>JARKIC010000169.1:0-400417 GCA_029378375.1 Mycena olivaceomarginata
CGGGATAAATATGTGATATCCCGCGGTAACTACTGGCGTTTTTAGCGGTTTCACGTGCATGCGTTAAATACGCTTAAATAGCTAGAGATCTTACCGTTATTAACGATAGCTCGTAGATATGATTGTACAGTAGATGTGATAAGAGATTTGCCGCCCTTATCTTAGATGTGATTGCGCTCGATGATGTGTTGCCATCAGCGATGCGCGCGCCATCAGCGCCATCAAGATCCGCTGCCTCCCGCCGCCTTTGTCCTGCCGCCTTCACAAGTCCCCGTAAAATCATGAAAAAAATACCGCTATATTCAAAAATAGTACACCAGGTAAGGGCACGCTCCACTTCACCCTGCCTCCTCAGTAGCGCCCACATTGTGCACAATCCGCACAATGTTCTCAAAAGCGTCTGTGATGGCCTCAACGTCCCTGTCCCCTTCTCCGTCCTCGTCGTTGTCGCCGCCGGTGCTTGGGGCGGAGCGGCACGCCCGTTTGTCCGCAGCGTCTGCTAGGTCCGGTACATTGCACGGGGGCACACGTCTCTCCTGCGACACACTGGTCCCGCGCGAGATAGACGCTGTGAACCCATCCTCCCGCGACAGCTTCACCAGACGGTCCAGATGGACGCTGTTGAAGCGTGCACGCTCCATGCGGTGCCGGGCAACCTGCAGAGCTAGCCCACCGAACCCCTCCTGCCGTAGACGCGCTTCGTGGTGGACAAGGAAGTCCTCCTCGTCAGCCATGAAGGTCACAAGACGGGGGATCTCGACGTTGAGTCGTGCGATCTCTTCGTCTGCGCGGAGGATCTTGAAATGTTGGTCCATAGCGGCGCGCCCGGCGGGAAGGGCCCAGGGCTCTGTGCGGATGTCTTCCCGCCCTTCCCGCAGGAGGTCGAACTCCGCGAGGAAGGCGTAGCCCACCACCTCGTCCCACGCCAGCAGCCGTTTCGGCGGGGTCATGACAGAGGCCGCCGCGTTGTAGCGTTCCAACACGGTCCTCACAGCTTTCGAGCGCGCCTGCAGCGCTTTTGCAATATGTTTGCGCAGCTTTATACCCTTGCATACTCCAGCCAGCGAACATCCCACCTTGCCCTAAAAACTCACCGGTGCCCGACATGTTGACCTTCGACAGCTCAAACATCCGGGCCACCACAAGCCCCTGCAGCTGGGTCCAGGGCGCGCTGGTAGCGGCGGCTGCTGACCATCTTCGCTGCCTTCACCCACGCCTCGCTCCCCGGCTCCCAACACGTTGTGATCCCAAGCTTGAGCTCTAGCTCCTGCACCGCACCCAGACTCTTGGCAGCGACCTTGAACGCGTGACGACGCTTTGTTTCTACGCGACGGGTTTCCTTGGCGGCTTCGGCATAGGACGCATCGGCGGGCGCTGGGAGGAACGGCGCTGCGAGGTCTCGCATCTCGCAGACGCAGCGTCTAAACAAACCAAGGATGAGTTGTAGAAAGATAAACCGATTTCTGTACGTACTCATGGTCCTGCCAATTTACCAGCTTCTGGTAATATTCCATCTCCAGAGTCTCCTCCACCGGTTCTTTCGACAAGGAGCGCAGGTACTGCTTCTCCTTTGCAAGCCACGTCTCAAAGACGTCGAGCGATTTGACGTTGAGGCTTCGCATGGCGTCTTGTAATGCAGGCAAGCCGGCCTTGATCTTGAGAGCCCGACGGTACTTGTTGCCGATGACAACCGCTGCAGAAATTCGGTAAGCAACCGGCACCACTACTGAAGCTTCGTGACTGCGTACTCAAACCCTGATACGCGTCGCAGGTGTCGGCGTGCTGAATATACGTCGCAATAGCTTGATGCCTATGGAACACGGTAGAGTACCGTGTCGTCGACGCGAGGGCATTCGACTTCGAGAACCAACTCTCGCAGCCCTCGCAGTCCTCCAAACCCATCCCCTCCACGTACGTTGCCAAATTAGAGACTTGGCAGAGGCGGCCGTGGCCCAGGCCATGGAAGGACCCAACGAGGCACCTAAACTGGTTGTCGAAGGCCAGCTGTGAGAGTCGAGGGTGCGCCTTGACCATTTTGCCCATCTTGCATCCAATGTCGACGCCCACGGCAACCTCGCCAAGTACGCGGATGAGGTGGTTGATAACTGCAAGGCCGTATTTTGCCCTAAAAGAGCAGTGAGCATGTAGACGCGCGGCAGGGAACAAGAATTGCTTACAACTCCCCACTTTGCACCATATCGACAATCACAAGGGATAAAACCATGCCTGCAGAGAGCAGGGAAGATCCCCATCTCGTCGTACATCCCGTATGCGCGTGCCGTGACATCCTCCTTCATATTCTCCCACCGCTCGTCGCACCCAGTCCCTTCGTCCTGCTCCGCGCCCTCCTCAAAGCCCCGCATCAACAATCCATCCCCTCGTTCCCCCACTCGTTCACATCCTCACGGGGCAAGAAAAAATCCCCCGGCGCAACGCGATTGTCCTTGCGCTCTTTGGACGCGCCAGGAGCCGCGGGTGGCACCAGGGAATGCCTCCTCTCGCTCCCGGCGCCAGAACCTCTTCATCGAGTTGTTGCCGTCCTGGGTCGCGATCAAAGGCAGCTTCAGCGGCGCCTCCCCCTCGAGCTTGTACATGCATGCGGGGCAGGCAATTTTGAGGCGCCCAATTGGAGGTGTCTCGTCCCAGCGCGACCTTCACACGTTTGTCGACTTCCGCACGAATGGAAAGATAGACCTCGTATGCGACCAAGAATTGTTGGCCGAGATATGGGCGAGGCGCGACGCCATGCAGGTCGCAGATCCCGCGGACGAAGGCCTGCATCCCAGCTGCGGGCAGCGTAGCTGGAGCACGCGGAAGACCTCCAGTACACGCACGGTCACGACGACGCTGGGTTCGTGAGGCGAGCACGGCATCAGGCTGTTCCGCACAAACGCTGACGCGATGAACGCGTCGGCGTCGACGATGGGCACGTCCTGGTAATAAGCACCTTCGGAAGCCACAGTCAATGAGCACCGCGAAAACGAGTGTAATAAGATATACGACTCACTGAACAAATCCACCACCCACACGGGGGTGCTTGTCCTCCTCCACAGAGCCTTCCGGTTGGGTGTAGTCTCCGCCCAGGCCCTTGTCCGCCATGGCGAGGCTCCAATCCATATACGCGTCGGTCATCTTCTCCAGCTGCGCCGCAAACGCGTCGACCATAATTTGTGTGCGGTTTGCGCCGTGTGCGACGGTCTCGACGACGTCGACCGCGGCCGGGAAAAGAGTTGGCTAGAAGATAAAAAATCAGCATACGTCAGAGGATGCATTGAAGACTTACTTATGGTGTTCTCTGAGCTCTTGCAGCAGATCTGCATCATCTTGGTCTGCTTCATCCTCTGGAATCGACTCTCCGGCATGGCTGATGTCCAGGGCGGTGCGCCCGTGCAGAAAGTCATCGTCTTGAGCAAAATCGGGTAGGTCGACATCCTCCGGAATGTCTGGAGTCTGCTCCAGGCCTTGCAGAGCCAGGTGCGCCCGGCGTTCCTCGGGCGTCATCCCTTGCAATATAAAATTGTCAGCTCCAGGAGAATGTTATAGAATCTTGACGAGACCTGCTCTGTGTTCAGCTTCGGCGGCAGCGTCCGCTTGTTGCAAAATCTGCACCTGGCCCGGCGTGAGGGTCTGGGTCATCTTCACAATTCGCCCACTAGGTGCGCGTACGCCGCGGCTTATTTGAACACGGCCAGAGGAGGATGTAGAGGACCTGACATTTTGTTTGCGTTGCTGCGAAAGGCTGGGCATCGCCAGAAAGTCCTCAGAAACGGACGCGTTTCTGAGGCAGGAGCGAGAGTCACACGCTGCCAACGGCGATCAATTAAACAAAAGATCAGATCAACGCGCTCAAGATCAACGCGCTCTACCCTCCACGCGCACTTCTCTTTACCCTCCTCTTCAAGACGCATCTTCACCTCGGTAAGTCATTTTTTCTCAGATGGTCTGCGTTGGACCTCCTCTCCACGAGAAGGCTCAAACCTGGGCCTCCGTGGAGGGAGGGCCAACACTTTCCATTGCCACCGTGCCACTCACTTTTACTGACGTGTTTTTCTTCCACCCAGGCTGCAATGCTCTGGAATCTCAACACCAGGACGGTAAGCCTGAAAATCTACACGCCACAGCCGCTCATTCCACCCACAGACCAGAAGTGGGACGGTATTCAGCGCGTGGACGGCCGCGCTGGATTTCGCGCCCCTTCTCTCGCGCGCTGTGGCCATGGAGACCGAAGACGACCGTGAATCGGACGACGACGATGATGTGGACGACGTCGATGAGGGCACGCCCCTCACCGACGTCAGCGGCATCGACGAGCAGTGGCCACCACCCGACCCCATGAACGAGGTTGACGACTTGCCCCCTGCGCCCCCGCCGCTCAAGAGACGCGCCTCTCCCAGCTTCGAGGACGTCGTTGCCACTGCCCCCGCTCTCTCGGGTCCGCACCGCCGCCGCCCTGCTCCCCATCGCCGCCGGGCTCCTAAACGCGCACGCGCCATCGAAACCGAGGGATACACACCGCGCCCCTCAACAATCGCGAAGCACGTCGCGGCTGCCGTACGCCTACCTCTTCCCACCTTCAACACCAGCTCGATGCCGGCCGCCCTCGGCGCATACGCCGCCAGGGTAGAGAACAAAGGGGAGAGATACGGCAGCAAGAAACACCGCACCGTCGCCGAGCTCATTCAGCTGGGATTCCAGCTCATTCCATGGAACGGCTTGTATGTGGCTTCTCCCCTTCCCACTCTCTTTTATTCACCACCATCACAGCGACGCTCGGCCCCTCCTCGACAGCGAGGGCCGTATATTTCTGGTCCTGGCTGGCCAGCCCAGGACCGAAGACTACCGCGCCACGGTATCCCGCGCGTTTGCGTTTCTCAAGAAAGAAGGGGAGGACGCTGCTTTCCCCCGCGGACATGCGACGTCACCGACGCGGCCTGTTTGCCGTCATCAATGTCGGCCTTACGTTTGGGAAAGGGCAAACGGTTCCGACTTGGCTCGAGAACAAGTCCTACGCCGCCCTTACCAACTGGCTCCTCGCCAACCCCCGATATTTCGCACATGGCCAGCTTTGCGAGTTGTAAGCCTCCTCGTTTTATTGCTCAGCAGGCCCTGATCATGGACAGTTTGCTTCAAGCTCTGGGCGCCACGGCTGCACGACTACTACGTCGACTACAACAAGCGACTCTCAACCCGCTTCCCTGAACTCAAGTGCCCCTTCGCCAAATCAGTCTTTTCCTGCGCCGCATTCAACTTTGGCTCGAACGTCTGGACGTTCAAGCACCGCGATGTGTGCAACCTCCCTTTTGGCTTATGCGCGGTGCAGTCACTCGGCAATTTCGACCCCCAACGAGGCGGGCACCTGGTGCTGTGGGACTTGAAGCTTATCGTCGAGTTCCCGCCCGGCGCGCTGATTCTGCTCCCCTCTGCCACTATTGCGCATTCCAACATCCCTGTGGACGAGGGTGACGAGCGCATCTCGTTCACACAGTTCACCGCCGGCGGGCTCTTCCGCTACACGGACTACGGGTTTCGCACCAGGCCAACTTCGCAGCCGAAGACCCCACGGAATACGCCAAGGCAATGGATGCGCGCGCGTCTCGGTGGGCGGAGAGTCTTGTGTTATACAGTACCGTAGAAGAGTTGTGCACCGCCGTTGAATGAACATACCTTTCCACTTTTCACCCCAGCAGTTGCGCGCGAACTGAGAGATCTCGGGGTGAGATTTAAAAGTTTTAGATTTTACACCGACCACAAAGTCCAGTGTCGGGAACTGACTGAGCTCACACCAGTTCGTGTCGCGAACTGATTGACCGTACATCAGTTCGCGTCGCGAACTGATTCAAGGCTTCAGTTGACACTCTTTCCCTTCACCGTTCCGCCTCAAACTTTGAGAGGTGTTTATACTGGATGGTGCGTGAACTTTTGATTTTTGGCGCCAGTAAACTTAAAGTAAAGAAATATAGTCGATGAGCCCGAGGCTGGTTCTTTTACGCCTATGTTCTTTCATATCTACCCTCGTTGTGCTGAATTTCTTGAGATTTTTGGGCTGTAGAACCAAGAGGTACGAATAAATTAGTTGAGAAATTGAGTCGGGAACTGACATTGTAAATGACATCCGTTTCTGGCTCAGGTGGCTATACCCATACCTTCTCCCACCGTCACCTTCTTTACACAGACCGCGTCTCTCCCTCGGCGCAATGCCCCCTCGTCGGCTCCCCTGGACGTGGAAACAAGGCAGCAGCGTCGAAGAGCAAGCCGGCAAAGATATGAGGCAAAGTGCGTTCATTTTCCTATGAACAGTCTACCCCTCTCCTAACTCTATCAGAAACTTAGAACGGCGACGCGAGGCGGCCAAGCTCCGCATGCACAGGTAAAGTACTGCGTTCTATCTCCCTTCCAACTGCTCATGTCATTTGGCCAGTACTCGAGCTGCAATTGCAGAAGCGGATTATACTACCCGACGCAAGTATCGAGAGAGGGTCGCTGCGCACTCGGAGAAACTATCGCGACCAGTGAGCCAATCTTTTCCACTTTCTTTCCACCCCCGACATCCACTGTCTCTTCCACAGGCTAGACGCAGCGGAGCGCGAGCGTAGGCGTATTGCTGATGCCGAAAGCCGGCGGGTGAGGTGCGCCGCTGCTGATTCTTCTTATTCTTCTTGCACGTCTGCTAACCGTCAGTCAGGAAACAAGAAGCGGAATCCCTCAGGAAGAAACACGCAGCCGGGACCCCGCGCAAATCCGTGAAGAACCTCGCGTTCAAAACCCCGCACAAAGCTGCCAAGAAACTTGTATTGGACGCCCCGCTCCCAAAACAGAAAACCCCGCCCCTTGCTCAACGCAGTACCGCGCCAGCGCGGCATCTCATCAGACGAGGAGGAAGACTCCGAGGAGGAGCAGGATGGTGGGACACAGCGCCCCCTCCCGCAGCTCTCTTTCGAGGCGCGTGCCCCGCACCCCGCTCGTTTACGGTGCAAGGCATGCGGCCTCGACGACTGCCTGGGCTGCGCCTGCATGTGCGAGGTGTCCATCCACTGGTTTGACCACCCCGATGGACACTTCTTCCTGGACTGCAAAAGTTGCGGCGGGACCCGCCTGCCCTGGGTGTGCGTGTATGTGCCCAGATTCTATTACTTTTGTGGAACACAGAGGGCATTTGGAATAGATTCATAGGTAGACTTCAAAATTCAATTTTTTTTTTTCTACTTGCGAGCTCTGCTGAAGGCCAGATAGTGTCGCCCTCACTTCACATTAAGTCACATAATTTCGTGACAATTGTGACTCCGATCCGTCCCTCTTTCCTCCCTCACTCACCTCCAGCACACGCACATGCCTTTTGGCGCGCCGCCGTATGACAACGGCGTGTTGCTCTGCATTCCCATCTACAAGCCCGACCGCGGCCACGAAGACAAAGACACCCACACCGGTGGGTTTTTCGCCGTGGTCCACGATGACTGGAAGGGAGTGGTAACCTCTGAGTGCGTGTTTCTTTTTCTTGTTTAAGCCGTTGTTCACTCATTCTAGCAGGGCATCGCTGGCACGCGCACTGAACCGATACCCAGGCGCCCGCACATTCACCGCTTTCACATGGTCCAGGTTTCATGACCTGTGGACCCTCGACTGCAATGAGTACCACGAGCATCAAAACGAGTCGCCCGAGATGCGTGCAAAGTTTGCTTTGCGGATCCGCCAACAACAACGAAGCGAGGAGCACTACAAACAGCTCGTCGCCGTGGACAAGGCCATTCGGGAGGAGGAGGAGGAGAAGCGGGTGAAGAAAGAGGAGATGGATTATCTGGCGGCGACCAGGCCGCCGCCAGTGCCTCTCAGTCCTCAGCACGCCCGCCAACAGTTTGAGCGCGTGCTGGGCTGGGGGCTGGCACACCGCCGCCACCTTTTATGATGAAGGCGGACTCCCAGTCCAGCGCGGCCAGCGACGCCAGGCCGGCGACGATGCCAAGCCCTCCTCAAACCCCGCGGCGCACTGGGACGCTTCTCGAGCACGCCCATCAGCGCACCTGCCAGCTCCAGGTCCATCTCCCTGCGTATGCGGAGGTAGGAGACCTTGAAGCAGTCGAGGTTCCGGGCCTGTACGCTGTACATGCGGGCGGCCGCAACCGCGTCTTCAATGACCGGTGAGTTTTGTGAACGTCCCATCGCATCTTCTGCTCATGACTCATCCTTCAGCGAGCGCGCCGTGGAGGTTTTGCAGCAAACCCCCGGCGGGTGAACTCATCTTCGTAGGGGACGAACGGCGCCTCTGGGAGTTACTGGACAAGGACACCTAGCGTACTTGTTTGTATGTAGACTTGGCAATTTATGTACGAGCTCAGGGTTTTTTTTTTGTACGTGTGAAAGCTTGTTAATTGAAAACAATATGCGGAGGTACAAAAATTTTCTAGTTTACAAGTATTCAGTGTAATTTGAGGGCCAGCCTTGCGCGCGTGCCCAGGCATCGTTCCATGAGAGGGTGACAAATACAGCATTGGTCTGCACACCCTGGCGCCTCCACGCGTTTTCAGCCGCATAACTGGGTGAAGTGAGATGATGAAAATGAACAATGAAGTACGAACCTGTCGTAATAGACCTGCGCGTCCCAGTCGACGACAAAAAAGAGCTCAGGCTCTTCTGTTCCAAATCCGAAGGCAGTTTCAAAGCCTCGGCAGCACGGGAGGTACTGGACAGCATCCTCAAAGGTGGGCGCCCAGTAAATTGGATGCTGCGCTGGTGTCTCGCACGCAGAGACGCGGTCCTTGTAGAGTTGTCTCCTGCTGGATGTTACGTCGTGAAGCACAAAAGTTTTTTACTTACCTGTCGTGCGAGATGATGCCCCACACGTTTACATACCAGCTTTCATCCTGGCTGGAGGGCACGGGAACAGGGACAAGAACGAGGCGGCAGGGAGATACAAGGTTGTTGAGGCGTGAAAAGATAGGAAGTAGAGTGTCGAGTAGTCGGAGCATGAAATGAATGATGGAGTAGAAGGAAAAGAGTAAAAAGAAATCTTACTTGGGGGATCGAACAATAGACAGCCCAATAACCCAGTGAGCTGGGCTCGTCAGGTGCACCAGCGTTGCTGGTGAATCTGACGTTCCCGGCCCCTGAGCCATTGGGCTGTCGATGTGCTGGGAAGTCGAGGTGATAGGTGTCATGCCGTGAGTGTCGAAGAAGCCAAGAAGCCGCCAATCCTAACGTGACTTACGTGGTGTTTGTTGACGCTGAGAACTTTCCCACTGTCTGTCCACCTCTTCTTTTTCTCACCACGCACCCAATGGCGCGCTCAACTCCCTCTGCGCATTCCCAGCGCCATCCCAACCGCCAAGTTCAACTTGCGCGTCGCCGCGGTGCCGTTTCCAAAGCCGCGAAAGCCACCAAGGCATTGAAGACCGCCCAAAATAAACGACGCAACCTCGAGTTCCAGGATGTCATCGACAAGGCCTTCGAAGACCGCACAAAGCTCATCGCGAAGATTGCCAAAGACTTCGAGAAACCGGAGCATGTCATTCGCGCGATCCTCTCCAGCGCGTGCCTGCTGAAGATGACTCGCAGGCCGAGCTTGCGCCGCGCCGTCTTCCACGATCGCTGGAAAGCATATCAGGATGATGGTGTGTGGTGTTTTTTTTTTCCTGTGGATTCTCTTCATATGGCTGACCATGTTTCTTTGCAGGAATCTCGAAATCAATGGAAGACATCCGCCAGGAGGTCAAGGACGACATCGAGGACGGTTCCTTCAGCCTCAAGGAGATTGATGCGCTGGAGGAGACCCGCCTCCTCAACCAACTCCTCCATCATCGCGGAGCCAAGAACCGGGGGATACGCGCGACATCTAAGGCCGCGCAATTGGACGGGAGATTGACAGCTGCGAAGGTCGGAGACGCGCTCGTGAATCTCTACCAACGCACGGGGATCCGTGCGTTCGCGGTTTTCTCTCGCGGCAATTCCGACGACCCGACACTTCCATACTGCGTTGACTCCGACAACGCCCTGAACTTTTTCCTCCAAGTTTTCAATCACGACAGCTTCGCGCTCATGCGCAAGTTCGAGCAGTGGTCATGCATTCAGGACGATGGTGTGTTGGTTTTCCTTGTGCATCTTGCCTACTGCATACTGAGGACATGTGTTAGGACCTGACGAGCGAAACGACTTGGCCGGCGCGCGCAGCGAGGTCTCCCACATGTTCCTCGACGGTCTCCGTAAGTTCATTCCGTTCCCGTCCGTGATTTGGGTCTAATTCACTGCTCAGGGTACATTACGAACAAGCCGGCCATCAAGATGGAGTACGTCAAGTACGACTTCGCCATCCGCGAACTCTACGGCGTCCAGCTTGTGGGCTTGCCCTCCGACATCAAGCTGCTGCGTGCCAGCCTCTGGAACCTCGAGACCGTGCGTCGTGTGCGTGCGGGGCTGAAGGAAGGGTCGGTTTGCTGGGTGAAGATGACGAAGACTGAGCACGAGGCGCTCATCGCGAAGCACAACACCCTCTGTGCGGAGTTGGCGTCTGGATCACTCAAACAGCGTGCAACGCGTTCGGACAAGGGCACCAGGCGCAAGAAAAACGGCGGAGAAGGAGGGCACGGGGCGTATACCGCCTACCTCACGCGCCACATTCGCTGGCACTGTATATGCCGCGGGCAGTGATGCTTTGCTCCTCACGGCGACCACCACGCCCGTCGGCCCGAGCCCTGGACCTGTCGCCCCGACCACCATGCCTGTTGACCCGGCCGCTGCATCCATCAACCCTGCCCCTGCGCCCGTCGACCTGACCGCTGCACCCATTGGCCCTACCGCTGCGCCCATCGACCCTACCGCTGTGCCCATTGACCCTACCGCTGTGCCCATTGACCCGACCGCTGCGCTTGTCGACCCGAGCATGGCATTTGACATGCACATAGACCCCACTGTCCTCGAGGAGCTGCTCAGAATGCCCCCGTACGAGGGCCCTTTTATTCCCCTGGACTTCGATGGCGGCAGCAGCGACATACACCTCTTCAATATCCCTCAAGGCCTGCCTGAACGCATTACAGACGACCTCCCCATCTTGCCTCGCCCAGAACTATCCCCTCCCGCCTCCCCCGTGCCGACGCCCAACGTTTCGTTGGACGACGTCTTGAACTCGCTGGAGGGACTCAGCACGACGTCCTCCAGCCACACCGGTGGTTTTCTGCACTGTAACCGTGACGATGACGACGACGGGAACGGCAGCGGTGCTCTACCTGCGAAGAAGGTGCGCAAAGCGCGCTCGGATAAGGGAGTGAGACGAGGGGAGAACAGGCCGCCAGCGCCAGCACAACCGCCGAAGCCGCGCAAGACACGCAGCGACAAGGGTGTGCGCCGTGGTTCGCGTGCTAGCTAGTCGTTGCCGCCTCTTAAACTTACCTCATGTGTACCTGCCTGTTCCTGTCCTTTTTATGCTGTTTGTTATGCCCCTCACTTTTCCTATGCTCTTATTACGTTGCTTGTAGACTTCGAATATGATATTTGTGATGCCTATATGTGTCTTGTAGTAGAAACTGAAGTTTGAATCAGATGTCCGTGTGAAGGGTAAAGCTTTTGCTATTGAAAGCTGACACTTGTATCTATCTACTCTAATTTTCCCGTGATTTTACGTGGACTTGTTAAGGCAGTATGGACAAAGGCGGCGGCGGGAACGGAATCTTGATGGCGGGCGCGTCGCTGATGGCAACACATCATCGCGCGCAATCACATCTCAGATAAGGGACACAATCACATCTAGATAACAGCGGATTTCTTATCATATCTACCACATCTACCAACTGTACATCATATCTAAGAGCTATCGGTAATAGCGGTCATATCTCTAGCGATTTAAGCGTATTTAACGCGTGCGCGTGAAACCGCTAAAAGCGCCAGTAGTTACCGCGGGATATCACATATTTATCCCGTGGTAACTACCGTGCTCTGGTGGGAGGTACAGGTGATCCCGGATCTCACGAACTTCGTGACCATCCCAAATCATCTATGATACTCCTTTGTTACATTTGGCTTATTGGTTCGTCGAGGTACCTGTACCTAAGTATTTCATACGTAGATGAATATCACACTGTTAAACTGTTAAACTCCGCCTCAGAGTAAACCGGTTACTAGCTACAAGTATGCCCAACGTGCCGCTTGCGGCAAGGGGCAAATTGATGATTTAAAAAAAAACATAAAAAAGAGTAAACCGAGTCCAAAGCAAAGAACCCGTGAGTAAGTTCCTTGCCTGTACTCACTCGCGGCCGCCATGGCGGTGGTGACGAGGAGATAGAACAGCAACAGGAACAAGAGGAACGCATCCAGGTACCAGGCGGCGTCCTCGATGCGCACGGGGACGACGCGCGTCAGGACGTGCCCCTCGTGCGTGTGGTGTGCTGCATTCGCAAAGAACGAGAAGAGCGCCAAGACGCCAATGAGGTACGGCAACTTGACCTTCTGCATACGGACCAACGTGGAGAGCGCGGGGGCGAGCGCGGAGGTATAGAGGGGCACGACCTTGCGCGGGCGCCTGCGCTTCTTCAAGGCATCCACAGCGTCGCCGCTGATGCTCGACAACAAGAGCTCCTTGCCCTTCTTCAAGGCATCCGCAGCGTTGCTGCTGATGCTCGACAACAAGAGCTCCTTGCCCTTCTTCAAGGCATCCGCAACGTCGCCGCTGATGCTCGACAACAAGAGCTCCGTGTCATCGTCGTCCCCGGACGTTGGCGTCGGCGGGGGGGCCGCCTGCTTCTCTGGTATCGCTACAACGACCGCGGATGCGCCGCGGCGCAAGTGCGAGTAGATGCTCTTGCCTATAGGGAGCAGCACACTCGCGAACATGGCGGCGCTGACGAGGAGATGGAACGCCTGCAGTAAGCCGATGGTGTCCTCGATGCGCACGGGGACGATGCGCGTCAGGACATGCCCCTCGTGCGCGTGGTGCGCTGGCGGCCCGCTGACGTTCGCATTCGCAAAGAACGAGAAGAGTGCAAAGACGCCGAGGAGGTACTGCCGCTGCTGCGGTGCGGCCTCCTGCATAGGGACCGACATGGAGAGCGGGGAAGCGAGCGCGGAGGCAGGGAGGGGCATGACCTTGCGCGGGCGCCCGCGCTTCTTCTCGCCGTCCGCAGGCGTGGGGCGCGGCGGCGGCGGCGGCGGCGGCCTTGGGCTTGGGCTTCGCGGCTGCCGGGTCGACCTTGGGCTTCTTGCGCTTCCGCCCCACGCCTGTGCCGTCCTCGTCGCTCTCTTCCTCGCCCTCCTCCGCGTCCTTGTCCGCGGCACCCGTCCCGCCCTCGCTGGCCTCGTCCGTCTCGGGCCCGCCGAAGCGCGCGGCCCACTCGCGCTCCCACTCGTGCAGCAGCTCGCGCCCGCCGACGAGGCCGCCCAGGAGGGTTTTGACCCCCGTGAGCTCGCGCGCGAGGCGGGCCTCGCGCTTCTTGAGGACGCGGATGTACTCGACGGCCTTGCCGATGACGTTGGTCTTGGAGCACTTGCGGGCAACCTTGACGCCGTCGACGAAGCCGCGGGAGTCGACGATGTCCTCGGGGCCATCGTCTTTGCCTGCCTCGCCGGCTTTCATTGCTGCTGCGCGGTCGACGACGCGGAGAGCGGGGACGGCCTGGCGGAGGGACTGGATGCGGGCATTGAGGTTGGTGCGGTAGCGACGCTCGATGATGGAGTGGTTCGTTTTGGGGCGCGAGGGAGAGGCAGCGGCGATGGGGGCGTTGGAGAGGACCGGGGCTGGGACGGGGGTGGTGAGGAATGCGGGCGGCGGGGGCGTGTACCAGGGTGCTTGCTGCGGGGGCTGCTGCTGCTGGTGCAGCTCTTGCTGATGTTGTTGTTGCTGCTGGTCCTGATTTATCCGGACGGCACGAACAACACCGGTAGCGTTGCGGACGCGGCTCGCCAGCTCGGTAGCCGGGTCTTCCTCAAACTCGGACGCCGGCGGGGAGTGGGGAGGGAAGAAACCAGAGGTAGAATCGCCTCTGGATGAGCTGTGCGAGCTTATGTGGGGCGGTTCAGAGGTGAGCTGGAGGGGGGTCCGGTGCGGGGTATGCATAGTTCAACGCGTTGGGCTCGATGCCGACGTTGGGGTCGAAGGACATGCCCATGAGGCCGAAATCCATGGCAAATTCTATGTTGGGGTTGTCTACCGGCGGCAACATGCTGGAGAGGGTGTTCCAATCGAATGGGATGCTCGCCAAGTCTGTGTCGGTGTCTGTGCCATCGTATTGGGAGTGGTTGTGCAGCAGCAAGTTGAGCGGGTCGCTGGGGTCGAGGCCAGACATGAGCGTCGAGGACAAGTCGAGGACGTAGATTCTAACCTTTTTCTACTGCGCGCGCGCGCCAGAAAGAATCAGACCACTGGAGCGCCACGGCCGCCCTAGTCAGACCATAAACACGTGTTCTCTCTTTGACAGGCGGAGATGATGATCTCCGAGATGATGGTAAGAGGCCGGCAAGCGGCGGGGCACAAACAGTGGAAGAGTTCATGAACACATTTTGTAAATTACAAAGAGTGGTCCAGGAAGACGCCACTCGTCGTCGACCTTCGGTCGACTCCTCGCGGCGGCTCGTAATTCCTCTGACCACAGGCTTTGATACCACGTCAGCTTGATTATCAAATCTTGTCACGCTTTTGACGGCATTCTTGCACATCTAGTGCACAACAGTATTTCTTCGTAGCATATAGGCATAACAATAAGGCGGGTAGGGCCGGCAAGCGGCAAGGCCCGCTACCTGAAATACCGGAAATGATGATTTATTCACTCTTTGAGCATACAGACAATCTCGAAACATTTAATTAAGCAAAACCAGTGCCCCGCCGTCCCGAAGATTTACCCTTCTCTCCAGAAGCAGTTCCTTTACTTCTCTTTCTCGGTGGCGCCTCGCACGAGTTTTCAGAGTCATCAATTATATCAAAGCTTCCAAGGGTTTCCTGCGACACCGACAGGCCTGCACTTTTGCTGGCTGGCGTTGGAGTACCCGATGTCTGATGACTGCTGTAGAAAGTTGTGAGTGGCCACAAAAGTATAACTATCGCAAAACTCTCGTAGAAAAGAGATCTGTCATTCCTCGCTGTGGGGTTGCTCGGATTTGTTGAAGGATCTGGAGACTGAACAGCATCATACCGAGAAGTTACAGTCTCATTTGCAACATTGTTTGAGATATGTTCAATATTGAATGGGAGAACTGGATTTTCTTCCAGGACCTGAAGGCAAGATTCATTAATAGTTATGTCTCAATACTGCGGGTTGTGTTCTTTCAACCATTGAAGAGCCTTTTGTACTCGAGTAGCACTCACAGCGAGTGGTTTTGCATGATCACGCAACCATTCTGGAGTTGGTGGTGATGAACCCACAAACAAAACACATACAGGAGAGATAATAGCTTCGATAGCAGGGGCTAAAATGGCTGCTAATTTGGATGGCTGTTGAGGGTAAATAATTACGTGGCCTTTGATACTGCGTTGTGTGTTCTGAAGCACCAAATCTTCGTCTACCACCATCAGGAGGAAAAGAAACACCGTCTGGATCCACAAGCACATCACGCAAGGCACCTTCATCAAAGGGCATGGTAGGTGGAATGGAACCAGGGCGTGGCCATTTATAACAGTCCAGCAAATTTGCTTCCTCAGGTTTCAAATCTGGATGTTTGAGAACATTAATATCAAAATCATCAATAGGAAGTGAACAGTGAGTTCGAAGAGGTACTGATTCGGCACAGGAAGCACACATAAATGTGGATAGAGCTTCCGAAGAGGTTTCTTGGCGGAAACAATCCAGAAGTTTGTTTTTCAGTGATTGAGGGACGAGCTGGGGCCAGGAATTACGGATATTTTGCAGTGTCTGATGGTGGGACATTTGTGCCTCAAGCTTGTTCTGTATTCTTTCTGCATTTTTACCTTTGCGCAAGTCATTGATGTAACCTTTCAGATGTAACTGGCCAACACTTTCTGAATCGTCACGATTGACTTCCAAATTAGATAGAATACGGTGTATTGAGTTCTAGGAAATTTAACTTCCATAAAGAGCGGAAAGTATATGCACCTGTAAATCAGGGTCAATTTGATTCACCGCCATTCATCATGGACATCTGCACAGTCAGGTACAAGTAGATCAACATCAGTGACAAATTCAGGACGACGAGATTCTGAATTTTGTAAACAATTCCCCGAGATTATGTGCTGTGTGATTTGGGTGCGGAGAAATTTAATTGTTGCCCTTGTTCGGAATCTGAATGCGATGCAAAGCAGCAATGGATATCAGTGCCGGTCTCGAAGCTTCTCAAAGGAGTGGAACAATTCAGCAACTGTAACAGAAGACTGATGGTTGATGTCTACTGAACAAAGGTTCTCTGAATATTTTTGTAGTTCACCACGAAGCCTGAAACGTAAATTTCGCAAAGAGACATGGATGTTCAAAGCAGCGGCAATATGTGCAAGACTTTTAGTGGACATCTGAGTCTGATCAGCTTCAAGATAGCACAACAGCCTGAACAGTCTGGCCGAGGGAATTTGGCTGCATCAACATGGTAATCTGTGCATGCACCAGTAACCATATGGTGAAGGAGAAGACGTCTACATTGAACTAAATTGAGGTTGCTAAATGGGATTGCATGAAGTTCAAGAGAATGTTGTATTGTGGAGAGATCACTATGAAATATGGATATGTGTGTACGTCATACATGATGTCCCAAAAAGATTTCATGCAAGAGGTGCAGAGGAGTCATTTGCATCAGATCATGCCTGGAGACAGAGGTTAAAGGCCCAGAGGCCGACATAGCAGACCCAGAGGACATTGCCATTGTAGAAGATCCAGGAGTTGATGTTAAAGGCCCAGAGGCCAATGTACGATCAGACACTTGTATCGAAATATCATCGGAGGGCCAGATGCCTGAGATATAGGGCACAGGGGAATCAGATAGCCTGCTAAGGGCACCAGATTCCCCATGAGAATCTGTGAAGTGTGAATTAGTGGGGACCAGTCTCAATGGCAAGCAAACCAAATACCTTGTGACATATTGTCCCAATGATCAGGAGTCCCCGGAGGATGGTCATGAAGCAGGTGGTTACTATCATTACCCTACCTTTGCAAAAGTTTTTTGATGGAAGTGCTGTTTGAGCCTTCAGGCTTGGATTGCTCTAGAATTTGGACTGAATCAACTGATAGGTATTATTTCACTGTCTGAATATTTTCAGATTTCTTTGGGGCCTGAGGAGGAAGCCTTGAAGATCCGAGGCGGTACCTCAAAATCGGCCAAATCACCTACCTCTGTCAAAGAATTTGGCAGGCGATCACCGCGGATCACTTCCATCAAAATTCAGCAAAATCCGACTTTTGAATTTCTGCTGGCCTCAAATGTGGCCCGAATGCTCTACAGACTTGGTGGCACATTTTAGGATACCTTATATATAATCTCTTTTTTTCCCGATGTCGTTGGGTTTGAATTGAGGCCACAAGATCAAAATTTTGCAAAGGTAGGGACTTTTGCAAAGGTAGGGTAATGATAGTAGACAATGATGCTATCAACGTGAGATTAAGAAAGAGATGAAGTGCAGAATGAGATAATACTTGAAACGGAGCCAGTGTGGATGACACCAGAGGTAAGCTGAAAAGAGGCGCCGGGTAAAGTTTCTCGACAGAAGAACAGCCAATCCCGGCCAAGAACAAGATCATAAGCCAGTGGGGAGCTGACTGAAAGACTCATGTCCATAGAGCATATTGTATTTCCATAGGGCAAAGTGAGAATTCCGCTAGCAGTAGATCTGGAGACAGGTATTCCCGAGGCCAAGACCCAGTCTATGAGCCAGGATTGAAAGATGTTGAAAGCGGTAAGTTGCAGAAGATCGCAGAAGCAGCCATTGAGCGAGCGAGGTGAGGGAAAGAACAGAGAGACGGTGTTATGACGTGGCTATTTGGCAGGCTTCGGAAGATATCCGGGAGACAACTCAGCAAAAATGACGAACTTCGGAAGATATCCGGGTGGTTGATAAGCAAAAATGACATGGCATAGACGGCCATCACCGTTGCCGCAGTATTTTTGGCGGAGAGATCAAAGAGGTCAGTGCTGATGTAAACGAAAATGACCAAAAATGTCGTTTACTGCAAGTTGCGAAAAATCAGGCTCTCTATAGAAACCCTTACCTAAAGGTAGCGGGAATCAATTTAGACGTCTCCCGTACCTCGATTCAGCGGTGCCGAATCTATTTTCCAAAAAGTGTCAGCACCAAGAATCGAATGATCAGTAAGTATTCACCACTCAAATCTCAATCATCCGAATATTAACTTACCTCGACGCGAAAATGCCATCAGACGAAGTATCCCCAGTGGAAGAAAAAGTGTTTCGACGCCGACATAACTATGCCCTGAATCGAACGGGGGTCATCCGCATAATTCATGATTATCGCGGCTACATGAAAGCGGATGCGGACGGCTCCACCCCAGGTGTTTAGTACCCATATTCGCTCATATCCACATATCTTCATCTCCCACTCCCTGATTGGCATTTCTGATGCCACCCAAATGAGAACGCTCCACCGACCCGGACCCCCCCACATCTTTTTTTCCCCGCTGGTGGGCATGAAGAAGACCTCGCACCCGTTTCATGAATCTTATCAAAAACCCAGCGGGTTCAGACGACTACGAAAAACAAACTAAAGATCATCAACTCCCACGACCTGGCCCCAAATCGAACAGGGGTGTTCCGCATGGAGACATTCATCATTCATCAAGCGCGTATATGGACCACTCCACCTCCAGGTCTTGAATCTACCCTTGCTCACTCCCTTACCTTCAAGCCTTCAAGCCTAGCCCTTCTCAATGTTGAAGTTCAGAAACCCAACAATCGATCAAGATTCCGCTTCAAGTCGAAACCGTGTGCACATACACATTGAACATTGAACACCGACGAGAATCCCAAAGAATGGTAAGAAGGAGTCTCGGTTTCACTGGATGACCTGACCCCGAATCGAACGGGGGTTTCCTGCGTGAAATGATCCTGACATTGGACAGATTCGCAGCAGATGTGGACCGTTCCACTTCAGGTCTTGACTCTACACTTACTCCCACTCCTTTCATGCACGACTTTCCCAGCTAAGGTCGAAGTTGTGTCTATCGATGTCCTCGCACAAATGAACCCAAGGCTGGGCCCCGGGCGGCTAGGGTTTGTGAGCGATTGAACACGAACTTGAAACCGTACATAAATTGTGAGAATTCGTCTCAAAGAATTGTCACAACATAGCTTTGGAGAGAAAAAAACGAGTCGGTCGACGTCACGACCTGGCCACAAATCGAATGGGACGTTTCTGCATGAAGCGTTGGACTCGGTGAGAATTCGCGGCAGATGTGGACCACTCCACTTCAGGTCTTGGTTCTACACCTTCCTTTCCTCCCTTCATCCACTTTACGAGTACTTTATGTACTCGTTCTTTTCATCAACGGAACCAGGTTTTTGAGTTCGTGAAACTTTTATCAGTGCGTCCTGAGGATGTAATGAAATAGTGGCTGTTTTTCATTAGATTTTTGTAGTCTTTTTGAGAGCCTAATCTAATAGATTTAGTGATTATATCATCCACCAAGAGGATGCTGGTTCGAATCCGGCTAGTCTATTTATATTTTGATCTCTTCATTTCCTAACCTCCGCCTTGTCAAACCTTCCAGTAGTCATATATATTGTACACACACTGATCCATTTAGTATTCATTCGTATAGCTCTGTGTTGAGCCTCTTGTTTATAGGGTGAGTGTCGGTTTATTTTATTCTTTTACTCAAGCTCGTGGTATCTAACATTCGTAAAATAATTGAGAGATTCAGAGGATTCGCTTGTTATGAAATTCCGCGTTGTTCACCTGCTCTCAACTGTGATGCAATCCCAATGCACATTTTTTTTTTTTTGGAAATTGCGCCCATAACAGTATTGGAAATTCATGAGGGCTCAGCGCAGCTGTTGTCCGCTGAAGGCCTAAGTCCGATCTGGGCCTGTTGGAAAGACTGGTATTCACATGAAGTCCGAGCACAACAAGAAAGTCATCGTCAATATTAAGTAACATACCTCAATTTGTCTGTCTGTCTAGTTTTGATGTTTTAGCATCCTGCGGCGCACCTTGAACACTACCTGTTTGTGTACTGTTTGAAGGTGCCATCATTCCTGGTGGCAACTCCAGATGTCCTGACAACTAAGGCCCATATGAAATCGTGGAACTCCGTGTGGTGGCGGTGCAGGCGAGACACATGCAAGACTTCGGAATATCCCGAACGCATCAGATTGTCGGCTTTAACGGCGTAATTTTTTCTTATCATTATTCTTTTGCAATCACTTTGAACCGGACGTCGCTTGAAATGCAAGGATACGTTGTTTGAACATTATTGAACAAACCCCCAGTTACACGTTTATTTGGCTCTCCAAGGCATTAGGTCCATACTTTTTACTGTGATCGCCGAAGTGATGCCATCACAGTCCCATAAGTCGTGGTCAAAGCGATGAATACGAAGTGCAAGTAGGTAGATAAATGTCATACACTATGAGAAAATGTACTATTCAAAAGTTGGAACCGATGGGCGCTAAAATCATTCGCTCCTTCCTCCCAACTATCACGATCTCACCGGTATGTCCTTATTTTCAGTGGCGGGCGGTAGACGCCCGAGGCCCATCTTCCTCTTGCCGGTCTTGCACGACATACTCAAGCTCAAATTATTCCACTCCTGGATGTCTCTCTCTGTGGATGACAATCTGAGCTGGAAGCAGTGTGGGACAGGGGCGGATTACTTCAACAGTGCAGCCCACCACGAGGGGGCAGGTTTTCCGTGCAGAGTTCACCCAGCTACGTCTTCACCACACTCTTTGACCCCTATCCACCTTTTCACCCCATAACATTGCTCCTCCAGTGTCTCTCCTTCCCAAATCATGTCTCTCAACTACCCACCCACTCCTTATCCTCCGCCAAGCGCTACAAGCATGCAGACAAATTATATCTGTCTACTTACCCCTATGCCCGTCTCCGTACTCCAGATGCTCCTCACTTCAATCAGCACGGTGTTCACAACTCCCTCAGGCTTATTCGGCTTCACAGCGACCATGCGGGAATCAAAGATAAGGATTTACTCATTCCTTACATATATCATTACTCATCTGATTGTGTTCACGAGCTCATCCGTTATATGCCAGAATTCGATCTTGAGGTACCGGACATGACTTGGAGTGCCGCAGAGACTACTTTGCTCAACCTCTATGGTTATTTCGACGAAAAGCCGCGTGTGCGATTGAGAGAATTTCTGTCAGGCTCACTACACTAAGTCTTCATTTCGTTCGAAGTCAGATCCTGAGGTTTACTTGAGGAATTTTCTTTCTATCGCCGCCTCCACTGGTCAAACAACGCGATATCACCGAGTCAGAGCGGGATTTCTACTTTGTTTCAGGTATTCCAGGTTGTATGAAAGATATTTTCATTTCCTACGTCCCCATCGAACAGCGTAAGCATTCAAATCCCATTCCTTACGCTGAATCTATAGCTATTTTGTACCATCTACTGGACGATGATTACCTGTTCCTGGACCTTTGGAATGAGCCACAGATTGCAGAGAGTAACGACAAACTTCGCGCAGACGAGCTGAGTGTTCTCTCGAGCTTCCTCTCAAAAGTATCCCCCTCGCCCGTCGCCATAGAAGAGTCTTGTGAAGAGCAACAATCGAGCCATCCGCTTGAGTTTGATGCATTCTGGCCTCCTTCACAATGCCACAAGCTTGTTCCCCGCCGGAAAAAAGCAACACGAACTGCATTTAGAATCGACTTCAACCCTATTCCCCACACGGAATTGCAGTTCCTCACGAGAAAAAGACGACTATCTGTCCCAGAGCTCCGGTATTGAGGAGAGTAACATTTATTATTGCTGTTCTGCGACGGTTTCTGATCGTCTTCCCGAACATTCAAGCCATGACAAAGCCGTTTTTCACCGAGATGAACTAGGCAACTCTGAATACAGAGACATTCCCCCTCTACTTGAGGTCTCAGAACTGATCCAGCTAAGTATCGGAGTTTCATCTAATCTTCTACTCTCTCGGGACGGTACGGTCGATGATTCTTGCGCTGAAGATTTCCTAGAACCAGATTTGTGCGAGGAAAATTCCAACAAACTCATTCTGGATGCCTCGAATCGCGTCGAACTCATATTGGAACATGAAGCTTCAGCTGAGATCACCGACGAGTACAAGCGCTATCTTACTGGAGAAAACGATGATCTTGAGCTGGTCCCTTCTATACTCCCGAGCTATGCTCAAGTCCACCCGATAAGTCTTGCTATACGAATAGCCTCGCCGTTTTCGACTCCAAACCTCATGCAATAAACGGACCTTCAGTCGACCACATCAACATCCAGCAGCGAGACGAGTTTGACTTAGGAGCCATTTTGGATCTCTACACATGTGTTCAGCCTATTCAGCTGAGTAGTCCGCCCTTAATTATCTGCGATCCGAAATCCGAGCCCGACTTTGTTACTGATTTATTCTTCGAGCCGATCTACGATAAGGAAAGTTCCTACCAACTCAGCGCACAGTCTCCCAACGAGCTGGATATAATTACAAACAAGTCAGATTTTGCCGAGCTGAGTTGTTTCCTTGACGGCTCCGAGTATTCTGAGCTGAAATCCACCACTGAATCATGTCAGGAATTGCTGTACACAGAGCATTCGCCCTCCGAACTGAGTGTCACATTTGTCAGCCACAAACAGGAGAAGGATGTTAGCCCTGAGTCGCATTGAACGAGGAATATTTCAGAGCTGAGTTACACTGCTCATACCACTCAATTATTTGCACATTTTGAGTCCAAGTCGATCACTGATTCATTATTGGCGTTGGCACTGCTTTTGTGTTATATTGCTGTTACGGAATCCGCGCTTTTCAACGGCTTTCAACGGCAACGTAACTCCAACGCGCATTTTGAGGAAATTGCGCCCATAACGGTATTAGTGACTTATGAGGGCCTAGCGCTGATGTTGTATGCCGAAGGCCGAAGTTCGTTTTGGGTCTCTAGGGAAACTCTGTGATTCACACGAAGTCCGAGCACAACAAGAAGTCATCGTCAATATTGAGTAACATACCTCAATCAGTGTTGTAGATAAGTTGATAAGGGCTTAGCTTATTAAGGGCTTATCATATGATAAGCTAAGCCCTTAACATTGGCGGGAGCAAATGCTAAGCCTTTATTAACCCTTACTAATGTGGCTTTGCAGCATCACAGTGTGCTTCCAAATGACCAGACCCAACTGACAGCCTAGCCGGATAATCGTCATCGCCAAGTCCTTCTGACCTGTTGGCTTTCTACATGGTTGCTGGCTGCAGCCGTGGAAGTTGGAAGTACCCCTATGCAGGAGGTGGCGGCTCAAGCTGCCACAAGCGAAGATTTTTGATGACATGCCAGCTGCAGAGCTAGTAGATAACTTTGGCCAGGATTTTTAGATATGTAAATCAATTTGGGTGCAAAACAAAGATGAGGGCTCTGGAGATTACTATGAGGCTTGAAGTACCATGTACACCTCTTTCCACAGGTGATTTCCCTTTTGGGAAATCACCCTTAATTTGACCCTTAATATGGACACCCTTATTGACCCTGAATGAGAGGTAAGGGCTTAATTTCGGAGCACACCCTTATTAAGACCCTTCTCTACAACACTGAGGTCCTCAATCTACCCATGTCTGTCTATCCAGTTTCGATGTTTTAGCATCCTGCAGCGCACCTTAACCGCTACGTGCTCATGTACCTTTAGAAGGTGCCATCATTCCCTGCAGCAAATCCAGATATCCCGACGATTGCGGAACTCCGTGTTGTGGCGGTGCAGACGAGGTGTACGCAAGACATCGGAAGATCCCGAACACATCAGATGGTCGGCTTCAACGCGTTCTTTAATGAAATGGCTCCTCGGCTGTGCCATTTCCCCATATTTCCATACTCCTTTCATCTTCATCTGCTCGCACTCTGTTTTTAACCTCATCCATGCTTGAATCCCTGCGCTGGTCCACACTGCCTCTTCATTTTGTATGCCCTATATGTCCTTTCTGCTTGACGGCAGCAATCTGAGAGATCGCACGGGCCCTACGCACCACGCTTCTTCGGATCTCGACTTTGAGCTGTACTGTTCTTTTTGGCTTAGCTTCACTGCGACCATTACTCCATCCTGCGACACAGCGAAGTCAGATTCTAATTTATTGGTCTTCACTCTGGCTCCTACTGTCACCTGCTCATTAATGAAATCCTCGTCTGGCGGTGCAATTACCCCATTCATCTCTGTCTCTTTTAGGCTTTCCTCTGTGTTCAGTCTGAAGGGTGCTTCTCCTTCTCCCTTTCGCGGACTGAACGGATTCCGGAGGTTTTCGATTGAAGTTGTTCAGCAATCCGCAGAGGCATGCGGCTCCCCGCAGCTGATTTCCGGTTGTGCTTCGGTTGGTTTCTCACTGCGCCTCTGCGTTTTTGCACTGCGGCCGCGTCACCGAGGCATAGATAAATGAGCAGCTCATCTCTTGCCTTCCAAACACTTTCTATCCCTGCTTCCAATCATTCTTTACAATCTTCCAATTTGCCCGATCTTGCACCCCTCAGACTTTACTAGGGTTATGCTCATCTACTGCTGGTGTGCTCCTTCCTGACTGGATTTCAATTCTTCTACGCATGGCTCTCTCTCTGGGTTTTGTTATTCAAAATTCTCCCGGGTTTGAGCTGGCTCATGATGCTGTATCCCTCCGTGCAACCTCCACTAGCCTCGAGGTTCAAGGCTATGATCTCAACCTATTATAGCCATGCATGCAGCAATACCAGCTCAGTTATTTGCACTGGCCATCGATTTCGTGCTATTCAGAAATTCATTCCTCCATGCCTTTTCTCAGCAAATTATCATTGTCTACATGTCCTTTGCCAGATTCTGTTCTTCCACCAACCCAACTCATCTTTCCGACTCCCGTGCATCTTTCCGCAGTGTTTCTCACTTGCCTTATCTTCTCCATCTTCCCTTACACTGTTCCAATTCCATATGTTTGACCCATGTTGAGAAATTCATCTTCCTTTTTTTTCACATTGCCGAAGCGGAGCGGAGGTCTGTCTTGTTCTATCTTATCATTATTCTTTTGCAATCGTTTTGAACCGGACATCACTTGAAACGAAAGGGTAAATTGTTCGAACAATATTCTAACGAACCTCCAGTTACATGTTTATTAAGGCATTAGGTTCGTACTTTTGACTGTGATCGCCGAAACGACGCCATCACAGTTTGTGCCGTAAGTCGCGGTCAAAGCGCTGAATACGAAGTACACCAAGTATGTAGATAAATGTCATATACTACAAGAAAGTGTAGTATTCAAAAGCTGCCGTCTCAATTGCCATTATTTCCCTTGAGAGATGAGCACAGACTGACCATCGTTCCTCATAGCAGGGGGTTCTCCGACCTTTTTAGGGCAGGGCTTACAATACCAGTATTTCAACCCTGCCGTTGAAACGGTGTAACATAAATGTGCGGCATCTAGGGCTAATTTTGCGATTTCCTATGACCAGTATTTTATACAACGGGAAGCAACTAGCACTTCTGTTGTTACTAGCATCCTAGCTAGTACGTGGACCACTTGTTAAGTGATATAAAGGAGAGTCAGAGTGAGCCCTAACTGCTGACTGTAGCACGAGGCTACACTAGTGTGACGCGCTAGCTGCTAGCTGAGTGTACAAACAACCAGGGATTAAACCACTGCCTATACATATATGAGACATGACCTAGGAGACTCTAGTAGTCCAGAGATGACTTGCAACGGAGCTAGTGAGGGTCTAGCAGACGGATATCTACGATGGAAGTACCACTAGGGGGCTACGCCTTGAGCTAGGAAGCTCGGCGTGGTAACCGGTGGTACTATCTAATCTCTAGATAAGCGACTAGGCAGTGCTAGGCAGAACAACCCGACTAGCAACTGGCTAGGGTGTTGACAAAGACATACCACGACATACAAGATGAGGCAACACGAGGCTAGTGCCTGATCTGGGCAGCTGTCTCATTGGCTGACCGTATTTCTTATCATCTAATATTGCTTATTGTATTATTCAGCTCGCTTTCACATGTAACTTACACCTAGTAGTATAAAAGGGAGTGCAGGACAGACTAGGGGGAAGAACATTATGCCCCAGACTTTGGACGAAGCTGGTGCTAGTGGACTCAGGCTGCTAGTGGAGGTTGATACCAAACTTCACTTGTAGTAGTCTTTATATTGGAATCAGTAAACTGTGGACTCTGGAAACATCGAGTGACTAAGTTGAGAGTTTCGTGTTGTTGGTCCTAGACCTCCACATATAAAACAAGGGTGTTCTCTTCGAGACCCAGCTGCAGTTTGCGCTAGTGACTTTGCCTTCACCCCGACAAGACGGAAGCTCTGTCGTAGTGTGTTGGATCGCTTGCTAGGTGGATTGTGTGTTGGCTTGAGCCCACTAAGAAGAAGACGGACTAGGTGCCCCCACCTCTAGTTTGGCTATAACTTGTCAGTTACTTCGCCTTCACCCCGATATAGACGGAAGCTCTGTCGTGGTGTGTTGGGTCGCTAGCTGGACGCTTATAGTGAGCTAGTGCTGATAAAAGCGGAAAGGTTCCTGTTCTTGGTTAAGGAATAGGTCGGTGGTCAAGGAGAGTCTTGCCGTTTGAGGATTGAAGTCCCTTGTTGTTAGCCTCAATAGTCTTTGGGGCTGCCCTTAGCGAGGATTTTCACAAACCTACATACTCTGCCCTGGTGTTTCTCGACCTAATGGTCCAGCCATCTTGTATCCACCCCATATAAACACACCCCCGGACCATCCCTAGGTTCCTAGCAGTGTTGTTGTTGGCGGTTGCATATTGCTAGTACGTTGTAGAGTGTGTTGTTAGAAGCCTATCAATCAAACTTGTGTTTGTTCAAACCTGCTGGTCGCATACTACGGCCCGGACCCGAACTCACAAAGAGAAGCACTTAGATCTTTGGAGGTAGATTGGTTGTGGTTGGTTGTTTTGGGTGTTTGTTCGCAATACCTATCAATTAGCTATTCCTAGTCATATAAGAAGTGCACTGTTTCCCCGTTTTGATGCAACAGCACATTAGCTATGTGTAACGAGATGTATTAGAAGTTCCTTCAAATGTGTGCTTGCGTATTTGTAATCTCTACACACGAAACCTGGGTAATAGATGAGATTGGTGCTGATGGTGGAATAACTAAAGGCGAGCGGATGAGTGAGGGCCGATCAAATCTCGGTGATGTCCAATGTGGTGCATACGTATGGAGTGTACAGCCACCAATAATACAAGCTCGGGCGCCGGCTGGAACATGACCAACTTCATGTTGCCGCTCTCAATGTGTCTGCATAATGTAAACGATGTTTGGCGCTACCTGGATGTGAATCATAGTTTGTACACTTAGTGGTTAGACGATTAGGTGCAATTGTTTGGCACTACAAGCAGTGGACGATTTTTAGCAGTCGGTTGTATATCAAGAGTACGGGGCTTAAATACTTACAATATTAAAACAAGCAGTGCATCGCTACCAAGAGAAAAGAAAAAAAAAAAGGAAAGTACGAGTCCTGCCGTGCGAAGCATCGGCCTCCCCCCAAGTGAACAGTAATTTCCAAAGTCATGGTTTACCATTGACAAGACAGAGTGGCTGGGGTTTGCCAACATTTGAACAGAAAACTGTACATAAACTATGAGAGTCCGTCCCACAGAATGGTCAAAAAGTACATCCCCCTATTCCTGCAGTGACCCGACCCCGAATCGAACGGGGGTTTCCGCATGAAGCCTTGGACTCATTGCAGAATCGCAGCAGATGTGGACCGCTCCACTTCAGGTCTTGATTATGCACCTGCTCTCCTTCCTTTCATGTGCAAGGGTTGAAGTTCCGTGTGCCAGGATGTTATCGGTACAGAAATCGGGCGAACATGTGGATTCAGGTGGCTGGTGCTTGCCAACACTTGAACACAAAACTATGTTGGCTCGCTCTGTAACGGCATTGTTGAACATCGACGAGAACTCTACAGAATGGTCAAAAAATAAATTGCCGACTCCCTTCATGACCTGACCCCGAGTCGAACGGGGATTTTCGGCGTGAAAAGTGCGACTCATGGATTCGCAGCAGATGTGGACCGCTCCACTTCAGGTCTTGGTTCTACACCTTCCTTTCCTCCCCTCATCCGGTTGAACATTTATTTCCAAAGTCGTAAATTCACCATTGACAAGACAGAGTGGCTGGGGTTTGCCAACACTTGAACAGAAAACTGTACATAAACTATGAGAGTCCGTCCCACAGAATGGTCAAAAAGTACATCCCCTATTCCTGTAGTGACCCGACCCCGAATCGAACGGGGGTTTCCTGCATTAATCCTTCTCATTAGAGATTCACAGCAGATGTGGACCGTTCCACTTCAGGTCTTGATTATGCACCTGCTCTCTTTCCTTTCATGTGCAAGGGTTGAAGTTCCGTGTACCAGGATCCTATTGGTACAGAAATTGGGCAAACATGTGGATTCAGGTGGCTGGTGCTTGCCAACACTTGAACACAAAACTACGTTGGCTTCCTCTGTAACGGCATAGTTGAATATTGACGAGAACTCCACAGAATGGTCAAAAAATAAATTCCCAATTCTCTGCATATGACCCGACCCCAAATTGAACGGGGATTTTCCACGTGAAAGGTGCGACTCATGGATTTGCCACAGATGCGGACCGCTCCACTTCAGGTCTTGATTCTCCACCTGTCCTGATTCTCCACCTGCTCTCACTCTCTTCATGTGCGACCATTTTAGGGTTGAAGTTGGGTCCAAGCGTAATGCGACTAGGAAGAGAAGGACACGCCAAAGGTTTGTTGCACTCACATAATGTTCAGCGGGCGCGTGGCTAGACACGCCTCCCAACAATTGAATGGGGTCATCCAGATAATTTGTGATCTTCATGGCCCACATCGAAAGCAGATGTGGAAGGCTCTCTGCCCTCTATATGCACCTGTTGAGATAGAGACTGTAGCACTCCGGAGATCTCACTTCTGAACTTTGTTCCCTTACCTACTCTCCCCCCCCCCCCTCCCCTATATGCCCTGCGCACTTCACTTATATTTGACTCGTATCAGTCTAACTACTTACTTACCTGTGTTCCCCCTCGACACCTATTTGCCCCCCCTCCCCCCCCCCGAATATATCTTGGTGTCTCGAGACCTCGTGTGACCTGTAGCCTTTCACAGCTCCGCCAGTTTGGGCCCCTTCTACATCTTTTTTCTCGCTGGTGGGCGTGAAGAAGTCCTCACACCCGTTTCATGAATCTTATCAAAAACCCTACAGACTCTGAATCCGACGCGAAGAAAAACAAACACTCTATCAACCAACCATGACCTTGCCCCGTCTAGACCGGCTCCAGACGATTGGTCTAGGCTTGATACCAGGGCTCGCCAGAGGGTTTTGATGATAATTGAAAGCCCACATCATCAAACCATCCCCCAGCGAATCCGACTGGTTTATGAGTCTATGTCACGTACCGTGACTTTCAAGCCCTTTTTTCGGCTCCTTCGGACTCCGACTATCTCCGACGCACAGCCTTTCCGCAATACTCTTGTTTCCATTGGTTCGTAGTGCATTTGACTCATACCTATGCCTATGCTATGTTTTGACTCATTTCATCACGGGAGTCTCGGACCTCTGATGATTTCCGAGTCATACTGATTTACTTTGATTCATTATGACTCAATCCATCATGGACCCACTCGGAGCTCCGAAATTCTGGTACTTACATTATATCCCCGCTAATACCTTACTCTCCTATAAATACGAGCCATGTCCGTAGTTAAACTTCAGTTTGAATATCAACTTAGTTCCGCCCTATACTCTTCCTCTCGGACTTCCATCCTCCTCCGAGTCTCTTTCCGAAATCGGGCACTAGGCGTAGAGAAAGGCGCAGCGCACGAGCTGAAGCCAAGCCCCTTCCACGTCCAGTATACGGGTTCGGTATTCCGTTCGGACTCCGACATTCCCTCTGTATCTCAGCCTTTTTGTCTTGCTTATACGCACTTCATTCCTCAGGCGTATCTCGGACTTCCATCGGATTCCGATCGGGAACCGGTACTTGACAGTCTACAATTGATCAAGCTTGTATTTCCAACATTCATTCCGGTCAATGTCAGCCACCTCTGATTTATATCATCAGGGGACGAGACAGTTCATGTCTACGCGATTGTCTGGAGCATCCTCGCCACCACCACTTCGGGAGCTAGGCAATGATGTAGAAGATGGATTGGTCCAGGGGGTAGACCTGAGTGTGAAGGTCGTGTACATACCCTAGGCTGCAGACTTGAAGCAATATATAGACGTTAGGACCGGAAAGAAATACTGTACAATTTCGTTCAATTCGGCATGGGTTGTGACCCGTGACCCAAAAAGCCGATTCGGCACTTCGGCAACCAACAGCTTTCGGCGTGACACCTCCAAAACTTTGGCATTCAAGATGAAAATTTTCGAAAATTCTACCTTTTTTGCACCTCCAAGGGAGATTTGGCCCCAATGTCATGCAGTTTACATTCGGCACTGGGTGCCGTGACCCGTGACCGAGACCGAAATTCATCGCAGCACAGGGGGTGCATGACACGTGACTGCCGAATTGAATGAAATTGTACAGTACTCAGCTTTGGATGGAAGACTCAGTAACTCATTCGCCCATCTCTAGGACACTTGTGCTCGATGTTGTTGAAAGATTCGGTCAGACTTAGACAGAGAAGATGGGGGAAGGGAGGAAGGAGAGGTCCCCTTTCCGTCGCATTGCTGAGCATTAAATATATGATCGGGTTGGCTGAAACACGTGCTCTCGTGTCACCAGAGCCCAGCGTGTGCATAGAAACCAATACAAATGTTTCATGTAAATAAAATGGCTGTGAAAAGAAAAGGAAAAAGATACAACACACCAACCGAACCATCAAACAAGGGCAGGCTGGGCCATGCACAAAGATGAATAGGGAGACCGTGCTGCTGCCTCAGCGCGTGCAGGAGGTGGACAAAGTCTCTGAGTATGTCAATCCCCAGTGCACACCGAGCGAGCCATGTTCTCTGGAAACGATTTGGTGTGGAGATCCATATAGTAAGGAGGAGAGGGAGGGTTCAGTGTTCTGGAGCAAAATAAAGAGATATGAGTGATCAGATAGAATGAGAGAGACGAGTAGAATATAGAAAACAGCTGGCCATGTCTCCTTCCAAGAATATCGCGATATATGTGCGTGTCGCTCGTTGTTGGCACGGCCACGTGATCGAGTGTGAGTACACCGGGATGTGCGTATGATGGCAAGAGGCCGGCGAGCGGCAGGTCACAAACAGAACAAAAAATATAAAACAGAGTTTTGTTGAATTTGCAACATAAGGCTCAATGTTCGCTCGGTCAGCGCTTGTGCGCCGACCAGCTCACATTGAGGGTTGTGTAACTTTGGGCCGGAAGATTAAATAGACGCCGTTCCCAAAATGGTAATAAATGCAAGTCATGTGCCGCCAAAGGCGGACATTCTCGGTCCTCCCCCCTCAGACTCCCCCAAATAGGCACATACAGAACAAGTTCTGTTTGTGAATTATGTCGAAACGTGTCGGAAGGATAGATGATGACCTGGATATAAAGACAAGATGGAGGAGGAGGAGGAAAAATATCAGTAGATTGAGATGTATGAGAGAAAGAAATCAGTTGTGGCTGTGTGACGAGGGTATTAGGGCATGCCCAAGGCAGACATGTCATATATGCTTATGTAGTATTATTCAGTATAGCTCGGGTAGCTAGATCATGTGATATCATCTATCTTTGCTCTCAACTCCATGTTCGACAGCAATGGCTAGACACAACAAGCGGCAGCGCTACTGCCAAAGGCCAACCACCCAGGACCCGCTGGATGCCTGAGCAAGTGTATAACTGCTCCATGATCCCGGTGCTGCAGGGTCCCCCTCCAAGGGTGACATGGATCCTAGTTGAAGGGTCACAACAACAGCGAGCGCTAGAGTCGGCTGCCCCGTGTCTTCCTACTCAAACGTATGTGCTTGTATGCTTGAGTTCTCCAGCCTGGCGAGGCCTAAAGGACCCGCATCACAGGCTGTTAATGCCCGAAGAGGTTCTCGTGCACAACTCCTTGTGAGGTAAATGTGCCGAGTGTGCCAATAGGCATTTCCACAACGATCTCGAATCTTTTCTCTTCGTTTTTCAGAATTTCTCTGGGCAGGCATCGCGTACGCTGCCGGCGACATGTCAGCCGATGCCCGCACCGACATGCTCGACGTCCTCGACGGTATGAGTCAATTTAGTAAACGCAACTTGATCCTCGGTGGCGAGACCACCGTGGCAAGGCTCCTCCTTCACTCGCCACACTTCGAGCAGCTATTGGTGAATCTTCTAGAGGGGTTTAAGGACCGCTACTATGCCCCCACTCGTCTTGGCCCCGCAGGGACCAGTTGTCGAGATGCTGTTGCCCCTCGCCTCGAGAGCCACGATCGGATGATCGCCAGCATTAGCAACGCCTTGAGAGCGAGGAGTGGAAGGAGTGGAAGGAGTTCCAGGATCCCGGAGCGGAGCAGTTGGTCGCCAGGGTTAAAGCGAAAATCTGAGGCCACAGAATGTTGGTAGGTGATGAGCAACGAAAGAAACAGGCAAGGTTTGAGCCTCAGGCTGCCGATGACGAGGATATGTTTACTTGATGGAAAGTCCCGCGCCAGCCGCTTGTTATGGTTGCCCCATGTCAATGTCGCGCGTCTGATTAACTGTACTAGAAGTGGAACACCATATGAAATGGGCGGAATTCGAGATGAACATCATTTCAGAGGGACAAAAAAACAAGCCGAAAGAAACAAGAGCTGGGGATTGAAGAGGTGCAGAATGAGACAGTAGACTACTCAGTCAGAGACAATGCGCAGATTGAGACACCACACTGAGCGCTTGTCACGGAGTTGTACACTGAAGAGCCGTGAACCGTGGCAGTCATTGAACGATCGTGAAAAGGGAGTCAAGACTTGTTCGTAGGAGTTCGGCACATTGTATAGAAAGATAGCTATATGTTGCATGTGATGTAAAAGTCAGGTCTAGATGTTTATTTTACAAACCTTCATTCTACCTAGACGCTCGAAGCTACTCAACATACAATTCCGCGTGCTGGCTGGGTATTATAGGCCCCCAATATACCAGGGGCAAGTAGGTTAACAAGTATCTTGGTGGACCTTATGCCCGGCGCGTGAGCTCCTGGTTGAGCTGTCAGGCTATGCCAATTTCCATCTCCTCAGGCTCCAGGTGGGACACGGTAAACAGATGCATCTTTGGATCCACCTTGGGCAATCGTTACTTCGCCAAGGATCTCATTGAATGAAGGATCCTTGAAAAATTCACGAATATAGGCCTTGGGTCTAGTGGCGACGAGAAATCGAAATGCATTAGGCTGTTGACGAGCGGCGGTTCCGATCAAGTATAATATCTGTCTTTGAACATCCTCGTTCTCGCACTCATCCAGGCCATCGATGAGGAAAACCGGAGGAGGACAGTTCGCAATTGAACCGCATGGCTCAGAGATCAGTTTGCGCAGTTGAACCGCCATCTGTTTTTTCACGACAGCCGGATCATCTTCTACGCTCTGGGATACTAAGGGCTTCAGAATACGGTTGTTGAGCGCTAGCTGATAGGCGAGGGTTGTGAACAACGCTTTCGCATTCCCACGAGTTGGGTGGCCGCGTTTGAAGAAGAAGGATCCTCCGAGTCGACCCAAATCCAGCAGCTTCTGAGACAGAGACTGCATAATGGCAGACCTTCCCGCCCCAGCAGGTCCGGTAAGCCAACGTATAATCCCAGAAGCATTTTCTTCCATTGCCCATTTGAGTAGAGTATCTAGTATTGTTTCTGTACGTGCTTCGGCAAGGCATGTAGGCAATGAGAAGTTGTCGGCAGAATCGTGGAGTGCCTCGAGCACGACAGCAGGGTACAAAGTATTCATTCCTGCCTCGCCGCGGCAGTCTTTGTTCACATTTTCCACAGTGATAAAAGTTCCACCGTGCAAGGAAGGGGAATCAGGACGACGATCATTCGCACCCTGTTGATTCAGGCGCGGACCATTTGAAGAACTGCAGAGAGTTGGATCATCTGGGTAAGGGCACGAGGCATCATATTGGCGGGCATCGGGCCTTGGGGTGGTGCAATTGGAACCAGGTACAGGTGAGAAAGATAGACTTTCACCAAGAATCCCATTGAACGAAGGATCCTCGAAAAATTCACGAATATGGGCCTCGGGTCTGCTGGAGATGAGAAATCGAAATGCATTAGGCTGTTGGCGAGCGGCGGTTCCGATCAAGTGTAATATCTGTCTCTGAACATCCTCGTCCTCGCACTCATCCAGGCCATCGATGATGAAGACCGGAGGTGGACAGTTCGCAACTGAACCACATGGCTCAGAGATCAGTTTGCGCAGTTGAACCGCCATTTGTTTTGTTACGATGGACGGATCATCCTCTACGATTCGGGATATCAAGGGCTTCAGATTGCGGTTGTTCACCGCTAGCTGATAGGCGATGGTTGTGAACAAGGCTTTCGCATTCCCGCGAGTTGAGTGACCACGTCGGAAAAAGAAGGATCCTCCGAGTCGACTCGTGTCTTGCAAATTCGCACACACAGCCTGCGCAATGGCAGTCTTTCCCGTCCCACCAGATCCATGGAGCCACAATATTGGCCGGTCGCCACCAGTCAACCATTTATCGATGTCATGGATCATTTTCGTACGTGATTCCGGTAGACCTTTGATAGGCATTGGAGGGTTGTCGGCAGAATCATGCAGTGCCTCGAGTGCGGCAGCCCGATGCAGAATATTTATTCCTGCATCCCCACGGCAATGGCTATGATTTACATTTTCCGCGGTGATGAAGGTTGTACCGTGGAAGGATGGCAGTGGACGCTGGAAGGCGTCGAGACCTGATGACTGGCGTTCACGATGATCCTCGTTCCCCCGGATACTCATATTGGGAAAATGGGTGGAGTCAAAGGAATCGGGACAAGAATCATCCACGACCTGCAGATTCTGGCGCGCTTCATTGCCGGGAGTTGAACCATCTACGGGATGATGTGAGACAAGATATTGACTCTGGGCATCAGGCTGTAGGGATGGAGGGCCGGTGCAGGGGAAAGAGGATGGCGTCGTAGCCAGCACGACAGGGGAAGGTGTGGAAAGTCCGCCAGGCGACTCAATTGAGTTAGCGAAGCTGGACGATGACGACCTCGGAGTCACCAAATTGTCAGATAAATTTTGTGGGGGACTCGGGCGAGACGCTGTAAATGAAAAACTGAGAAGCAGAAGGATTATAGAGATAATTTCAGACTCACTGTACGGCCCTCGACGAGCGGCCGCGCCATGACCACGGCGCAGGTTTCTGGCAACCCCCGACAACTCGCGTGTGCACGCGCGCCCAGATCCTGCCGCTTGACCGCAAGCTGAGTTTGCGGGAAAGGCCGTCTCCTGAGCTAGATCCAGCAGCTGCTGGTGTGACTCTGCATCATCAAACACCAAACCCGAGTCAGATAAAGCCAGTGCGTAGAGTTCTTGGTCGACCATTGAGTTGTGATGTGTGGAAAATTCGCTCGGGGTTGCTGTGTCAGTGAAGTCGGGATCTGCGGAAGAGTACCAGTGGCTCTGTGCACTGGCCATATAGGACTCCGGGTTCGTGTGAAGGAACGACAAGGGCGTCGAAAATGCGGGATAATTAAATTCTTGTGCCCTTGCTAGTCCATCAGACGACCAGATGTGGGCGCTCGAGCTCGAGCTCGATGACGACGGCACCGAGAACCCATCAGCTGAGGAAATGGCTGAGCGATTCTGGCGAGAGGCCATATCTAAAACGTATGGGTAAAAATATCAACCCCAGCGAATTTGGCGCACCGTACGGCGCCTGCCTCTCAGCCATCCTTCGGGACTTCCTGGCAACTCCAGTCCACTCGCGTTCATCGGATTCCGTAGATACCCCATCGAGTCCAGCCTCCTGCAGCTCATCGTCCTGCATCGTGAGCTGCCGGCATGATCCTATAGCTTGACCATCCTCCAGCAAGGCAGCGCGCGCTCGTGGCCAAAGAGTTTCCGCGTCGACCTCGTGGCTCTGAATCGTTAAGTGATGGTCGGTTTGTAGGTTTAGATTGCCGCCGACATTGTAAAAGTTACTGTTTTGTATCTTGCAGTTGTTCCCAAACATTCGGACAATCGCACGCGGAGACGAGGGCAGCTGGCTCAAAGACGGCAGGAGGGTAAACAACAAGGTGATCCAGATTAAGAGGGGCGATATATATCGTTGGGCGCCTGTTTATAATTAAAGCTATGTTAAGCTGTGAAAGAAGGAAATAGGAGTTTTGCGACAGCGGATACAGCACTTGAGAGACATGCATAGCCATAGCCCGTATTCAACCGGCTTTGGCTCAGCCTTGAGTGAACTGACTCAAATTAATGAGAGCTTCTCCAGTGTTCTTCAGAAGGGTCCCCGATTATCGATCATTTGGGTGGCTGACAGTCAGCCGCTCGCTGGATCCAGATTAAGAGGGGCGATATATATCGTCGGTCGCCTGTCTACAATTAAAGCTATGTTAAGCTGTGAAAGAATGAAAGAAGAGTTTTGCGACAGCGGATACAGCACTTGAGAGACATGCACAGCCTTAGCCCGTATTCAACTGCTGTTGTGGGAGTCGAGATTTAGCGAAGAGCAGCTCGCAGACCCCATATCCGGAGCCATGAACTGGGAGTTGGAACACCTCAGGGAGCACCGCCAAAGTTACGTAAAGGTCCCTTAAGGTGGGTTCTTTTGTAGTACGCAAACCCACCTTAGGGGACCACATCCGCGTGGCGGACGCTAGTCAAGAGTTTGTCAACAATGTGTCATGTTCCCATTTGGGAAGCATGCGGCAGGCGGACCACCCGCCCCGCCATCGACTGGCGCTGTACCCACTGCCGTACCCCGCACCGCCGCTTCCTTTCTCGTATCAGCATGCTATGTAGCTAAATTGTTCAATCTGACTTGAAATTCGGCCCCGATGTGTCTGCGCACCACCCGCCTCGCTCTTGATTGGTCCGCCAACGGTTTTCCCTCTCGTCTCTGCATCCAATGTGGTCTCTTCATTCGCTCCAGGCTAAATTCGGCTCGAAATTCGGGGCCTGGAACATTGCGCGGACGCGTCTGCCCATTAATTGTGAACTTGATTTGTGGTTGAATTTCGAGACTCGGGGAACTCGTTTCGAACGGTGAGCTTGCAACTGATACCTTCCTTGAATGTACATCCAATCTGACCAAAATCCGACTTGCAGAGTACCGTGGCGGACGCATCCGCCACTCGATTGTATCCCCGACCTTTGCTGCAGCTTCATTGTGTCAGTACTGCACTTGAAGCGGCTGTTTAAGATCCAACACCCTTCTTCCATCCGGGATCAATTCATGCGCATTCTGCCTGCCCCGACTCGACGGCGGACACATCCGCCACTGTATTATATGCACCACCTCTCTCGCCGGCTTTCCTCGGACTAGTCTTGCATTTTGAGCAGTTGTTTTTCTTTTGAATGTTGGCTTCCATCTAGATTCAAACTACCCGGGTCACAAATTTCAAACACAACGGCGGACATGTCCGCCTTCTCCGATCTCTTTGTTTTCTGAATTCTATCAATATAATTCTACCTCCGACCTCTGACTTGACTTCCCGGCCTGTTCCATTCTGAGCGACTGCTTTCGCATGTTTGTGCGGATTGCTGCGAAGTTGAACATAGTGGCAGATACGTCTGCTGTTCCATTGTACACTTCAATCTCCCAATTTGAGGCTGCAAGCTCGAATCTATTTCATCTGGAATGCTACTTTGATCGCTTTCCGGCTAAGCAGATCGAGAGCGCAGTTGTTTTCATCTGATCGGTCTTCAGGCTAAAGATGATATTACATGAGAGATTCACTATTAACATGTAGCTCTGCTCGAGCGACGCACGTTCTAATGGGCAGCCCGGCAGATCTGTACCAAAACTGTTAACAGATATTTTCAAGGCAGAGGCAGGTACACAATATTGTCTGCCACAAGCACAAAAGTTCTGGGATTCATGGCATCCAAGTTAGCAAAAAACTTTGCATGCGGAAGATCCAATGCACAGTTAGAAGCAGATGTGTATTCCGGAAATGAAGATAGAGAACTTGAGGGCCGGAAAGTGACCGGAATGGCGCCACAGCAAGTGGAAGTAAAGTTGAAGTTGAAGTTGAAAGTTCGGCGTGCATTGTTTGATGATAGATTGCCGCTGGCTACCAACCACAACAGCAGAGTGGGCTCGGGCACATTTTCGACTCTGTGTTGGGCCCGGATGCTCGGCGGACGTGGCTGCGCCAGCGGCGGACGCGTCCGCACACCTTCAACGTAAATTTCAGTGGCGTTTTACCTCACCCGCTCAACCAATCAGCAGCCGTATAAAGATCCATCTAATTTGATCTTTTTTTATCGGACTCGTTTCTATTGCTTTCAGCACTTCTCTGGGGTGGAATATAATTCTGAATACCCTCCGGTTCTAGTCTGATTTATGTTAGATTTTTCCGCCCAATATGATATTGGGTGCATGAAACTGTCCGAAAGGTCGCTAAAGTTTACGGTTGAATCTGGGGCAAGCATGCACCAGGTGATACAAAAATCTGAAATAAATCAAAACTATTCCGGAATGTATCCAGAATGATATCTCGTATTTTAAAAGCCCTCGAAGCGCTGAAAATGAGCACAGGGCAAAAATAATGGATTCATCCGACATTTATTCGCATGCTGATTGGTTGACCAGGTGAGATCAAACGCCACCGGAGTTAACGTTGCAGGTGTGCGGACGCGTCCGCCAACGGCGTAGACCAGTCCGCCGGGCGGTAGTCATCGTCTGAAGACGTTGATTTGTTGGGATTGGAAAGCACCGAGCGTCAAAAAAAAAAGCTACCTGATCAGATCATCCCGAGTGGCCGCACCGAACATTAAACTGTTCAGTTGCTGGCAGCGCTGCTCAGTTTGCGCATAGAGGCAGCTGTCGCATTATTTTTGGCAGAGCTTGAAAGTGAACTTAGCAGCCTTTGTGGTTGTACCTGTGAGAACACAATTGTGTATCTGCCTGAGCTCTGCCTCTACAATGAGAATTTCAAGTGAATAATTCGATTATAAACCCACTTACTTCCCTTTTTCGCATGTAAATCATTTAAGAGATTCGCCTTCCCTGATACAGGATTGTCCTGAGTCGTCCACAAGACCTTGATCTCAGATTCAAAGAGGTCGGAATGGCAGTAGTACACTGCCAAAGAGAATGGATGTAACTGTTCAATGCAACACAATCAGTGTATATTGTGAAGAGCGGCAAAATGTTTGACAAAACTAGTGGTTCAAACACAAGACTGTTGAGCTCAGAAATCATGCTAGAGCTGACGGGTACATCAAGAAAATGAATAGAACCACTGAAGGTTCGATTGAGTGGTGGGGCGGACGTGTCCGTCATTTGCTCAAAGGTTTGAAACTTAGGAGTTATATCTAAAAGGGAGAGAACATTAGAAAGAAATGCGTCAATCAGTATTTAAAGACCAAACTAAGGAAATTCGGGAATGTGCATTGGAGTGGCAGACGTGTCTGCCGCTATCCCCGCGGCAACGATATCTGGTGGAAATGAGCCCATGTGGAAGGAAAGTGTCAAATAACAAACAGCTACTTGAAGTGCAGTATCAAAGCAATAGAACTGAAGCAGCGGATGGGCGCACAACCGTTTGGCGGACACGTCCGCGCCAGGCTCCACAAATCGGAATCCGGTAGGGCAGAGCGAAAGGAGCAAATATTTATTCGCTGGAAGGTTACTGCTCAAACTGCAGGCCCTGTACACAAAATTCGAGCTAATACCCGTGTGAGTATCAGCGAGGCGGACGCGTCCGCGCTTCGTTCCAGGAGTTGAATTTCAGGCAAAATTAAACCTAGAAAGGCATGGACAAGCAAGGCGGATTCAGAGACGCGAGGGGAAGCCGCCAACGCGATAAAAGAGCGATAGATGGACCAATTATGGGTGGAGTGGGCGATAGGCGTATGTGTCCGCGCTTCGCTCTAGGATAAGGAGGTTGAAGCCAAATCATATGTAGAAGGCCGGAAAATATCAGAGTGGATGCAGGGTCGCGAAAGGAAGCTGCCCACCCGACAAAGGAGCGGTAGATGGGCCAATCGAGGGCGGGGCCAGTGATGAGCGGACACGGCCTGCATGCTGAATTTTGAGTCAAATTGGACCTAGAAGGACTGCAAACATTAATCGGGGTGCTGATGGGAGAGTGGAAGCGGCGGTATGGGGTAGAATGGCGGGTACAGCGCTAATCGAGGCAGGGCGGGTGGTCCGCCCGCCGCATGTTTCCCAAATGGGAACATGACACATTATTGACAAATTCTTGACTAGCGTCTGCCGCGCGGATGTGGTCCCTTAAGGGGGGTTTGCGTACTGCAAAAGAACCCACCTTAAGGGACCTTTACGTCATTCTGGCGGTGCTCCCTGAGGTGAGTTGGAAATAGAGTCGGTGTTTATTCCTCACCAAAGACAGCAACTTTATTCTTTGTGACGGCAACCCCTCTTAGGTCATTTCCCATGTGGTACAGTAAATGACCTAAGAGGTCACCTCCGACATCGGAGGTGACGGCGCTATTAGTCACATATCCCCGTCTGGGTATATTGCGCTCTATGGTTGGCCTCCATTGCCTGCTTTATTCCCGGCATTTCCCGGTATAATCCCACCGTTGTAGTTCAGATGTAGCCTTCAACACGGGTGCCCCCGCACCTTGCTTCTTCCTGTACTGCTTGGCTGGCATTGATTCAATGGGCATTCCATCTCTGTTAAATGTATTTCATTTTGAACCCTCCCAACTTACCTCTACATGCAGGAGCAAGTGACCTGATCTGCCTCTAGCACCTCCGACACCTTGATTGCGGTTTTTTTTCTTCTTTCCCTTCCAGCTCATTGATTGGTGCCATCAAGCTGGTACTTTTCCTTCTTTGTATCTTCATGGTACTCTTCATTCGTAATGTGCTTCTGCTGAGGCCCCAGGTTCCACCTGGTTCTGGTGAAACGGTGCACTTCTTATATGACTAGGAATAGCTAATTGATAGGTATTGTGAACAAACACCCAAAACAACCAACCACAACCAATCTACCTCCAAAGATCTAAGTGCTTCTCTTTGTGAGTTCGGGTCTGGGCCGTAGTATGCAACCAGCAGGTTTGAACAAAGACAAGTTTGATTGATAGGCTTCAAACAACACACTCTACAACGTACTAGCAATATGCAACTGCCAACAACAACACTGCTAGGAACCTAGGGATGGTCCGGGGGGGTGTGTTTATATGGGGTGGATACAAGATGGCTGGACCGTTAGGTCGAGAACACCAGGGCAGAGTATGTAGGTTTGTGAAAATCCTCGCTAAGGGCAGCCCCAAAGACTACTGAGGCTAACAACAAGGGACTTCAATCCTCAAACGGCAAGACTCTCCTTGACCACCGACCTATTCCTTAACCAAGAACAGGAACCTTTCCGCTTTTATCAGCACTAGTTCACTACAAGTGTCCAGCTAGCGACCCAACACACTACAACAGAGCTTCCATCTATATCGGGGTGAAGGCGAAGTAACTGACAAGTTATAGCCAAACTAGAGGTGGGGGCACCTAGTCTGTCTTCTTCTTAGTGGGCTCGAGCCAACACACACTTCACCTAGCAAGCGATCCAACACACTACAACAGAGCTTCCATCTTGTCGGGGTGAAGGCAAAGTCACTAGCGCAAACTGCAGCTGGGTCTCGAAGAGAACACCCTTGTTTTATATGTGAAGGTCTAGGACCAACAACACAAAATCCTCAACTTAGTCACTCGATGTTTCCAGAGTCCACAGTTTACTGATTCCAATATAAAGACTACTACAAATGAAGTTCGGTATCAACCTCCACTAGCAGCCTGAGTCCACTAGCACCAGCTTCGTCCAAAGTCTGGGGTGTAATGTTCTTAGACCCTAGTCTGTCCTGCACTCCCTTTTATACTACTAGGTGTGAGTTACATGTGAAAGCGAGCTGAATAATACAATAAGCAATATTAGATGATAAGAAATATGGTCAGCCAATGAGACAACTGCCGTTTGGTTTTGGGACTGGTTTGGTATATGCCAGGTCAGCCTCGCTGACCGGCTAGTGTTCAACCGTGGGTATATCAAAAGATCCTCGCCCTCCGTCTATGCCGAGTACCCCTTCCAGACCAACCGGCAATGTAGCTGGTGATCCAGGTCATCTCTACTCCGTCAGAGTGTCGATCTATTCCATCTAGGCGACGCAGTGTTGCGACCAACATCAAATGGTCATAGCTCGTTGATCAGAAGATTGATCCACCCTCTGGTCATCGGTACAGGCTGTACAATTGTCCCTAGCTCCGTTCCAATAGCCTGCTTGCTATTCCCCTTCGCCCTAGCTGCCCAGATCAGGCACTAGCCTCGTGTTCCCTCATCACATATGTCGTGGTATGTCTTTGTCAAAGCCCTAGCCGGTTGCTAGTCGGGTTCTTCCGCCTAGCACCGTCTAGTTGCTTATCTAGAGATTAGATAGTACCACCGGTTACCGCGCTGAGCTTCCTAGCTCAAGGTGTTGTCCCCTAGCTGTACTTCCATCGTAGATATCTGTCTGCTAGACCCTCGCTGGCGCCGTCCCAAGTCATCTTTGGACTACTAGAGTCTCCTAGGTCATGTCTCATGAATGTATAGGCAGTGGTTTAATCCCTGGTTGTTTGTACACTCAGCTAGCAGCTAGCACATCACACTAGTGTAGCCTCGTGCTACAGTCAGAGGTTAGGGCTCGCTCTGACTCTCCTTTATATCACCTACCAAGTGGTCCGCGTACTAGCTAGGATGCTAGTAACAACAGAAGTGCTAGTTGCTTCCCGTTGTATAAATACTGGTCATAGGAAATTGCAAAATTAGCACTAGATGCCGCGCATTTATGTTACGCTGTTTCACCGGCACCTACAATCAGGATGATTTTTCTATCCAGAGGGCATCTTGACTGGTACAAGCATGCAAGCAAACCTTAGGAGTCTTCTTACAGCTGCCGAGCAGTGGATCACTCCAGTTATGGCAATGTTGGTGTTTCAATCAACCTCCAGCACCTCCAGCACCTCCCGCATTGTAGTAACTGTTGTTTTCTTTTGCCAGAACCTATGAAACTAGAGGAGCTGGACTTAAGTTACAACCGAATGTATCCCTCTCCACACTCATGAGTTCTGCAGAACTTAAGTTTGTCTGAGGCTCCCTCAGCGTATTATGCACCTGTGTGCCCATGGTTCCACTGCCGCTCCCAAACTTAAGTCCCACTCACTTGAGTTCCACACACACCTGAAGAGTTCTGCAACTCAAGTCCCTGCACAACTGAAGCCCCATCCACAACTAAAGTTCATATTGCCGGTCTTAAGTCCCATTGAAACGGTGCACTAGGGTGTGGCCATGAAATCTAATGGATTGACTAGTGAGAAAAGCGAACTAGTCACTCTACTCAAACCAACCAAAACCAAACAAATCACTAATCCTAATCCTAATACTTGTGTGTGTGTGTTTGGTGAGGTAGGGTACGTATCACCCGTCAAGAGGGTGTGCAAGGTTGGAATAAGGCTTTTGTTTCAATAGCAACTATGCGGTTTAAGACAGTTATGCTGGGGTAGCAGGTGTCAGCACAGAGCAGATTCCGGGTTCTGAGGTGACGAGGGCGACTGAAGCACGAAGAGTTCCGAACGAATAAGCCTGGAGTTTAGACTAGAATAGTGTAAAGTACAGGGAATTAACTACAGCTTATATACTAAAGTCTCTAGGGGTTGTAAATTAAGGTACAGTGTCCAACAGCAACGGACAAGATTAATGCAAAGTAAATGAAGGGGTATATGAACGTAGAGGGGCGATCGGGAACCCGAAGGTCGGGGAACCGATCGAAACCGTTAGGGATCCTAAAACGGTATACTGGTTCGATTGATCAGATAGTTGATCTGATCAATGATCGGGTTGTTCGGGTTCTGGAAGTAAAATGAAAAGACGATTCATGACATTACCCCCCCTCTAGGTGAAACCCGCCTTGGGTTTCACGATCGGCGCCGCTTCTTGTTCCATAGGTCTTCACCCGTGATGACCCACTTTCGTCCATGGGCGGTTTCCTTAAGAGCCGCCGGGTACTTCTCGTAGAAGTCATCAAGACATTCGGTAGAATCCCCCAAATGTTCCAATGGTTCCCAGGTGTTATCCTCGGGTCCATAACCCTCCCATCGGATCAGGTATTGCAAGCGCTTACGCTTTTTGTTGAAGCGTATCTTCAGCACCTCTGCAATCTCGTAGAGGTCCACCCCGTCTACTACATCTGGAGGGGGAGGATCATCGTGGTGTTGATGGGCAGCGACAGGCGGAACCCAGGGACGAAGGAATACGGTGTTGAAGACCAGATGAACCTTCCAAGAATCCGGAAGTTTCAGTTCATAAGAGATGGCTCCAACCTTCCAGACGACTGTGAAGGGACCATAACGCCGGGCTTCGAATTTCTTCGTCGGGCGATGAGTGACCAAATTTGCCCTGGACAGATACACCTTATCGCCGGGTTTATAGTCAGGGTCTGACTGTTGTTTGGCATCATAGAACCTCTTCATCGTCTCCTGTGCTGCCCGCATGGCAGCCCCCGCTTCCTCTCGAACCTTAGACATCCGGGTTGCAAATTTAGTCGCATCTTCAGTCAGGACCTCAAGTCGCGGTTCAGTGCCTTTTCGCGGATGGAATCCCATGGTGACGAAGAAGGGACTGAAACCCGTCGTCTTGCTGACTTAGTCATTGTGGTTAAACTCTGCTAGCATCAACCAGTCCACCCAATCGTCTTGCAAGAAGTTGGTGAAAACCCGAAGGTATTGTTCGATGTTTTGGTTGACGTGTTTGGTCTGACCATTGGTCTGTAGGTGGTAGGCCGTCGAAGCGTTCAATTTTATGCCCAGGGCTTCAACAGGTCCTGCATAAAGTGTCCCACGAACTGCGTCCCTCTGTCGCTGATCACCACCTCAGGCAACCCGAAGTCCTTCCACACGTGGTCGCAATAGATGCGCGCCATCCCTTCTCCTCCCAAGTGCTCGGTGCAGGGCACCACCCGGATTCCTTTCCCCAGTCGATTGACTATCACGGCGATAGAGTTGTACCTGTTACTGACAGGTAACTTGGTGATCAGGTCCACCGAGACGTTCTGCCACACCCACTCTGGAACCACGTTAGGGTGTAGGGGTCCTCGGAGTTTCGAAGGGAATAGCTTCGTCCTCTGGCACATGGGGCATGCCAAAACGTACCGCTTGGCGTCCGACAGTAGAGAGGGCCAATAATAGTTTCAGGTTACTTGTTCCGCCGTCCGGAATTGTCCCGGGTGTCCCGAAATATAATTGTCGTGGTGTGCCCGTAAAATCCGATGTCGTAGATCCCCAGTTGGAGGCACATATACGGTTCGATGCCGGGTTATGAACCCGTCCTCGTGTTCTTCCCAGCCCTCAGCCTTTTCCTTCAGCACCTTCTTCACGACATCTTCCCAGTCAGCTTTCCCAGCTTTGATGTCCTCCATGAATTGATCACCCGCCGTGTCGTCCAAGACCGCCGGCATGGCTTTCAAAATTCTTCACCGTCCATCCTCTAGAAGTACTGTTCTGGAAGCAGCACCAGATTCGAATTGTCCTGTGCCCCCTTCTCATGACCGCTTCGCCTCGAAAGCGCATCGGTTTTCGCATGCTGCTTCCCAGGTTTATGAATGAGGGCGAAGTCATATTCGCTGAGCTCTAACGACCAACGGGCTTGTCTGTTGAGTTTTTTCGTGGTGGTGAAGTACTCCAGATTCTTGTGGTCCGTCCAAATTTCGAACTTCAGTTGACTGCCCTGCAGATAGTGTCGCCACTCGTAGAGGGCCCACATAATCGCCAGCATCTCCTTGTCGTGGATGTTGTAGTTCCGTTTGGTGTCGTTTAGTCCCTTGGACATAAACACAATTGGAACCCACACCCCATTCTGGTACTGCATCAAGCATGCCCCCGTTGCATAATCCGAGGAATCCGCCTCAACCCGCCATTCCCCAACATCTGTTGGGAAGTGTAGAACGGGTTCCAAGGTTATGGCCAATATTAATTGGTCGAACACGTTCTTCTCCAGTTCTCCCCACCTCCACTTGTAGTCCTTCCACATGAGGCGAGTTTATGGCTTCGCGTAATCCCCGAATCCTTTGATGAAACGTCAGTAGAAATTGAGAAACCCGAGGAAGCTTTGTACGTCTTTAACGTTCCTTGGGGTTGCCCATTGTCGAACACCCTCGACTTTTATGGGGTCCATCCGAATTTTCCCATCCCCGACGATGACTCCCAGATATTCAACCTCTCTTTGTTCAAACTCGCACTTCTCGGGTTTCAGGAACAACTTGTTTTCCTGTAGAATCCGCAAAACCTCCTTAACCGTGGAGCGATGTTCTTCCAGGTGTTCCGAGTAGATGAGAATATCATCCAGGCAAACGATAACCCATCCTTCCGCGATAAGATCCGCGAAGATGTCGTTCATCATGGATTGAAAGGTCGCCGGCGAATTCGTAAGACCGAAGAACATCACCAGCGGAAGGGGGGTACCGGTTCTTGATGGTAAGAGAGTTCAACTTCCGGTAGTCCTGAACGGGTCGTAGCTTCCCATCCTTCTTCTTCACAAAGAAGAAGGGAGAGGCCCACGGCGATTTCGAGGGGCGAATACGCCCGGTTTCCACATGCTCCTTGATAAACACATCCAGCTCCGCCTGTTCCGGGACCGACAAGGGAATGCTTCGCCCTTTCACGGGTTCTGCGCCGGGTTTCAGCTCTATTACGTGGCCCCATTTCTGTCGCTCAGGTAACTTGTTGAAATCCTTTTTCTCAAAGACCCCTCGGAACTCCTCCAGATAATGAGCGGGGACACTTTCTTCAAGCGTCTTTGCCCCCTTTGCTTCATGAGCCGTGGCTGCCAGTTTAGTAGCCACGCTACCCATAGCACGGAGGTGTTCGGCATCCCGGGAATCCAGTACGTCTTCGGGATACATCTTCGTGACAAAGATGTGGTCCCCTTCTTCCACGTCTGCATTGTCCTCTTCCTCCCATTCTTCCCATAAGCGAGCCCGCTTGCAAGTGGCAGGACACCTGGAGAAACGAATGGTCTGTTTCTGCCAGTCGATCTCCGGGTTGTGCTGCTTCAACCAGTTGAACCCGATGATGACGTCACTCTTTCTGGTATCCGTTACCGCAAATGAGAAGATTTCGGCATGATCCTGCATTCAGAGGCGCATGCACGCGACATGGGTGATGTGTCCTCCCGTGTTGAGGGACCCGTCCGCGTTGTAAACCGGAACCGCCACTGCGAGGGGTTCCACCTCGATTTCGTTGTCGTCGACGAACCGTTGGCTCATGAATCCGTTGGTAGCCCCGCTGTCCAGCAACCCGACCACTGTATAACCTTTAAGGTTATTCAGCCCTTCGAGAGTCATTGGAACCAGCATGGAATTCCCAGTAGCTCGGATATACTGGGGTGGCTCTTTCAAGTTATCCAGTATGCCCAGGGCATCAGGGAAGTAAGCCGTTCGGATTTCTTCCACCATTTCGTCATCCACCTCCCGTCTCCTGGCCGGGTGAGTCCATTTGGTGATGATCCCCTGCGCCTTCCATTCTTGTGCCCGCGCTCGGGTTGCAACCCGTCACGCGCTTCCGAGGGGGAGTCTGCACCATTCCGCTTTCTCCCGCTCGGGCTTCCGGGGTTTCTTGCCCCTTCGCTTAGAGTCAGAGGGAGAAACGGCTCCCTCACTCTCTTCCATCTCAGAGGGAGTCCTCGCTCCCTCTTCTTCCATTTCCACTGTGTCTTCCTCCACACCGGGTTCTTCGATAGTCAAAACAGAGAATGAATTGTTCAAAGTCGTTACAGGTGAGGGGGGTATACGAGAATCCGAGGGCACAGTCTTTACTCGGATTCTTCGGGAAAATCCTCCTTCCCGAGGCGTTCCTCCATCATTTCCGAGATCAAAGCTCGGAATTGGGGGTTGGTGGGTCCTTGAGTAGTGCAGTTACGGGCCATGTGCCCGACTTCTCCGCACTGGTAGCATCGGGGAACCGGCTTCTTGCTGACCACTCGGTCTATGTCCATAGGTGCGGGCCCTGTGTTAGGGGCCCCGCCAGTGGCGACCGGGGGCGGAACGGCGGCAGCAGGGGGATTCGTTGGAGCGTGCTGCTCATTCCTGCGAAAGAAGTTCCCCGGGTTCTGGTTCTGTTGCACCTTAGGCACCGTGACGGGACGATCGTGAAGCGTGCCATCCATAACGTGGAAGGCGCGACACAACCCGTCGTGCTTGATGACCGCCACCTTCCAGTCAGCATAGGTGATCGGTAGTGCGGTTTGTCCGTAGACGGACTGCAGAACCGGCTTCAGGATCCCCTGCTTGAGGAGACAGATAAGCGTGGTTTCGTCGTAATCCGCGGTGTTGTTGTATGTGTCCAGGAGTGTGAAGTACTCCATGGCCGTCCCCGCACCCTGGCGCAGCTTTTCGATCTTAGCCTGCGCAATTTCCACCTGTGCCCCTCCTTTGAAGGCATCAATGAGGTTCTTCTCGAAGACCTCGTAACTCCGATACAGTGGGGTATCGGGGTCTCACGGGTTGCGCATGGCCTGCACAACATTGTTGGCCCATGCCGCTGCCGATCCTTCCTTCATGTAGGACAGGACGAAGGTGATCTTCGCGCTGTCCCTCTCGTACGTCAAGTTGTCCAGGAAGTGCAACCAGCACTCCGCCAGATAGGAGTCCACCAATTCGGAGTCTCCTTTAAACGGGGTAGGGGCAGTGACACGGGCCGTCTTCACCTGTTTAGTCTCCCTGGGCCCTCCCGTAGAGGCTCTTCCCAAGGCTACGAGGGCATCGTGCAAGAGTTGTTGTGAATGGGTGTTCTCCTCGTGGAGCAGACGATTCTCTCTGTGCAAGTTCCCCGGTTCCTCCTGCATCACTCCGAATTGCCCTCCCGCGTGTTGTAGGGCCTGCAGCAGGACGCTGTCCCTCTCTTTGCTGTTTAGGGTGCCAAAGCTCTCCATCAAGGGGAGCACATAGTCGTTGCTCATCGTGTTACGTCCAGTCGGGTACGCCGTGTAGAGACACTATTCTTTTGTCAGCACAGAGCAGATTCCGGGTTCTGAGGTGACGAGGGCGACTGAAGCACGAAGAGTTCCGAACGAATAAGCCTGGAGTTTAGACTAGAATAGTGTAAAGTACAGGGAATTAACTACAGCTTATATACTAAAGTCTCTAGGGGTTGTAAATTAAGGTACAGTGTCCAACAGCAACGGACAAGATTAATGCAAAGTAAATGAAGGGGTATATGAATGTAGAGGGGCGATCGGGAACCCGAAGGTCGGGGAACCGATCGAAACTGTTAGGGATCCTAAAACAGTATACTGGTTCGATTGATCAGATAGTTGATCTGATCAATGATCGGGTTGTTCGGGTTGTACGGGTTCTGGAAGTAAAATGAAAAGACGATTCATGACAGCAGGGACTTCACACCAACAGGATATCAAGACTCAAGTTAAACCTTAGATTGTTCAAGTCTTCAGTTTCTTTGTGAGCGACAGAACCTAACACACTACTGGCAACTAGCCAAGAAGCAGAAGGTAGGGCAGACTATCAACAGACAGACACTACTTCAATATCAACCAATCCTGCATGAATGGTGGCAGTATCAACGAAACGGGGGCTGGGCTAGGGTGCGGACAGTTACACTGAAGGCGGTGGTTTCACTTCTATTCGACAACAAGTATTTAGTCCTGGAGGCCTAAAGTGCTGCTACAGGAGACGGGTTGGTATAGGTTGAACGGGGGTTCTTATATCAATGCAATGATAGTCTTTTCGATGTCCCGTATCTCTTAGTCTTTTCTGTGCTTCTGCAAGTCTATCTGATTTCTTTCACAAATCTAGAGTCTACTATATTGCCCGTATATCTGGGGGATAGTTTGCTGGCTAATACAGAGTACACAGCTGGCTTTTATACATTTCAGAGAGAAGTAAAGGAGATAGACAGAATGAATAGGAACAATAAAGGGTGGGAGCCCGAGTAGTGAATGGCCAATGGTGTAGAAGGCATTCTCAACCATGGGTATTATGACCTGCTACCGGGGCTAGTCCACATGTATTTCTCTAGCACACCATAAGGCGTGCTTAGTTGTCTTGGTTTCCATCTTTCTGACTGATCAAGCCAGTCTTAGTCAATTCCTATCCAACTTCTGTATCAGTCCCGCACTTTCACAAGCTCAGTGGAACTCATAGTAAATATCAAGCGGATTGACAATATAGCGTGGTGCTATACTGACGGACCAGTATAGTGACCAGTGAAATATAGTGCGGCGCTATTCTGTAGTGTCAATCCTCATCAATCATATCAGTCAATCCTTGATGCAATGTCATGAATCGCCCGGGTTCTACTTTTTCGCGTGACGTGTCTGTATGGATACAGACGTGTCTTAGCGACACGGGACTCTCATGACGCCACCACGTGACCTTCTCACGGTTGAAACCCGGCCTCGGATTCTAAAAGCCGCAGACTCGGGGAGTCTGCACCACGGGATACAGAAGACGTTAGGGACTAGGAACCCGTACAGACAGATCTAGTCCCCGGACGCACCACAGATGACAGACAAGCGTACACAAAGTACAGGAGTGGTTGCAAACCCGATCGGGGTTTGAACCACTGGATACGATGACACTCAGGACTAGGAAACCCGAACGTCGGGTCTCCTAGGTCCACCGACATCACGGAAACCAACATAAAGGAGTCCAGGAGTATCAGCATTAACACTCCTTAATGCTATGATACAGGAACTGATCGCGATTGACCATGATCGCTTTAATTTACTAGAAGCCTATATAAGCACGGTAGAATCTCCATGTACAGTAGATTCTACCTCGTCTAATCTCAGGCTTCTGCCTTGGCTTGACATAGGCATTGTCTCCACCCTGCCCCGCTTCCGCCGCATCATACTACGGGTTGTATCCACGCCTCGGGTTGTATACCTGGGTGGATATCACACCCTCTTCGACTCGTTCCAGGTTCCGCCTCGCATCCCGACCTACGACATACGGCCTCCTAGAGAGGACGCCGTACGACTGGTCCTACTGCTCGGGGAACACACAAGCTATTAGCGTCTATCGGGTTTATCCTGGTTGGGGTTCTCGTCGGGTTACTCGTTGTTTAGCCGACCCAGAGGCCGTTGCTGACATGCGAGGCCCGCATCTTTCCAACAGTCAGATCTGCCCAAGTAACCACAGTGATGGTCAACTCAGTAACATGTCTTCATCCCAATCTAATCAGTTGGACTTATACACAAAATCAAGCAGTGCTATATCTCTGCCGGCCCTAATGTGGTTGTACCAATTCTGACTTCATATATCTTGTTTTAATAGTCATCAGACTATTCAGAGGCTGTTGAAGCAGCAAGTCAATAATTCTGAGTAATTCCCTGATGTTTCACCTCCAGCGCATAAGACAATGGTTTACCACCACTGTCTATAGCTCAGTGTAGAATATCATAGTCAGGACGTAACAGCCTTTTGGGCTGCCTTGTCAGGTCTACTCAATCCTTCATAGTTGATTTGTTACACTGACTTTTGGCCATCAATAGTGTAGCCTACCACCCCAGGGAGGGTGTACACCCATAATCTAATGCCTCACTTCTGCCCGCTAATAGGTTCAAAATGAAATAAAACTGGGGTTTTCATGCATGTTTTGATACACACCCTATCACCGCTACAACTGAAGGTCTGTGAAACTTAAGTATGACATGCCAGAGCTCGAGTCCCACACTACAAATGTGGTCGGCAGTCCAAAACGCGTTGGTGTTGGTCTGCTTTGCACAGTCGTATCATATGCCACCGCACCCAGCTCCTCTTCATGTGCGTCCAGGAACAGTAGGGATGCTCAACCTTCGATCATGTCCATGCCGGGCACATGGTTGAGACTGGTGGGTTGTGCCACCCTCACATTTGCAAGGTGGCACTCTTCAGATCAGGAGCAGAAGAATCTGTGTGGAGGTAGGTCTGCAGCACTGGCTGCTGGTAGCAAAGGCTCACCAGTACCAGTGTAGTAGGTGAGGTTGGCACACTGGTGGCAAGCCAGAGGGACGGCCGACATGAAGTCTGGAATATCACAGATATCCGATGTGAAGTCTGGATGCAAGTTACAGTCTGACATGAAGTCTAGACTGGAAGGTGTTGGCAGTCGGATGAAGGAGGAAGGAGGGAGGAAGGAGGGGGGGAGGGAGGAGAGGGAAGCAAAGCAAGACAGGGTTCGGTGAGCACAGGCAGACTTGGAAATTATGCCAAGCAGTCACAGTCACTCTAGTGACTCATCACCTTTCCTTCCACAATCCACACCGTCTCCCTTCCTCCTCAGCCTCTGCCACCCACACATAACGACAACAATCATGCCCAGCAGGACGAACCATCTGCCAGGTGCACCCTCGGTCCAGGCCAGACTTCATGTCGGCCTGTCCCAGAGCTAGACTTCATGTCAGCCTGCCAGATTTTGTGGGGACTCGGACTCTTTGGTGAGTGGCACTCCATTGCATCGCACCTCACTTACCTTGCCTTTCACCACACCACCCAGCATTCTTGCACCCTGTACCACCCGTGCCCGCTTGCTCGACACACCACGACCGGTCATGACTTGAGTTTGCTAGGACTCGGAGTCTTGGTGAGTGGCACTCCATTTCATCGCACCCTTGCTTATCTTGCCTTTCACCACACCACACAGTGTTCCCGCATCCCGTACCACCTGCACCCACTCGCTCCACACACAATCAGTCATGACTTGAGTCATGGGCAAGTTCCCACCAGACTTCATGTTGGAACTTGAATTCTGCGGGGCTTGAGTACTTCTTTGTGGTGAGTCACCGGTGACTTAAGTACTTGATTATATTGTGTTTTGTAATTTCCTATGCAATCTTGAGTTCTGAGTAAGTGCTGTACAAACTTAAGGCAAAATATGAGAACTTAAGTACTGAACTCTATGTAGGATACAGGTAGCATAGCAGGTACAGTACGGTAAATGAACTTAAGTTCTGTGGAACTTATGAGTGTGGAAGGGGATATATTTGGTCACAACTTAAGTTGAGCTAATAAATTAGTTGGGAACCTTTGTCAGTGAATTGCAAAACACCCTTAGCACTTTGGCTGCACTTTTCTGTATATAAGTGGTGCTGCTTGCCACCTCCATTCCATATTTTACACTAATTTATCCTTTTTGCATTTTTAGCCTTCCACTGGAACACATTCAAGAGAACTGGAATTAGGGTGGCAAAGACACACATTAAACACATTAGTACAGCCTCAAATGTATCTCCCTCTCTTTGTAATTATGCTGTCTGAAGCCTTTCAACTCCGCCAGCGGTCTCTGTTATCAGCACTCTGGGGTCACTTGCCAATGCACTGCCAAAATCAACCAATTTCCACTTCTTCAAATCAACAGATGGAAGGACAGAGCAACCAGCAAATGGGAACCCTGGGATCGTGGCTGCAGTAGGAGGAAAATCCTGTTGGATGTCAGGTGTGACAGAAGCTACTGGGAGAACAGACGATGTGCTTGTCCACATGGTGTGTCAGGAGAAAGCACATGTCCCGAGGATGACACCTGGAACCATGGGATGCCCCCCACTGCTGTCGTCATATTGGATTTTTGCTACACGGAATTGCTTTTGCCGGTGAAGAAATGGTCAGTCAGTCAAGCAAAGGGAGAGCAGCACATTCAGCTACTGAGGCTCAGAATGCCGGCAGGCCGTGAGCCACAACACTGGCAAGAAGCTGGGCGTGGATGGAAAGAAGCGAAAATTTGGGATCAGATCAGTGTTTGGTGATCCTCAGCCCACAACAGAGGATCTCACGTGTAAGCAAGATTGGTGCTTCTCATTCAACTTGTGCCACACTCGCACAACACTCACACCACACTGGTGCAACTCATCCACGCTAGCTGACAAGTCTGAGTGTGGGTGTGGCATTGTTGACACATCCCCTATTACATATGCTTCCATTCCCCACTGATCCTGAAATTCATGTTGCTTAATGTGATTTGTAACCTGACTTATCCAGATACAATCCCTGGTCATGGCAATGATCCAAAGATCATTATCTTCTACCTATAGCTAGGGCTCATGGATGATGATGGATAGCCATCTTATAATTGTTGATACCATGTAAAATCAAATTGATTGCAAAACTAGCTGCAGGCCGGCATGTCAGATCTGCCCCAGGTCCGACTGTAGACTGGGGTACTGGCCTCTTCCACTGAATTGAGACAGAATCAATTGTGTCCAGATTGCTGGCCAGGTTGTGAACATCGGAAAGAAGCAGGCTCAATACTCACATTCCTCCCTCTTCTGGGGGTTAGATTGGGGAAAGCAAAGCTCTAAGGTCAGCTGCCTCCTTGGATCGGCCCAGTGCACTGTATGATCGAGCGAGGTTTCCCATGGCAATCAGGGTATCAGGATGTTCTTCCACAAGGATGAGCTTCCTCTTCTCCAAAACCACGGCTTCGAGCTCTGCGGCCTGCTTTGATTGGCCCAGTGCCCTGTATGATAGAGCGAGATTTTCCATGACAACCAGGGTGTCAGGATGTTCTTCTCCAAGGAGGAGCTTTGTCTTCTCCAAAACCACAGCTTCAAGCTCTGCTGCCTCCCTGGATTGGCCCAGTGCCCTGTATGATAGAGCAAGGTTTCCCATGGCAATCAGGGTGTCAAGATGTTCTTCCCCAAGGAGAAGCTTCATCTTCTCCAAAACCACAGCTTCGAGCTCTGCTGCCTGCTTTGATTGGCCCAGTGCCCTGTATGATAGAGCGAGGTTTCCCATAGCAATCAGGGTGTCAGGATGTTCTTCCCCAAGGAGGAGCTTCCTCTTCTCCAAAACCATGGCTTGGAGCTCACCTGCCTCCTTGGATTGACCCAGTGCTTTGTATGATGTAGCAAGGCTTGCTCTAGCACTCAGAGTGTCAGGATGCTCTTGCCTCTACCTCTGTATCGCTATCTCTGCATAAGTGGATAACAGCTACTGGGCCTTTGCTGGATAACCTCCTAGATAGTATATAAGACCAAATGTCATCTGGTAATTTAACTCTGTTCTTTTGACTTCAGTCAAGAGGGAATCAATATGGAGCAAGCACTGCACATGAAATTGCTGATTTGATCTATCTCTGAATCCAAAGGGACCTGACATCTGAATGATTGTAACCACACAGTGCCAAGTCTTTTGTGCATCTAGGAGTACACTTTGGTCCAGGTATGCACAAGGGGGTGAATTGAGTAGATTTTCCTCTGACCATCTAGTTCAATCAAAGAATATCCTTGGATCTCAGCCATGACCTCTTCAAAAGTCAATGAATCCCATGGTCCAGATGGTGCCACAAATTGAGCTAGAAATTCTCGAGCATCTCTGAGATCTTCAGTTGTTGGCCCCAGTTCTCCCAGTTCTGTCCCTTTGTAATGGATTGCCCTTGAAAACATTGTTTCAGTGATGCCCTCATAGTGAAGGAATGAGCAGTATTGTAACAGTTGTACAGCTGGCTTGCTCAAACACTTGAAGCTGATTTCCCATATGGTGTACACTGTGAATGCATAGCCATCCTGTGTTTGAGCTGGTTTCTCCTTCAACAGACAGGCCCTGTTCTGCATGTACAGGTCCAGATATCTTTCAAGACCCAGAGAAGTCTTTGAGATGTATGCCACAGCCTGTATAATTGCAGGGGGAAAATAATACAGTACCTGATGAAGCCAGAGTTTTAATAGAAATTCCATCAAATCACATCACACCCACCTGAACAATCTCTCTGGCCATCTGTTCATTCTCAGGGGTGGATTTAGTGAGACTGCTTCGTAGCAGCAGTTCCACTGCATCAGCTTCTTCCATATCTGACAGCCTGTAATGTGAATCTGGTGCATGCACACAAAGCCCGGGATTCCTGGTTGTAATAAGATATTTCCGTGGCTGCATCTAGGCATGAATTGCTGAAGGTGAATGCCAGTGTTATCTGCATTATTGAACAGTAGAAGCCACTCAGTTTGTTGTGTGATCAGCCACTGTAAGGCATGCTCAGTCGTATCTCCAGTATGCATGGCAACTGCTAGTCCCTGGAAACTGAGCTTGAGGGTGCCCAATGTACTTGTGTCAATGAAAAAGATGGTTGAGAAACTTGGAAGTATCAGATGATAGCATGGAGCAAGCCAATTAACCTCACTGTCCCAACCTGCTGCTTTCTTCCACAAATTTCAATGCTATTTGTGTTTTTTCTGCCCCACCCAATCCATAAAGAACACAGACATGATGATGTCCTATGTTCTGTGTAAAGTAGGCATGTATTTGATCTACAACATTTCGGTGACCCTGAATCATTGGGGAAGAAGGTGGGCATTCTCTGAGAGGTTCCACCAGCTGATTTAATACACCACCTGCATGAAGTTAGATTAAAATATGACTTGAGCCATAAGGGCTACCTTCTATATTGCTATTGGCTAGTGCAAGCACAGAGAGTTTCTCATGAACCTTCATCAAAGCGGCACTATTGTCAATCAAGGTAACCATCTTGTGGTTCAATGTATCAAGAACTTGTTGGAATTGGTGGTTTACAAACGATGGTATCCTTAATTAACATGTACATACATTACATAACTTCGCTTTTTGCCCTTTCTGCGACCCATCTGAGTAGCCATTTCAGCCCCAATCTGCACCCTCCTCCCTCCCTTCCGTCCGTTAGCGCGCTCAATTTCTAACAGAACTGTGACAGGTACACATCGAGAAACACACCATAAAGTTGGCTTGCAACTGTTTAATCTGTTCCCTGTATGCCAAAATCTTGGCTGCTGTGCTATCTGCTTTCAGAACTCTCTTGAAATATCCTGTCATTCCTGATTGCTGTTTGTTCAATTGCTCCACACTTTGCTGGAGTTTCTCCAGGAAACTGCGCAAAATTTTGTGGCACAGAAACCATCCAGTGTGACATCACTGACCTCATAAACTTGGTACACATGTCCTTGAACATCCCTGCTATTGCATCGCCATGCAATTTGATCATCTTGTCGACATGCTGCACAATCTCTAGTGCATGTGCACAGACTTCTCTCAAATTATCGTGATTCTCCTTGGCTTTCTGTGGACGACCAGTCAAAATCATGCCACAGCTCAGGTATTCACAAACCTGGACAGTCTCCAGAAGAGTAAGAACCATGCCAAAGACACCTTTCACAAACGAAAACGGGATGGCCTCGGCTCTGTCTTTGGCCAGCTTCACCAGTAACCGTAGGAGTTTTGTTTAAACAATCACTGTTGAGACAGTAATCCTGGATTAAAATCCGGGATTGATTAATCAATTAATCCGGCGCAAGTGGAATTGTATCAAAAAGCATGTAAGGACGGGGTTCGAACCGGCGCCAACACATGTAATTCTAGCCACTGCAACCACTACACCATCAGAGCAATGTATAAAATGCTTTCGAGAACCATAACATGATCAAAGATTTTGGCACTTCAACTTGGTGTTTCCCCTCATAAATTGAGTCAAGTTCAATTTACAAGATGGAGTTTAAACAGCCTTTGAACTAGTTAAATCCTTTGAACCAGTTAAATCCTCTGGACCAATAAATCTGGATTAATGACCAGGTAAATCCTTCAATAATTCATCATTTTGGAACATAAGATCATACTCCGGCCTGAGGGCAGAGAAGCATTGACTGGACCTATAAATCAGTAAACCTTGACTCCATAACACTGTTTAATCACAGATGAAAGATCAATGTTTAATCGTTCAGCATGAATGCAGAAAGTTACATCACTTCCATTAGGTTGATGTGGTGGTGAAAATAAAATGGTTCAACAGCTAGAAAAATATTGTGAGAAGGACTGTCATGCCTGGAATCCGATCTTTCACTCTGAAAAAGACATTGGGTCACAGGTAAATAGAGGCAGTGGAACAGGCCTCCAGCAAGCGACCTTCTGATGTGGTAACACAATGTAGCAGGCAGATAATAGGTCTTGTGGTGCAGTTGGTAAGGTGCCATTCATATACGTAACTTGCTCTCAGGAGGTCTGTGGTTCGATTCCTGCAGAGTACTTCATTTTTGTTTATGCTTTGAACACGGATTAATCCCTCTTTAATCCTTCTATAGTCGGATTAATTCATCACTGATTTAATCCAGGATTACTGTCTCAACAGCGATTGTTTAAGCAAAAGTCCTACGGCTTCATGCTTCACAATCATGATTGGGTTTGGCGGCCAATCGGACTCAAACGACGACTCCGGTGGTGGGTTGGGCGAGTTGGATGCGGCAAAGATCCCTGGGGTTGCTATGGTAGCCAGAGGTAACGCACCGATCAGGCCCAATCCAACTCCTGACTGATGAGAGGGAGTAGAGGTCATTCAGCTAGCAAGTTGGGTCCGGTATGTCGTGAGATTTTTCGACGACATTGCTGGTCGGAGAGAAAGAGGTGTTGTGACCACGTGTGGCAACCGGAGCGGCATTCAGGAATAGGTCCGATTGCCACAGCGTGTCAAACGTGAAGGATTACTTGTCATTAGGGGAAGTCAAAGTTGAGAATCGACATCGATTCTGACCTGTCGATTCTGGCATCGATTTTTGATCAAGAATCGACGCCAGAATCGATGTTTTCCAGAATCGGTGTAGAATCGGTGTTTCGACTCCAGAGTCGAAACACGGCGAGAATCGATTCGGAATCGATTTCAGAATCGGTCATCTGCTCTGAACCTTTCCATCTCTCTTCCACACAGCAACAATTCATGTGATCATCCGACCTCTGAGTAAGTTAGAGTCAGAACAGTAATTTTGTGTCTTCTACTCATTTGTCGTGCTCGCTCGTGGCTAAGCCCCTCGTTATAGCGCCCAATTTTCATGGACTTTAATTTCTTGCTGCGAGAAAGCCGATCCAGGGTCAAAAGCCCATTCAAGACCCAGGTCATTAGAGAACTACGTATTAACCTCAAGCTCCAAACAAGCATGGGACCGAGATATGAAGAGAAGCTGAAGAATCACACCAGAATCTATTCCCAAGTTGCGCTCGGAATCGGGGGTGGTCAAAGTTCATGTCGATTCTTGTGTGATTCTGTTTCAGGAATCGGACTAGAATCCACCCCAGAATCGGCGCCAGAATCGACGTCGATTCTCAACTTTGACTTCCCCTATTAGGTGAAGATGCCGAGCATGAAGGGATCGGCATCACCGTCCATTCTTCAAACAGCACACCACCCACCTCACCCTTTTATTCGGTTCGTTTCTTGGCCTTTCCTGACACCTGGAAATCATTCACATGCTTGACAATATCTCTGTCGCCATGGCTCTGTAAACTGTTTCATGGTCCACCACTATTCTTACTGGCGGCCAATCTCGGACAACCTCTGAGGCAATTGTTTTGATCTTACTCACGGTCCTTGTTTTTATGCCAGCGGTGCTCCGCTGATATCATATTTCTGGTTTGAAGACGGGCCGGTACTTTTGCTTCGTGAATGCGATATGTGCCCCAGCTACCTAAAGTCGTTACCTTCTACAATGCCAGCACTGGTTGAATTCAAGAAATTCTGCAAGGGTTTGTTGAGATACAAACCTACAGTCGTACTTTACTTTCATTTATTTCCTAATATAACAATTGAACCTCGTACCTCGGTTTATTATAAAACGGGCTTACTTCCATATGTAGTGAATGGACTGATCCCCAATTTTTCTACCTTACGTACATCTCATTCAGTTGTCCTTGAACACCCACTGAGATGTAACCATACTCATTATATTCCTACATATATTATTTACCGGATGGCGTCTACGATCTTCCACATCATGAAGAGCAAACCGGGTGCGGACACAGTGGCAAAGGGGAAGAAAGCGGGATGGTTGACAACAGGCCTCGTCGTCTGGACGGGATATAGCAAATACCTGACGGTTGTGGACCTGGACGGGGGCCGCCAAGAGATAGCGAAGATCAACGGTCAAGCGCAGGCGGACGCAGATGCCCAAAACGCTGTGGTTCGTGAACTACTTTTTCGATATTACTTGCTCATAACCTACGTCCCATGTCAGGCGCGTCTCGCAAAACTAGAGCAGCTGCACGAGAAGCATGTGGAATGGCTGCGAACAAAACATGTTCGCCAAGTTGAAACGCTCCAGAAGGAGATCGACGAGCTTCGGGCAAGCCGCGAGGAGGAAAGGGAGCGCCATGAAGCGGAGCTCGCTCTGTACGAGATTAATAATGCTGCTCAAGTTTCTGAGCTGCGGGGAGAAGTAGCGCGTCTAGGCAGGTGTTTGATGATGTCCTTACTAGGCGACTTGTGAACGTTAGAGATGAAGTTTGTATCTACGTTTTCTACTAGGCCAGCAGTCAGAGTAAACAACAATTTGAATTTGTGGGAATCAATAGTGCACAAAACCATGGAGCATAAGCAGAGTCTATATAGCAAGTTTTTCAAGTCCCTCGGGAACCTGGAAACGGACGGAGTCAGTCGGGCTTAGGTAAAAAATTAAGCGCGCGCTTACAGTCCAGCCATGCGTGGCAGACGCCCTCTTGAAGCCCACGAGCGATTCGCTGACGGGGTAGGGGCTGAAAAATTGGTCAGTAGGAAGTCTTGGACGACGGAGAACGAGATGAGAAGGACACTGACGTATTCCAATTGGACGCCAGTCTCGCCGGCCTGGGATCCAGGTCGGAGATCATCAGCTTGATTTGCATAAGCACGGCGGATATGCTAGCAGCAGCGGAGTGAGATCCATGTCAAGGAGGAGAAATGGGGAAAGGGAGCGCACCTATAGCTGGGGAGCCAGCCGTCCGACGTCAGCAAGTCCATGCAAGTGGACCCTCCTGCAACGAAATGAGAAATGAGCTTGTAGGTAGAAGCGAGGGGACACACCGCCCGTGACGTGACGCCTCCGCTCTGTATGAAGGGCAAGAAGCGAGGGGCGATGATTCTAAAGAACGGCGGCCCAATGGGATAGGTGGGCGGTAATCTAATCTCGAATATCAACGAATTCACGTTCCTAGACAAAAAGATTAGCGTCGATGCCCCTTTCGACGACAAAAAGGCAAGATACATACTCCCTCTTCAAATCCGTCGCAATCGGCAGTGTCTCATCGAAGTTAACGATTGCATCTCCATGATCCACTGGAACAAGTCATCGCCCATAAACTCCTGCGGCATGTACCACCCGAGCTCCTTCAGACCGCCCGGGCTCGTCATAGCCTTATCTTGCTCCTTCAGCATCGTCTTGAGCTCCCGTTGCACGGCCATGGTCGCCGATGGAGACGACTCGAATGGCGGCGGCATGAGGAGCTCGATCGTGCGCCGCACGTAATCCGCATTGTGCTTCCAGCCGACCACCCGCAGCGTAGTGCCCCATCGACGTCTGCGCCTCCTTCGCGAGATAGACACCTATCCATACCCATAAGCAAGGGGCACGCGTTTCCCCAGAGAAAAGATCTCACCATCGCCGAACGCACGCCCGCTGGCGACAGTCTGATACCACAGCCCATGACGGATAATCTGCATGTACCGATCAGCACATATCTATCGAAAAGTCCAGAGGGAAAGACATATCATACCGAGTGCCAGGTCCGGAGCGCCGACCCGTGGAACGCCTGCAGCACAGTTGGTCTAGGCTGATCAGGAAGGCGAGGTGAGGGGAGCACGCACGTATAAACTCGGGTACTTCTTCGCATTCGCGTCCGTCGTCGTCGCGTTCTGCAGCGCCTTCTGGAACGTGGCCTCTGCGTCGGGCGCTCCGACGCTGAAGCGGAACTGGCGCCAGGCTGAGTCTGTGTGCAGCGGAAGCGCATCGGTCAGCGGCGGCACGTCGTCGAGGGTCGAGGAAAATATAAAGGAGAAAGCGAGAATACGCACCGACGCCCTGGATACACTGCTCGTCGGACATCTCCTCGAGGTACGCGGTGCACGAGGCGACGCCGCGGGATGATGCTCCCGTTCTCCATCCTTCAGGCGCGGCTTCGACTTGCCCGGCTTCACCTTGCGCTCGAGGTGGCGTCTGTCCAGCGGCCAGTCATCCAAAGCGCAGCCAGAAAAAGTCCTTCATGTCGTCGACCTGCAGATAAAGGGCGTTGGTAAGCTAGTAAAGACAAAGAACGAGCCTCGTGGCACGGGAGGGATGGGGGGATGAGCGGAGGGTGAGAAGAGCGGCACTGCGAGAGGGTAGGCAAGGCAACAGCACGGCAGGGTGAAAAGCGAGGCGAAAGGGAGGCAACGAAGAGAAAGACACGAGACGATCTCGGGCAAGTCGCGCTGCATCCGCTTCACAACTTTGTCCTTCTCCACGTTGCCGCCTCCCCCGCCAGAGCTGCCCCCGAGGATGCGGAAGTCGTCGTCCGGGAAATACGCGTCGTCGTAGGAAAGCCGGCCAATCGATCCACACAGGATAAAAGCAAGGAAACGACGTTAAGTGAAGGTATGGCCGATGACGCGGTCACATGTCAACTTCAAGTTGGCGCTGATCGTCGCGTGATAAGCGCGCCGTGGTTGGAATCTTGACCCTTGATCGCGGCACAGGCGCGTATGGTACGGGTCCCGTACCGTATTGAGCCGTCCAGTAAACGGCTTGTCACAGGTTTCAATGCTCGTGTATTGGTCTTGATCAAAGCCAGTGAGTCTTCTTATATCTTGGAAATCCTCCTTTTCATTGTCAGTTAACTTGGGAAACCACCTGCAAGTGACAACTCCCACTCCCAATGCTTTCGCAGGTGCTCACCCGTATTACGGGGTTCACTCGTCCCGTCACCCGTACCGTATTACTCGGCGGCAAGTGTCGTTACGGTACGGGTCCCGTACCGTCCACTTATAACCGTTCCGTAAACCCGTAAAGTACGGTTACGGTTTCAAGCCCTACCCAGAAACAGGCGATAACTAACAGAGGGCTCTAAAATGTCTGATCGAAGGAAGCTTCATCATTAATATTGCGCCGAGACGCAGCAGAGACTGCAGAAAGTGTCCAACAAGAGAGACGGTAAGAGGAAAATAAGAAGCAGTTTTTTTCACGGATTTTTTGAAGATGGGTGGAAACCCCGAGATAGGTTGCCGAGACTGAGGCATGTCCGATGGCCTGCAGTCTGCCGTCGGGCTCCGTCTGGCTTGGCCGGGGAGATGAAGAAAGCCGAATGAGGCCGGCTGCCGACTGCCGACTGCCGGCATTTTGCACGACATCTCTTCTCTCTTCTCCCATCTCCAGTCCTCTCCAGCCAACCCTCCCCAGGCGACCCTTGGGTTTTTTTTGGGGAATTATTGTCGAAAAATTGTCTCTTTCTTCGTGGCGGAGAACAAGCGGGAAACTTCCTGAGACACGAGTCGCTTGCGGCCTGGGTGTATTACCACGGTGCCACCGCCCCTTAAGCGTACAAGTGCCTTTGAGTAGTTCGAGGCTTGAAAACCTCCCACGCCCACGGAGGCCGCTATACAATCGCTATACAACTCTCGGAGAAATCAACCAATTCGCCCCCAAGACTTTCGAAAGTTGGACGGTGTCACTGCGGATCACCCTGTCGAATGCTAATCGTTGCTCCTGGTGCTGCGGCCAAATTTATAGGCTGGCAGCCGACTGTCAGAAAGAAAATGTCAGCAGCGGAGTGAGGCCTCGGTAACACGGCAAGACAACTTGAGCCTGCCTTTAAAACCTTGGACGCAGTTTGGCAATCCCTCATAGCAGATAGATCTTCAGACATGACATCTTTCCCTTCTTTAGGTCTGTTTTGAGATTATTTCCCCCTCTACCAGATACTCACATGTCTCACACCCAGCTGCTACGCTCACCCAACTTTCAACCCGCGACGACCAGGCTATCGCCGATGACTCACAATATGGATACACCCCGCAAGAGGCCATAACGATTCTATTCCTTGTCCTTTACGGTATCAGCACCAGTTACGATTTTTATTCCCCTGTTTCGATTCCAATATTACTGATCATCCGTCGATTCCAGTCCTCCATGTTGGACAAGCAACGTATTTCCGTATGTGCCACTGTGTGGTGGCTCTTCCCCACCGCGGTGCTTTGTGGTCTCGGCGAGCTGATTGGGTGGAGCGGCCGACTATGGTCCTCTCTGGCACCAACCGCCGATACACCATTTACTATCCAGTTAGTTCCACCTTTATTTCTTGTTCGCTTGGATAAATAACGAGGGTCGATCAGAATCTCCACGACAATCATAGCTCTTACCCCGTTGCTAGCAGCAACCTTCATGATAATGTCCCGCATTGTCGAGCGGCTCGGCGCCTCATATTCGCGGCTCACGCCCAAGTGGTGTATGTATTTCGCATTTGTTTGCTGATCATTGGCTTATAATTCATTCGAAGACACCATTCTCTTTCTGCCCTGCGTGCGTCTTCTGTTCCAATGTTCCACAACCAGGACTCACTGATATACAGGATATAATTGCCCTTGTGGTACAAGGTGTGGGCGGCGGAATGGCATCGACCGCAACCGACCTCGATGGCGCCAATGTGGTGTGTTACCTACTTATATTACCACTTCGACTTCTGTATCCTTGAGATTCATCTCACACGCAGGGCGCAAACGTCATGCTCGGCGGCATTGCTTTCCAATTCGGTATGTACATAAATTGCAATCAAACTCTAAAATCGTTTTAACCGACTTGCATCCCAGCGGTCATCGTTGTATTTACAGTATTTGCGTTGGATTTCACACAGCGCTACATCCGCGACAGACCCGTCCGCGCTGAGGAATTCCCACGTGGGTTTCTCACCCCTCGCTTGAAAACCATGCTCGGGGCGCTCGCCTTCTCCACCACTGTACTCGTCATCCGGTATGCATCCCCCCTCAGCCATCCAAACTCGACCTCAATTTTGACTGAACCTCTCCTCTCTACTCCAGCTCCATCTATCGACTCATCGAGCTCTCCGGAGGATGGACCGGGCGCATCATCCGCACAGAGGTGTATTTCAACGTGTTGGGTACTTAAGCCCCGTTCCTTCTTGATCAATTCGCGCTGACATTTGTTCTTTGCCTACCAGACGGCGGCATGGTGACACTGGCGATTTTCACGCTCAACTTTGTGCATCCCGGGCTCTTCCTGCGGCCGTCGAAGACAGTAGGCTCCGGATCAGAATTCAAGCTGTAGAGTATGGGGTACTGGCCGTCCAAGACGAACTCGCAACACGTTTCCGTTCTGTATGCTCCTGGTGACCTCTGAGGTTATATACATGCATTTTTGTTTGTGGGCCACATCTTTTGCACGCACACATCCTCCTCAAGCTGCAGCTGTATCATCATTGTCCGAATTTGTGACTGCACATTGTGGGCTTTCGAACTTCGCCATGCGCCTCATGGTGGTTAGATCTGGGCTCTAAAACTGGCCTTGAGAGCTTGAGACCTCACGAATCGCCGTTTCCTCGCAAAATACAGGTGACGATTACAAGACTCCTCAGATGTCCCATGTTAACGCTCGCGATGTGAGCTGTACATGCATACATACACGAACCAAATACTACTGTCTCATCCTCTTGAACTTTTTCGAAATACTCCCAAGCACATCTTTCTCCAGCGAGTAGCGAAACCCCCTGTTGAATTTCCCTTTCGGATAAACTCGATCCAAAAGTTTCCCCCGCGGATAAAATCTCTCCAGTCCAGTTTCCCTTGCGGTTATGAATCTCCGGCCTTTTGTGCCCGTCACGACGAGATAATGGCCCCGTTGGCACCAGTGGTTCGCTCTGAAATTCAAGATGCAGATGTCCTGCAACAATGGGCTATCGCCCAGCAGCAGGAGCGCAGTCTTCAGCATTGTGCCCTCGGTGGCACTGTAGACTTTGTCAATCTGGAAGCTGCGCAGCTGCGACAAATATCTAAATTGAGTGGAGAGCTCCTTGATCTCCTTCTGGCATGGGCATTATTCTCGGGTCATATCCAAGATGAAATCACACGCACTGAACTAAATGTGGTAGTGTAGAATTTGACATGCAAACTGGTCAGGTCTGGACATGCCGATACGATCTCGTGGGTGGCGGTAGCTGCATCGATATCGGAGAACTCGACGGTGAGTTCCTTCAGGGATGGAAGATTGCAAAGCACAGCGACTATGGGCGCCAGATACGTCTCCGTTATGACAGTGGTCAACACGAGGGTCTTGAGTGTTGCCGGATTCGGCAGCTCGGCTGCGTGCTGCACCAAACCTTCAAAAGAAGTCAATTGACAGAACGGATTGGGTTCGAGACATGACGGGATCTCGCGAGAAAACACCGTCGTCGGCAATATGGCGTATGCCGCAAGCATAAGTTCGGTGATGGAAGAATGCATAGACAGGAATCTCGTCAAGGTGGTAACTGGCGGCCAAAACAATATGGGGGTCGAGTCGATAATCTCTATGTCGAGGTGCAATGTCCGCAATTTGGGCCAGACACCAGTTACCAGCCTGTCGAGTTCAGGTTCGTGAATCCAGAGATTAGGCATGGATCGGAGTCGGATTGACAGTGAGTCAAGATTGGGGCATCGTTGCAGAAGCATATCACCCAGTTCAACCGGAATGTCCTGCATGGGTGAAGGGCCTTCTTTGAAATGTAAGCGCACATCAGTGGGAGTGAGTTGTGTCGTTACCCCGGGTCTTCTCATCGTAAGCCACCCACAGCGTGAATCCTGTGAGGTCGTCGAACTTGAATAACTTGGGGAGAGAGGTCGTTATTTATTGACGATTTTCAAGATTAAAATCGTCCAAGTACCTCGCTGGCAGGATCAAAGGTAATCGCTTTCGCTAAACAGTGTAAATTCTTGAGTTTCGGGCAGCTGTATGCCAATATCTCAGTCATCGCAGGACAGCCGATTAAATTGGGTTACATACGTATCTCGGAGTGCTCGCAGCAGAGGATCGGGAGGTAGTTGCTTGCCACACCATGTGAAGGTCTGGAGGTTCAAGAATCCTGCAGAAGCCTTCTCGATCGACCTCGCAATGCGATCAATATCCGGCTCTTCTTGCCAATGTTCCGGACGTAGTGCTTCATATAGGTGATCGACTGACAAGCGACGAATGTGCACACTCAACTCCGGGCGCGTCGCAAACATCTCGAGTGCCCCGAACCACGCGCCGCCGAACAAAAACACGGATTTGTACATTTCGGGGAGAAGGATGATTCGCAGCTGTGACGACTAGCCAGACTATGTTGAGAAACTGCGCATGGAGTCATGAGGCGAGAGCGTACGGTGAGGCTGAAGTTCAAGACGTCGGTTGCCCAAGTGAGATGACTCGCTATTTCGACCAAGAGCTCCGCTGGCAGCTTGAGGAAGTTTCTGAGTCGCCGCCGAGTGGCTGCTTCCTTGCTGTAGAATCTTGAAGGCAAGAGCTTCATTGGTCGCCAGCACGCTCAGGAGGTCAGGGGGGCACAGGGTAAGGAGCGAGGTCATATCCGAAGACGGCCGTGGGCGTGAGAGCCAGATAGTAATCTCGAAGGAAATAGCCATGATCAACACGCGGAGACAACGCGGAGAAGATGTACGTCAGATACTGTAACCACAGTAAGTAGATGCAGAAACAAGGGCTCGGAATGCATATTCGAGTTCGGCTACTTCCGGGATACGGTCCGATGAGTCCGATACCCCTATGTTCCTTTGAGCCGTCGCCATGCATGCAGAACGAATGCGCTTCCAAGGGGCAGGCGTCACTTCTTGTATTGGTTTCAAGCCATTAGCATCTCATGTATCAGCTTCGCGTGTCATTTCTTTAAATATTCTTTCACAGGCTTGGCAGTTGATTCTTGAACGCACACGGAGTCGAACGCCAGGGTTTTAATCATCAAAGCCGAGATGTACTATTATCATCAGTCTTATAGGACTGGGCGCCGACTGCCTCATCACGTAGATATAGTACATACTGATCCCATACCCCTTTACATCTCAGGGTACCCAGAAATTCTCTCATGCTTCACGCACCAAACGCAACTCCAGTGTAGGCACCGGCCGCCAGTTCAAAGTCCGGGATCTGGACGCTTCCCCCGAGCGAGGTTGCAGCGAAGTTGAAGATGGCGAACCTGTCGCGTGCAAGTGTCAGTCCGAGTTCTCTCCGGTGATACTCCAGTAAATGTAGAAGCTGCAGGCCTTACCGCTGGCCCTCAAAATACTGGAAATTTGTATCCGTGGAAAAGCTCGGACCAAACTGCTTGAATGACCTCCCGTCTGTCGAGTACCAAAACGTCGCCGAGTCAACCGCCGGCGTCGAGTCCGAGATAACGCGGAGCCAGATGGTACTGCCAGTCACAGCCGCGCTGGCCGCCGTGGCGCCCGTGTTCGTGGTAACCCAGGAGAAGTTCATCGTGATGTTGTTTACCATGTTCACCGTGAATGTATTGCCAGTGCGCCAGACACCGATGTACGCGCTGACATCTCGGAAGAGACCAAGCCCGGCGCGGTCCCCCGCCTTCATGGCGCTGAAGTTCATCTTGATCGTCGCAGTGGAGATGGGACCGAGCTGGCGGCGCGTGAGGGTGTTGCGGGCGGCGTACCAGTCATTTGTGAGCTGCAAGTGTTGACGGTGATTGTTTCGTGGTCAGAATCTAAACGATTCCGGGGCACTGGGGGGTAGGGCGTACCGTGGCCGTCCGCAGCGTAAGACCGTTGTTGACAGTGAAGTTCGTAGTGTCGGGATCGTGGTTCCTGCCAATCATGAGCATGGTTGACAGCGCCAGTAACATAAGTAGCATTAACTCACCACTCCCATTGAACCCCAAGAGAGTTTCCCGCAAATGTATCGACCCCGGTCAAATTGTTAGTGAGTGGGTGCGGCGTCAGCGTGTTCGGGTACGACGCGGCAAGCTGGCCGTTGCTGGAGAGCTATATAACATTGGTTAGACGGTCAACTTACTCTTACTTGCAGGATTCACCGTTGGAATAGGCCAACCATCGCTGGACCTGACCGAGAAGAATCAGACTTGAGTAAGAGAGCTTTTTGGACGCATGAATCAGCGCGTACCATGTGATGGGGAGTAGAACAGGAATGCTAAACAAGTCAAGGGAAGGTAGGAAAAATATCAGCGCATGCGCAATGAACGACCTTGTTTATGTACTGACCGTCCGTTCGGGTAGGACCACGAGAATCCCATCCAGTAGTAATCCCCATTTTGAGTTTGAACCAGTGCACCCTGGCCGATTGAACCGACCAACGGGGGGAGCGGGGTGACTCCGTTCAGGAAGACCTTCAACACCCAGGAGGTGCTGAAAATGCTGCTGGCACGAAAGACATACTCGCCGCCGGAGTCCTGCAAGGGCGTATCAGCTCGCTGTTCAACTCAAATTGAGTGATAAGAGAGACATGCCGGGAACGAGGTGAAGATGTAGTATGTCCCGTTGATCTTGTACGGACGCGTGCCCTCCATCGAAGCTCAACAACCATGGCGTGTTAGCCGACCCGAATGCGAAAGAAAGAATGACTTTCACTCACTCATGTTGGACGGAAGGTTAATCACTACTTGAGTCTTTACCGGTGTCGTCATGTCGGCGGACATTTGTGCGATTCTGGCGACCCGGAGTACAGAATGAATTTAGGAGAAATGATGGATGCAGCGACTCACCCGAAGGTGTTCTGGCCGAGATCTTTGAACGAGACGTATACAGTACCGTCGTCGTCTACGAACGCGCCGGAATCGTAATAACACTAACATGGGGGTTCAAAGGTGCATCCGGAGTCCCGCAAGCTGAAGAATTATGCATACCTGGTTGATGACTGAGATCTGAGTCCAAGCACTGGTAGGGTCGGGGCCAGACGAAGAGAAGATGTGTGTCTGGAAGAAGCTGAAAAATTATAGCGAGGTCAGGGGGTGATGTAACAACAAGCGCCTGCGACGATGGAATGAGACTCACTTTGTGCACCCTCCCCAGAACCACTTGTTCCGCGCCGGCACGAAAATCAGCCATGACGCCCAAACGCCTGTGATGTACGCGTTCTGGCCCGGCGGAAGAGTGTATCCCGTGCCGAACTGTGCAAGCTGAGGGACGCTGTGCCCGATGTATTGCCAGTTCACGAGGTCGAAGGAGCGGAGGATGGGAGCACCCGGACTGAAGTGCATCGTGGACGTGCTGAGGTAGTAAGTGTCATTGATGCGGCGGAGATCGACGTCAGCCTATGAGGCATAGTTAGGGAACAGTGCACGAAAAGTACTAAGAGCTCACCAAGTCCTGATAAAGCGGTGGGTTGCTGAACGCGGATACCGAAGAAAATAGCGCCAAGGCATTCACTATCACGGAGAGTAGTCTCATATTGAGTAGGCTCTATCGGGACATTGGGGTCAGACTGTATTTATACCTAGAAAATACGAACGAACATTTGGAACTTGCGTCGAGTCGAAGGTGGTATGACTTACTCTTCGGAGTCATGGGTATCAGTCGTCGGCGGCCGAGGGAAAAGAACCTGGAGAATTGGAAGCTGCGCAGGCTTCGCGGACTTAAGCCAAAAGGACGCGGGCACTGAGCGGTTGAGCTGGGAGTGGGCGGCAAAAATTCGGGTGCTGGTGCGGCGAATGTTACTGTCCAGCTGACTGAATATCCAGTTGACGAAGGCTTTGCGGCAAAACCTTCCGAACAACTCCAGAAGGAAGTCAACTGGTCACTCGACGTTTCTCAGTCTTTAAAGCGTGCAACTGATTATATCGTTCGTTGTCTTACACCATAGTCGCCTACTTCAAGCTTGACTTCTTTGCACTCGCGCCTATGGCCATTTCACTGATAATCTTGAACAATATTTCTGCGCAGTACGGCTTTTCGCCTAGACAGAGCTTCTCGGTCATTTCTTTCAGTCCAGTCGATGCCTTTTCGGAGAAATTCGAGGTGAGCACCCCGACCTCGAGTTCCTGGATGACTGGATAACTATGAGGGGTGGTTTCAGCATGCGGATCGAGAAATACGAAGATGACGCGACGTACACGGAGGTGAAGGAGGAAAATACTTCTTCGAGGATGTTTCCCTCGGAGAGACGCGATGAGATGGATGCTAGAGCGAGGGTTCGGAGTTCCTCCAATCCAAGCTATAGGAATGCTCGACATCACGTCCATTTTTCAAAACAATTTTGGCATGGACTTGCCTTATCAGCCAGTCGATACATCGACTTCGGCGAACACAGTGGACCAGTGGCGGTAATTTCTTTTGGCCCTTCGGATTTGAGAGGTCGAAAATTGACCCGGCGGGTGTATAGGTAGTATAGAAGCGCCTTCCAGCTGTTTGCATTGGCGTCGGTGTGGCAAGAAACGAATCAGCTGCTGACGTACGTTTTGAAGGCCGCGTCCTTGAGCACGATGACCCGCCCCGTCCGCGCACCCTGCGCAGTACGCGGGGACGAAGCTTTATTACATGCCTCCCCACTGGCGGGTTTACTTCCACTCGAAGGAGTCGCTTTCGGGGGAGGTGCAGGCTCCTCCTCATCTTCCGAGTCCAAGTCGCTGTCCGACTCGTAGCCATAATCTTCAAAAGAGCGATCCTCAGCCTCGTGAGAATCGAGGTCTACGACGGCCTCGGATTCAGAAAATCCGCGTCCGCTCAAAACTGAACTCGCAAGATACATTAGTTCGGGTGAAATAATAGAACGTATTACGCGGATAAGCACTCACACGCGTCGAGATCGTCAGAAAAGCCTTGCAGGAGGGCGCTTTTGGCAAACAGGGGGAGAGGGTGGGTGACGCATTGCAAGCCCCTGCGACTGAAGGCGTAAAATTTGACGTCTACAAGTCCATTTCCCTCTAGAGTTTCTTCCAAGGCTTGTTCCATCTGCGGTTCCAGAGGATGAGGGAGCGTCAGCCCCAGGGTGGCTGGGAATGCAAACATGATAGAGATGACTGGTGCCGGTGCAGTGCTCGCGTAGACATACGACCCGAGAGACGGCGTATCGGACCCAGATCGGGGAAGAGTCAACGTAACGGGTGCAGGAGCCTGCTGAGGTGAGATGAGATTTTCCACCTGAGTGGTGAGGGTGATAGCGCCATAAGCCGCCGCTCTGATCAAGTGCGGGTCAAAGAAAAGCTGCAGCTGGAAGGATTCTATCGTATTTCCCGTGTCATCCACGACCACTGCAGGCGCCGATTGCGGGTCCACTCGGAAGGAAAAACGCCACCCAAAACCGCAGATAGCCGTATATTGGACACCAGCGCCGACAGAGGTGGGCCTCTGCACAGTATCTGTGGAGGCCCCGAGAGAAAGAATGAAGATTGACTTGACGCCGGTGGGTGTCCACTCTTCCGTGATTTTCTGCATGGTGGCAGCGGAGAAGAACTTGTTGTTATTTTGGTTCTGATCGCATCTCCTCTGAGACTGCGGCGTTCGTCGGAGAGTCAAGTCGAGCGAACAACGCATCGTGTTACAGAAAGCAGAGTTACATAGGAATACAAATGATACACTTCGCTTTCCCGCCGCATATATTTTACACGTCCTTCACCCAATTCCACGTAGGTACGTTTCTCCCCAGGTCCGCACCACGTCACCGGTCACTCAAGAATCCCACGTTTATTGGCAAGAGGCATGAAGACCTTCGTCTCCGGAATACACTCCGGAGTAGGATCATCAACGTCCACGATGCGCTTCAAGATGAACCGCCGCAGCGAGCAGAATCGCGCATCCGTCAACGCGTGGTCGATACCGCCCCAATGTATCACCGTCCGCCGGTCCTCGTTGATCAAAACGAAGCTGATTGTGTCCCAGTTGTACAGCGGCAGGACCGACAGGATGTTGAGGATCGGGGACGGCTCCAAGAGGAAGACCTGGAGATCCCGGAGCTTTGTGGTGTATGTGACGAATCGGCCGATGGTTGGAACTTCGGATATCAGTATACAATAAATAACGCTGGAGAGAGAACGGACAGACCTGCACGAGGCGCTTCGAGGAACGAGAGAGTCAGGGACTCTACTTGGGCGCCAACGCGCTGGATGAACTCCTCGATGGGATCCAATCCCGCTCTCAAGGTCAGCGACCTGAGATTTGGAAGGACGTGCTGGGAGAGGAGGGAGGAAGTGAGGAGCTGAACGCCTTGGTACGTGCGTATCTCCAGGGTGTGCATCTGCAGCGGCCGTAGATGTGGGGCTGCCCCTCTCCGCGCGAACTCGGGGTCCGGAATAATATATGAATACGACCCATGCACCGTGACGCATTCCACAGATGGAATGCATCCAATTATATCGATTATCGCCCCAGCCGGTATGCCAACGAGTGGGTGACTCGGGAGCCTGAAGTCGAAACGGGACAATGAAGTAGCGTTGGAAGCCAGAAGCGGAAGATGGGTCTGGAGTGTCCTGTAGAACTGCGTATTGTCCTCTAGATTCCGCGACATCTCGGAGATCCAGATTTCGATCCCAGTGAGGTTCGGGCAGCCGTGGATTCGGTCGAGGAGCGCCCCATCAAGAGGTCTGCCCGCAAAGCGCAATTTCAACTGCTGAATGAAGGAGAGCATTGGAAGTGAGTTGCAGTCGATAATTTCGATGAAAGACGCCAAATTATCTGCATCCAGCGTGACCCGGGAAAAGAGGTGGAACCGACTGCGGGGTAACCATCTCTTGCACACCAGACCGCAGACCTTCATGGCGTCTGCACCGTCCCGATCTATGAGCGCCCAGGAGTCAATCACATCGTCGACAAGCTCTTGGGCGAAGTGTCGCATGAATCTGACAGAAGTCGGCGTCGGGGACAAGCTCGGAGTGAGTAAGTGAGGTTTCGTGGCGTTATTTGTTCGGATTTGCATGATGATGGCTACCAGATATACCCATTGGGACGGGGCTATGTCCAGGCAGCGACATCCTTGTGGGCATTCGTTATTCCTGTTTGAGTCGATATGCCCTGGTCGCCGTATACCGACGCTCCGACTTTATATTGCACGCCGATACTCTGCGCCAAGATGGCTGTATGTTTCAGGTGCAGAGTCGCGTGCGCGGTACGCATTGCTCTTGCTAAATCGAAACCAGTTCGATGCCATTCTCCTTTTAACGTTGAGATTAGGTTGGTCTCCTTGTTTTTACTTTCATTGAGACCTGATTCGAAGATCAGTTAAACCCCTCACTTCGACTTGACCAGTCTCCATCGTTGTCTCGTCGAACGTCCACTTTTCCTCAAACCCAACCCCCCAACTCAACTTCAGCTGGATCCTCAGCTCCAATCAGGTACGTCTCCTTGGATTGTGTACTTACTTGTTCGTACCGTAGCCTTGAATCTAATTAACTGACCTTTTTGTTTCCTCCGTCTCTCGAGTGAGTTTTAATTTCCATCTCATACATGTTTTAGCTGACTTGCGTGGGGGGCCCAGCCCTCAGCAGTTTCAGGGGAATCTGATGCAGTCCAACCAGCCGTTTCAGCAGGACCCGGAGAATCAGGAGGGGCGGCCGCCGCCGCACTTCTCTCCGATCCTGCCGCTCGAAAGCTTAAGGACCGTTTCGACACCATGTACAAGAATTTATGCATGCAGCGCAGCCTCGTGCACAACCCGCGGATGATGTCTATCGAGACGCAACCGCTGGACTTGTACGACCTGCACACGCAAGTCATGCTCGAAGCTGGAGCGGCGAACGTGAGAACTTGTCTTTTAATAATTTTTTGGTTTCGTCACCAGCATTGACACGTTTAACGAACAATTTTTATAGGTCGTGTCGAGGGACTTGTGGTCCGTGATTGGCGGACGGATGGGTTTTGTTCAGTTCCCTGCCTCCGATACGGAGCCCGCAAAGTCGGGTCCTGGGGTTGCCCAGCATCTCGCCCACGCCTACAAGGAGTACCTCGCGGTGTTTGAGAATGTCTACGTCTCGACGATAATGGACTCTCTCTGGAAGAACCACGCGCTGACGGCTGCACAGCGGCCAATGGCGATGGGTGGTTTCGGTGGAAATCACGGGCTGGGGGGGCGTTCAGGCGGCATCGCGGACCCGTCGCAGATGCAGCTCGCCATCAAGCGTACGCGAACATTCCGCTCCCTGAGCTGCGCCGCCGCGGAATCCCCGAGCAGCTTATCCAGTTCATCGAGGCGAACCGCTCGACGCTGCTACAGGCTTTGGCCTTCCGCAACCAGCTCATACAGCGCCCAGACCCTTCGAGGGGACCCATGCAGGGCGGCCAGCCGCCGTTTGGTGGGCCATCGGGGCATGCACCGGAGATGAACAACGGGATGATCCTGCCTGGCAGCCCTTCGGCAACATGCCGCATCCGGGGACGCACAACCCGATGGACAGCCAGCAGCCGCAGCAGCCGCAACAACCTGGCATCGCGCGACCCATTCGGGAGCATCTCCAAGCTGCCATGGCGCACATCACGAAACTCAAGAGCGACTACTGCTCTGAGAGTACGTTTTCATATTCTATTATCATCATTCAGTGATGGACGCTGAGAGAATGACAGGGATGCTGGCGAATGCGCCTGCAATAGACGTCCCCGCGGAGCAGCGCATGGAGTACAACACCGTTCTTGAGAAGCTTCACAGAGCGTGCATTGATTTGGACCATAAATTGCCGATGCTCTTTGTCGTTCTCAAGAAGGAGGAGGTCGTGCGGAGGCTGGTCATCATTGTCAGTTTGTCATGTCGGGAAATTTACTTTATTGGTTCTAACGCCGCCTTTTTAGGTCCAAACTGCTATTCAACAGCGTGCAATGATCTCTTCTTGCAGCACTCGCTTCCTCGTTACTCTTGAGACGCTGCGTACCATGCTCCAGCAGGTGCAGCATATGAACGAGAGCTTTGCGACCATTCTGGCGGGTTTGGTGGGTAAGGGGCCGATGCCGCCTGGTGGTCCTATGGGAGGAATGCCGCCGCGTCCGTCACTAAACCACCCTCTTCCTCCTCCGCAGATTAACCAGCTCAACCAGCCACCTCCAATACCGCCGCAACCCACCAATTCCCTCCCCCCTCAACAACAGCTGCCCAATCGCCCAGGTATCAGTCTCCAACGTCCCCTGAATCGGGTGAAGCGGCCGGGTACCGCCAGTTCCCCGAACGCTCCCAGCCCCACGCCCCCTCCGGTTGCTTCTGAGTCTACGGCGGTGAATAATGCCCCGACCCCAAGGGACATGTCGTCACCACACGCGCCAAAGTGCCCCAAAGGCAAGCCAAAGCCGAAGCCCCCTCAGAAGAGAAAGCCGTCTATCGAGGCTGCTGCTGCTCCACCCCTCCCACCGCCTGAACCGGCAACGGCTCCTTCACCGGCGGGCAGCAACAAGCGCGCGCGTGAGGATGAGGCCACACCGCCGCAGCACAACATGCAGCGTTCGACGTCTTCTAACGCCCCCGGGTCTAGTGCGGCGAACGAGTCGTCGCCGTCTAAGCGCCAGAAGACCGAGTGGGATGGCCGTCGAATGAGGCGAGCAAGAAGCGAGAGCAGCGGGTTGCGAACGTCAAGACGGGGGAAGACGGGACGGCGTTCCTTGAGCAGATGGCAGAGCTGTTCAAGATGGCGACCGGGAACGCCGGACAGGACACGCTCACGTCCAACTTTTCGGAAACCTTGGACACGATTTTCGAGGGCTTTGGCGCGTCGACCGAGGATAGTGCAGGTGGTAGCATGTCGCTGGGCATGGGTGGTACGCTCGACGAGGACGATGCGGGCTCCATGGCGGCGACTCCTCATCGACCAATTCGAGCCCCGAGTCGAACAATTCAGAGGTCGATGCCGCGTACCGGGCGCTGACATCGTCCGATGTAAGATCGGAGGATTTTACAGATCATCTCCGGCTAGGGGTGTGGAGGGAGGTGGACGGCGGCGAATATGCGTATTTTCCATCTGGTCAGTGGAAATGGGACAGTCCGATGCAATCTCTGGATTAATCGTGGGCCATCTTCAACTCATAGTATTTTCTATGGTGGGATTTTATCGCCTTTTTATCTTTTTAGCATCTCTCCTTCGCGTAATTTCCCCGTCGGGGGTTTTTTTTTTCTGGAGTCCCACCTGCACTTTTGGCTATAAGTAATCTCTTTCACCTAGCTGCTCTCTGCATTCATATCTGTTGTTTTACCTCCTAATCCATTTTCTTGCAGACTCGCGGACGAATGAATATACTATGGTGAGGAGCTACATTGGATTTCTGCTACTGCTACAAATGTGTCGGTATTATTATTCTAGAATTATGCTTTGGGTGGACCTCCGAACGAATTTAATTATACCCACGATTCCGGCCTATATAATCGAAAAGTACAAGGCAAGGTGCCCAGCACTCGGAGCATTTACACGCCGAGTAGGCGTTATCTCCCCCTTTCTTCGCCGACTAGAGCCGTCTGTCTCATGCTGAGAAAACGAAAGTGTCAGAGTTGCTGATTAGTTCAAACCTGACTTTTGGGTGGGAAATAAGTCGGGAAATAAGTCGGGGTTCGACTCCGCTGGGCTGAATTGCAAGGCATTTTTTTGATCTGGTGGGTATGCCAGTGAGCCAAAGAGAGTCAACTAGGAAGCGCCGACCACGTCCGCGACGACCTTGCTTGAAGGATCAAATTTAAGAAATAACACTTCAAAGAGGTGTAGTATTTCGAGATTTTGAAGACACGTGAATTTGATAACTTTGAAGCAGCTCCGCTCAAGCTCCACTTTGAAACATAACCTCTCGGGAGAAAGCGGATGACGGGAAACGCCGGGTTGCACGAAAAGTGGTGCCATTACGAGGGTGGAGAGACCTTGCAAGCAAGGTAACCCATTGCGCGCAACATCCTGATTTGATGGAGTCGGGAACGTCACTTTTTCACTCAACGATAAATTCGCGATGGTGATCATCATATCGGATCAAAGATAATGGATCTGGACCCGCCCAGACCGGCAACCATCTTGAACCCGAAACACAATCACCAGCTTCCGGGGACCGGGTCATCTTCATTCCTCCCCTCATCCTCACCGGCCATGGCCTTCGCCGCGCGCGCCCACCACCTCCTCCCATACGTCAACTTCCTCGTCGCCACCACCGCCCTCGCCTTCCAGACGACCGTCCTCTACCCCTGGCACGTCCAGCTCGATACTGCGTTCCACACGCTCAAAGGAGAGCAGGCGGAAATATTGAAGGGATACCATGATGCGAAATTGCGGAGGTTCGCTCAGCTTGAGGCGCGGATGGAGGGGCTAGAGAGGAGGATGCAGGTGAGTTGGATCAACATCTGTTCTGAATCTTGGTTTTGAATTTACGCTGTTGAATTTGGAAGGCTCTCGATAGAGTGACGCCATGATGGCTGGGGTCTATCTGGCATCAACAATCACTAGGACTTTTTTATCTACCGGCACAGGGCGACAGATTCAGCTGCCTATACACACAAGAATAGGTCCGCGCATCTTGATACACAGAGATGAATAGATCAAGACTAGATTTAGAGCATGCCGCTTAGACGCATGGTATTCCCGCACAATTCACAATTTAATCTACGGTCATCCATCCCGCTCGAATAAATCTCGATCTTGCGTAGTGGCCGACTTCTTCCGCAAACCTGAACGAGGAAAAATTACTCGGCGCTGCTACGGGAATTGGTTCAAACTACTACAAGATTGAGGCAGGCCGAGCCACCTCGATAGAAAAAACAAGATGCGCCGCCGCTTCGCTCCGGCAAGCGGACGGGAAAGGAAGAAACTTGATTGCGCCTATGAAATACAACGTTGTATGGATTGACAATGAAACGGAGACTTAAGTTACTTGAGCCTGAGGAGTGTTTGATCAACCAAACCTTGAATTAACTTGTTTGAGGGAAACCGGCAAAGGGGAGTGTTAAGTAGTCTCTCGCAGACAGACACTTCAATATTACCTGATCTTGTACCTCGATATATTGAAGTCTGTTGGTAAGCGCGGGGGTCCGATCAGGGTAAAACCTTGTTACATAATCTGCACAGCCACGCCGCCGAATTTCGATGTTTTGTGCCTACTTGAACTCATTTTTGGTGCAAATGGATCTATATTAGTACACTGGATGTTCCTGCCTATTTAGATTTTTTATCTAGAGCTCAGAATCCAGGTGGATGAAGTGCCGAAGCATGACATGTGACTGTCGCTTGTGTTGTACTTCGAGCCTCAAACAGCACTCTAAAAGTTCAAATAAATTGGAGGAGCTTTTAAACAGTGAATAAGACATTCTGTATGCTGGAATTTCTTGAAAATGTTGTTGCTAGTTTTGCGGTCGCCTTTGAAAGAACAGTGTGGCTGTGCTGATTATATAACAAGTGCTTACTCCAATCGGGACCCCGCGCTTAACAACAGACTAAGTGTTAAGAGGGAAGATTCAAACCTCGGATGTTTTCTTGTGTGCCGGGGCAAATTTAACGAAGTTGGGTCCCGAACGGTAGTACAAAACTGGGAAGCAACTGACAGCTGAAATAAATGGAAGAAGGAAGACATAGGTGTGAGGGCGAAGGTGGGTGGAAAGCAGCCGCAACGCGAGCGATTTCCGAACACCGAAGGTCTTGAGATTGATCCCTAACAGTACATCGAGATGTTCAACACACCTGGTGAGGTTGAGAAAAATTCAAACAAAATGTCACAATGGGCTTTTGAATGTGCTTAACCAAAAACAAAGCAATTGGACTGCACCTGTGGAGCGGAAGGAATAGATTCCAGTGTTAGCGGAGGACTGGCTCTGGGAAGAGTATTGAGGATATTTCGTTGTTCTTGAGACTCATACTGAGCTGACGATTAAAACAACACAGTCACCAGCAGCAACCCATCTAGATCTTGCAGCGGGACGATGTGAATGAGAGACTGTTGAGTCCAAGGGGAAATAGCAAGCTCTATGATTGAACTGATAGTGCAGATGAGATAACCCAGAACATTGCCAGCCAGGAGAATGTCAAATCGGACGGGGAACGAAGAAGGCAGTGGGCCAGTGGCAGAGGGAGGGATTGGTCTTTTATCTATGCCACGGAGATTCAGCCGCAGTGAGAAGGATTGTGGCGCAGTGCGAGAGATGACCACGGCACTGTGGGAACTGTGCTGCGAGACACACGCGTATGGTCAGCTGAGGCATTATAATTAAATGCTATGGGAATAGACCTGGTACGCAAATGGGACAGGATGGCAGGACTTGTAGAATGAGAGGAGAGGAGAACACAATGGAGATACAGCTACATGGGGCACCGCGCACCCCCGCCCGGCGCCGAGCGAGGAAGTCGTTAGAGAACTGTTGATGGGTACTACGCGGCCTGCCGCCCAAGAGTCCACAGCAGCTGCAGACAGCCGCATCTAGCAGAAAGGACATATGGGGCATGCAAAATGAAGAGGTAGTGTGGACGAAGTTTTATGTAACAAGCTTTTACCCTGATCGGACCCCCGCGGTTAATAACAGACTTCAATATAACGAGGTATGAGTTCAGTATTATTGAAGTGTCTGGCTGCGAGAGACTAATATATATCCAACAACTGCAAACCAACTACTGTATTATTACGACCAAAGGTTCACGGGGTGTCACTCGTACTTCAATTACTCACTGAACTTGATGTTTATTGCTCGGTGATCACGAGAATATTACTATATATAGTAATACGGCAGAGCCAGACCGACTTTTTTGACGCTTTTTCTGCCTTTTTAGGCTAGAAAATCGCAAAGTCATTGTCACCAGCACCAAAATTGTCCAGTTCATGGGTGGCTGTCACCCGTCACCTGAACCTTTGGTTGTAATACTACAGTATCGACACACCCCCGCCGCTGCCTGGCAGCCCTGTATGGGCCACAGAGCAGTTTTGAAGGAGAAGGAGGAGGAGGACCCTCAGCACATCTCGAGACAAACCTCAGCATAGCTAAGCACAGCCTTGCCAGGCAAACCCTGCCGAGGCGTCTAGACAAATCTTGGCAAAGCCTCGGCATACTTGGGCTCATGTGTGCCCAGGAGCCGTCAGAATGCAATGTGCCACTGATTTATGAAAGTCAGTGGCTGGCAAGTGGCGGGGCACAAATAAAAAGGACTCACACTTTTTTTTGGACAATTTGTTGACCGTCGACTCAATATCAATGTTCGCTTGGTTGACGCTTGCGCGCCGACCAGCTCACATTGATTGTGGGAGCGCCGAAGTGCCCAAACCAAGGTTGTGTATCCAATGATGCCCCTTGTCACATGCTAATTTTCGGACATTTTTGGTACCCAAGAGCACAAAAAAAACTAAAGTTTTTATTTGTGAACCAAAAGCCATGAAGAGTGAATTGGTCCACTCATGGCTATCACTACCTCCGCGAAACGATATGGGCTTGGTGAACCACTCGTTACGTACTCCGATGACCCAGTCAAGGTAATTGTCATCTCCTCATCTCAATCCGAGCCCAATATTGACAAGTTCACAGGATAAACAAATGTTATATGCCACATTCAACTCATCCCTTGCCGAGAACTTGACACCTATGGCCACCGCCCCCGGCCTGGAGTCACTCAGCCTTCCGATGGAGCTCGAGGTTGTACAGCTTGACAGCCCAAGACTTATTCAAGATGCCTTCACATCGCTCATTGGTCCTCTCGACAATGATAATTCGGCACATATATGCGCGAGTCTCAATGCTGAATGGAAATCACGACATGTTGGGGTATTGATACTTCAGATTGCACCACATTCACAGCCAAACACGATCTACATCATTCCCGTAAGCCAAATGGATTCCAATCTATGCAATTTTTGATCAAAATATTATAGATCCACCGGTTCCAGAAATTACCGGCATCCTTCTTGCGCTTCCTCATCTCCAAGCAAGTTTTTTTGATAGGCTCTTCATTTCACGCGGATCAAGAAGCTATTCAGGCAGTCGGAGGGCCAAACCTTCAATAATGTTGATCTCAAGCAATTTGCGATCCAGCGGGGGTCGATCACAGCAATTGGCGGAACCGACGGCGCGGATTGAAAAGTTGCTGTTTTAGGCGGTTTTTTATACCCGCCAAAGAATTGCCCGTATCTCGGTGTGTTCTGCCCAGATTAAGTTGAAACTAGGTTAGATCTTCCGGAATAATTCTAGCGCTATTAGTGATAGAAAGATAGTCTGTTGTTAAGCGCGGGGTCCCGATTGGAGTAAGCACTTGTTATATAATCAGCACAGCCACACTGTTCTTTCAAAGGCGACCGCAAAACTAGCAACAACATTTTCAAGAAATTCCAGCATACAGAATGTCTTATTCACTGTTTAAAAGCTCCTCCAATTTATTTGAACTTTTAGAGTGCTGTTTGAGGCTCGAAGTACAACACAAGTGACAGTCACATGTCATGCTTCGGCACTTCATCCACCTGGATTCTGAGCTCTAGATAAAAAATCTAAATAGGCAGGAACATCCAGTGTACTAATATAGATCCATTTGCACCAAAAATGAGTTCAAGTAGGCACAAAACATCGAAATTCGGGCGGCGTGGCTGTGCAGATTATGTAACAAGGTTTTACCCTGATCGGACCCCCGCGCTTACCAACAGACTTCAATATAGCGAGGTACGAGATCAGGTAATATTGAAGTGTCTGTCTGCGAGAGACTAATAGAAAGACACTCGCAAACACATCACAATTTGGATCATCCAGCGGCTGAGGCTCCTTGAGTGATGAATTCTGGCTAGCAGAAGGTCCTGGTCTTTTGGGATGGAGTACTTTGATATGTAATACCTGAAGTGATAGAGCTGGATTTCATAATTGCTTACTGTCCTTTCTAGCTGGATGAAAGGATTTTGTGCAGTCCCTATGGAAACCTGCTGTAATTTCGTCACTTCTGACCCAAGTGAGGTGGGAAGACACCCCAGAGCGACACAACACCCCCATACACACGTTTATGCGACAATATTTGCAAACAATGCCTGTTGTGGCCCCCAACTGGGATGTGAAGGGTGCGACTGAGGCGATCAAAGCAACTTGATGCTGACCGCGACGTGTCCCAATTTGGTCCCAATTGACGCGTACAACATGTTTCCTTTGAAAATTTAACAGCGGAATTTTTTTTATGGGTGAACCATGACCGGTCATGCTTCTGGTTGTTTTTGACACCTTATTTGGACCAAAAAATCATGGAGATGGAGCTAATTCTGTATTGGCCATGCCAAAAGTGTCCGAGTGGACAAGGAAGGCGAAGTAGTGAATTATCCAAAGTTTTAACTCTACCACATTTTTTCATACCTATCAAAAACTGCGGCTGAGCTTTTTGGACAGGGGCTATTCAAGTTGATTTTACAGCGACATCCTTGTGGTCATCTCTCAACTCTCTTCGACAGTAATAATTCCAGCTATTCGGGTTCGTTTTCCCGTTCAGAAACCCTTGATCTGTTCCTCCAACCACGCAACTGTCTCTTCTTCAAGCCTGTGGCTGGACGCGCTCGGGTCTGCCTTGCCAATCCTCGCCCATGGGATGAGATACTAGTCGGCCAAAAAAATGTGAGCATTATACACTCCAAGGAAGCCGAGTACATACCTGACCGTTGATCTGTTCGGGCGTGGCCGTTGTGCCGGCCCAGAGCTGTGTATACGCACCCATACTGTCGCGGTTGAGAGAAAAAAGAGAAGTAGGTGCTACAAGATGACATACTGAGCAGGAGGTAAAGCAAGGTCCAGCATGCGCTGCATCCATCCGGGCAGGTTCCTGGCGGAGCCGATCAGTATTCAGTATCGAACATTAGGCGAGAGCGTACTTTTGCAAATCGGTGCGCACTGAGCCGGGGTGCAATGCACAGGATATGAGTACATCCCGGTGCGTTCTGGCGAAGTGATTCGAGATGATAATATTTCCGAGTTTGCTCTCGCCATACAGCCGCCTGCCGAGTGTCGGTGACTTGAATTTGGAAGGATTAAGAACTAACCATCCTGCCGCCGAGGAGCCCAGCTTTTTCAGCCACGCATCGCGTGCGGGGCTGCCTGTGAGTGAGACGAAGTCAATTCCGGTGCCTGGGCACGCCTCCTTGTGGCCTGATGACGAGGTGTTAATAACACGGGCAGGAACTTTGGTTCTTTCGTATGAAGAAGTAAACGCGGGAAGCTGTCAGTGAAGTCAACCTCCGCTGCACGAGGTATTTAAACAAGCTTGAACGCACAAAGAGCTCCGTCAGAAAATAATGACCAGTGACGTTTGTTCCGAACTCTGGAGCAGATCAACACAATTGAAACACTGGCCACGAGGCAAATACAGCAGGACACGCACGGAGGTCCTGGTTTTGCGCGGTCAGTTGCGCTACTGGTGGTAACATTACTCCGCTGAATAGGTATTTATTTGAACGTGCCTTGTGTTTCAAGGAGGGAAACTCACCCGTTATTAAAGAGGATGTCGAGCTGTGATTCTTGCTCAAGAAATGACGTTGCTGCGCGTCGCACGCTGGCCAGGTCCGCTAAATCAAGTTGCAGAAAGATAGCCTTTCGCCCTGTGTCCGCCTCGAGCCTTGCGATCGCTTCTGCCCCCCTCTCCCGGGAGCGAGCGGCAAGATACACCGTCGCATTCTTTAGCAGCAGCTGTTTCACGGTATGAAAGCCGATTCCGGTGTTTCCGCCAGTGACCAATGCAACCTGGAATCCATTTTCTATAACAAATCCATGAAATATAATTTATGAGGCGCACCTTCCCAGAAAGATCGGGAATGTCACGCTCTGGCCCGAAGGTCGAAGACGGCGGGTAGAGGTCTTTCGACAACGATGAATTTGGCGCGATCTTTGCCAGCGTGTTGCCCATGGCGTCGGGATACAGGGGTGTTTATGAGATCTTGAGGATGTCCACGACACATTGGAAGGGAGCAAGTTTATACTGCTGGGAGTTCCGCCGGATCCGGGGGTCCCGGCGGAAAGGCCGGACATGAAATACGACGGAAGAGAAATGGAACGAGCTTGAAATTTTAGGCATATTCTGGACGGAAGGATGAAGTGGGGAATGGGGCTTGAAGCTTGGACTCCCAACCTGTCCGCAATCATTTGTATTAAAGACCGAAAGTATGTGACGAATATCCGAACAGACAGAATGATCATGAATATTGATTGCATGAGAACTACTTATATAACTATATGGAAAACTGCGGTCTGAGTTCAATTTGGTCCAGGGTTTTCAATGTAGTGGGCCGCTTGTCTGCCCTCCCCCCCGCTTTATAGGTTGCATGGATGCTGATCGCCCTTCGGCATTCTCCGATCATCAATGATCCAATCATTTACGATAAACTTGTCGCTTGACGACCTCGTTCGACGGCCAAAAAAACTTGGCCAACTCTCTTTTCTTTCTGCGAATGCCCCCCCGCGTCCTGTTCGAAAAGATCGTCCAGTACACCACCCACGCCGCTACAGCCGCTCAAGAAATCGCGGATTCCGCCCAAATTCCGTTCCTCGCGGTGGCTGGCGCATTATTGCTGACAATCCTTCGGGGTCTCGAGGTCAGTCAGGATTCCAAGATCCCATTGGTTCTGTGACTCACGATCCCCGTAAGTCCGTCAAGTCCAACAAGGATGAATGCCTCGCTATGGTGGAACAAATCCACGAAATTTTATGCACTATCATAGGTCTTTGCTCCGCGTCTGAGATCCATGGAGTCTTGTCGCCCTCGATTGTAACGGATATCGCAAAGCTCGCCGAGTGAGTCCAGGTACGAGGGCGGAGGAGAATGCTTACTGGACGGTCTTCAGGGGTCTCCGCAATTTAAACACTTTCGTCGTGTCGCAGCAAGAGACAGGGAAGATCAAGCAGTTTTTGAAACAGGTGGACAATGCGTCTCGTCTCAAAGCATGCCGACCGGAAATGGATAAACTTGTTACGGGCTGTCGAGTGCGTACTACGGTTTTCCGACCATTGCGTTGGTGCTAACAGATACCGTGGAGGTTCAAGCGGGGATCTCAGCTATAGGCGGCATAGCTCAAATGGAAAAGGACGCGGAACATCAGTATCAGGATCTTGTTGCACTTCTTGCCAACTATCCCGACTCGACCAATTCAGATCTCGCGTCGGTAAAATCAATGTTTTCATTCAAACACAGCCGGACTAACGATCCTTCAGTTAGCCGAGAGCAATTTCTCGAATGAAAGGTATATTCATTACATTCTCAAATTCGCTGAGTGTTTATTGGGCCAGCACAGCGTCGTTGTCAATTTTACCCGCCACCCCACAGATTTTCCATGGCCGCGAATCGGAGCTGGGACAAATATTAAACACCCTCCAACATGACTCCCCACGTTTGGTTATCCTCGGAACGGGCGGCATAGGGAAAACGACCCTCGCTAGCGCGGTTTTGAATCACCCAGAGATTATCGCCAAATTCTCATCGCGACATTTCGTCTCGTGTCATTCCACCTCTTCAGTTGGGGACCTGTGCTCCCTCATTATGGCGGTCCAAGTGCACATTTAATCGGCCGCAACATTTTTCGGTGCTTTCGGACTTTCCGCAACAAAAATAGGTGTTTTAGCGCCCTCCGCGCTAAAAAGATGGAGATAATCGGCGTGTTTCTTTTGCGAGGAAATCGGTGATTCCCGCAAAATAAAGTTTGATGCCCCGCAAAACTTTTGACACCGCCCGCAAAACTTTTTTCTTAACTCTAGGCAACAAATTTAGGTAAATTTACTTGTTCAGAAACGCAGAGTAACTATGAGATTGAGTGTAGGTAAGATATAGAAGGAGTGTTGACGACATGTACATGAAGATTGAGAGGGTATAGCCAAGTACAAAGGTTATGGATCTGAGCCGAAATTCTTTGGCTTTGAACGTGTAAGGGTATACATGATCCAGTGATTTCTAGATCCTAGAAGAATGAGTACGGCAGTACAGCTTTGTGGTGGGAGTTAACAAAGATGACTGCGTAGTACTTGTAGACGGTATCCTGGTTGATCCAGTTAAAGTTCAGGATGCACAGGTTATCGCACTGCTTGCCCACCCAACCCCACTCCGAAGTGCAAGCATTGCAAGCACCGGTAGTGCTCGGTTCGGAAATTGGTCCGAACCTGAACTGAAATGAACCGGACACGGTATTCAGGTTCAAGGTTCAGGACTTTGCTGAACCGCAAGTTCAGTTTGGCGTCAGGCTGGAAGCCTCGTGTTCAAACGCTGAACCGGAAAATTGACCAGATATTTCAAAGAACCTTCTCCATTTTCTGAATTATATAGTCGTCAAATTAGGTTGGCTAGCACATTTACATCAATGAACAGACCATACCGTTCCCTCTGAATGAAATTCGGTGCAATCTTGATGTTTCTGTGTACAGGTCTACTGTGAATGAATCTGTCAAAAAGAAATTCATGGGTAACATTTATTATCTGAATGCATCTGTCCGTTAATTGCTGCATCCTGGACGCCTTCAAGAACCTCAACGGTGCTGTAAAATATCAATACACATTATTTTGGATGAGATTTGGGCTTTCCCGAGAAGCCCAAATAGCTGGGGTTCGAATGTGTTCAAACAGAAACGGAACTGGAACCTGCATTCAGGTTTGAGTTCCAGCTGTTGCCCAAATTGAACACAGGTTCAGAAGTCAGAGCAAGAAGCTCTGAACTTGAACTGATCCGAACCTGCCCAGCACTGGCACCGGTCGACATCCAACATTTGAGACAAATTCAAGTAGTCTCTTTGCATACACGGAAAGAGCTACGTCGTATACCCTTACATGTTCAAAGCCAAAGGACTTCGGCTCAGATCCACATTCCTCCATAACCTTTGTACTCTATTATACCCGCTCAATCTTCATGTACACATCATCAACGCTCCTTCCGTACCTTACCTAAACTCAATCTAATGGTTACTCTCTGTTTCTGAACAAGTAAATTTACCTAAATTTGTTGCCTAGAGTTAAGACAAAAGTTTTGCCGGCGACATGAAAAAAGTTTGCCGGTGACGTAGGTGACGTAAAAAGTTTTGCGGGCGGTGTCAAAAGTTTTGCGGGGCGTCAAACTTTATCTTGCGGGAATCACCGATTTCCCCGCAAAAGAAACACGCTGATTATCTCCATCTTTTTAGCGCGGAGGGCGCTAAAACACCTATTTTTGTTGCGGAAAGTCCGAAATCACCGAAAAATGTTGCGGCCGATTAAATGTGCACTTGGACCGCCATACCTCATGGCATCCCATATCGGCCTCCCAAAAAATTCCAACTCACCAGCGAGGATCATGGATCACTTCCAAGACGGTCCTCCAACCTTGCTTATTCTCGACAACCTCGAAACCGTCTGGGAATCGGAATCGCAAGCGACCGCAGAGGATTTTTTATTGTTGCTCGCGGATGTTCCGCATCTAGCGTTTCTCGTGCGTTGTGCCGCCTGTCTGTATCGTTTTCTGAACTCACAGTGTTGGGCCAGGTCACGATGCGCGGGGCCGAACGACCGCAGAAAGTCCGATGGTCGCGGCCCTTCTTGCCCCGTTGGAGCCTCTACCAGTGTCCGCCGCTCTCCGAATTTTCGTCGACATCACTGGCGAGGAGTACGACGAAGCTGTCATCCGACAATTACTCGAATTCACCGAGAACCTGCCCTTGGCCATCAAGTCAATAGGCCGTTCACTCTTGTGCTTAACAGCTCACATGTATTCTCGCCTTTAGTCTGATGGCGAACGTCGTGGCATATGAGGGCTGCGAATGAACCCTCGAAAGGTGGGCGAGTGAGCGCACACGGTTGCTCTCAGATGGGTGCGACAAGCGCTCGAGCCTCGACACCTCCATCATGATCTCCCTCTCGGGGAGCCGAATGACTTCGGATGCCCTCCAGCTTCTCTCGCTCCTCTGCCTGTTGCCTGACGGCCTTTCCGACGCGGAAATGCTGCAGAGTGCGCTCTCCACCCCCAATCTTGGCGCCTGCAAAGTGCCACTGCTCTGCACCGCGCTGGTGTACATGAACCCCCTGAAGCGCCTGACAGTACTCATACTGATTCGGGAGTACCTGCTGACGGTGCACCCTGCCCCCGCGGACGTCAGGACCGCTTTCGGCAGGTATGTCGACAGGTTACTGGCGCTCCTCAGCACATACAATCCGTCCACATGGGATCTCTCTGCGCAGGTTTCGGCCGTGGTGGCAAACTTCCAGGCCGTGCTTGCGGACAGGTTGGCTGCGCAGGAAGTGGGGCATGACCGCAAAGCGGTCGTGCAGAGCGTGCTCAACTTGAATTAAGGCTCCGATGGTTTTGGTTTATAAACAGTTTTAAACCAATAAAAGGGTTTTTATTTTCATTTAGTTTACGTGGGGTCGTAAACCATAAACAGATGAAAACTAAATAGTTTAAACCTTTTCCGTGTTCAAGACGATTTGTGGCCTACAGCACCTGTGATTTGCATACACACTTGTCTGCCGAGCTTCATCCGTGATGTTCAGCCAAGATGACCAGCTGTGATTGGAGGTTGGCAACGTCGGCAACCCGGCTCGAGATCGGTGATGTCCGATCGATATTGCCGAATTGGGAAATGTTTTGACCTCTCCTGCTCAATACACCCTGACAGCTCAAAATGCTGTTAATTGATGTTCAACCAATATCTGACCTCAAGACAGCTTTCCGAAGTCCTGGATCTTGTGCTTTACTTTTTTATAACAAATATTATGGTTTATAAACTGTTTAAACAGTTTATAAACCTTTTTCTCAGGGTTTTGGTTTATAACCCTAACCTAAACTAAACTGTTGGAGCTTTAACTTGAATCGCCTCATGCGAATGGAGACGTCGACATCCTCCCCGCTAGTGGAGGACGACGCGATGGTATTGCGGGAGCGGCCCGTCTACGGGTCATTCCTCGTCGAGAAATTCTGGAGTGCGGTCAGCAGTGAGGGCCCAGGCCTAGAGTATGCAGTTACGCAGGGCAACAAATACTTTGGGCGCATCGGTGGTATCGAGAAAGGTGAGGTGGACAGATGCCATTCTGGGATTCATCCAATGAGCTCATGGCATTCTAGCGCGATGGTTCAATGCGCTCGGATCTTATTTTTTCCGCGCCCACGATCTGCGGCAGAGTCTGCATTACATCCAACTCGCAGTCGCACTCACAACGGACCTCACCTATCCGACGCGCGAGGTAATGGTGGCATCGCAATCAGCCGTTCTCCTGTCAGATATCCTCGGCGATCCCCAGGCCGCGCTTGCACACGCTCAACGCGCGCGCGTCTTTGCCGGGCTCCTCGGGGACATCCGCGGGCACGTCCAGTCCGTCAGCTACGAGATCCGCACCTGCTGCACCATCGGTGCCTTCCCGCGCGCCGCCGCTCTCTTCGCCAAAATCGATCTCCTGGTCCCCGTGGGCTCGGCGCGCTCCGAGGTCCTCCAGCTGCTCGAGGAGGTGCGGATCGACTTCCACATCCAGAAGACCGAGTACCTCGACGCGCAGAGGCTCCTGCGCGCGGCGCTGCACCGGCAGGAGACGGCGCACCCGCCTGTGTGCGACACGGCGCTGACACACATTAGTCTGGCGTTCGTGGGTACTATGACTGGCAGCCTGCGGAAGGATGTCGAGTCTCATCTGGAGGCGGTCCGGGCGCAGTGCACCACATTCGTGAATTGGCCCTCGGGACTGCTGTCGTGCGACTTTCACGCGGCTGTCCTGGAACACCGCGAGGGAAACGTCGTTGCCGCGCGCCCTATGCTTGAGATGAGCTTTAGGCAGTTCTATCAGGCGCACAACACTGAGAACTCGTTTCTCTGCCTAGAAGTACTCGCGGATCACACGCGTGGTTTATTCGACCTCGAGGGGACGCAGCGCTGGGCGTGCGTGTATCTGGGAGCGGCTCTGCAAAGCAAGAACCAGTTGTCGATCCTGAGTGCGCTCCGGTGTCTGGGGACGGTGGTTGCTGCGCAAAGAGATGACGAGACGGCCTTGCGCGCGTTTCAAGTGGCGCTGGACGGCTTCAGCGATCGGGACGTGCATATGGGCAGGGGGAACTGTATGGCCGGGATGGCGGAGATTTTCGCGCGGCGAGGGGAAAATGCGCGAGCGAAAGAGCTCTGGGGCGCATCGAGAGAGGCGCTCAAGCGCTCAGGACTGTCAAGGCAAGCAGGGTCGGTGGTTAGGGTGGACCCTGCTCTTGTTGCATTCAAGTAAAATTAACAAAGTCTTCTAATTGCTTCATTACTCGCTGCAGACTGCGAAAGTGAAACTATGAGAAATTGAACATGGCCGTTCCACATTCAAAGTTCAACGGTGGGAATCGGGCCACGGTGCCGTACTGGCCGATTGTATGGGCGATATAGTGGGCAAGAATTCGGCACCCGGCAGAAAAAACACGTCTTTCCGCCTGAGCCCTCTGGTGAGCTCCCTCCTCCGTACACTCCTGAGCCCTCTGGTGATACTCCCTCTGCTTCTTCTCCGGCCGCTCCTCCAGGTACTCTATTGTGATTTCTTCGAAGTGTTGTATTGATCAACATTGGTAACCCTCCTTGCCTCTGAGATCCCCACCAACAGCAACATCGTGGGTGGACACCGATTAAGTACTCAACAGATTTAGTGAGCCACTGAATCGATAAGAATTAATAGAACTTACATCGACATCAGCCGCTTGCAAAATTCGCGGACACCCCCGAATCCGAAATTTGGGTGTGTGCATCCCGCCGAATCTCGTTTGACCGATCTGAGGCTGATTTGAAAGGTCCTTGGCAATGTTGGCCTGTTTCCTGTGGTTGTTGTAGTACGAATGAACGAAGTGCATCTCGGTTTCGTCGGAAATGTTCTTCTTGTTGTCTCGAGCCATGGCCGTAGTTGTAGCGCGTCGCTGAGAGGTGTGAACTGTGGAGTAGCCATGATCATGCGAGTGGAGTGCAAGTGAGTGAATGGAGCAAAACGAGACTCACTGTCAAACAATGGGAAGCAAAAATCGATGAGCACTATATTGATACTTACTTGTTCGTCATCAATATAGAGTATCTGTCACAGAGACTAGATGAGCACCATTAGATCAAAACCCGACTACTATTTCCGAAACAGCTGTAACCTCCGGCCAGTTATTAACTTCAACAAGCGAGGTACGAGCTCAATTTTGTTGAAGTGTCTGCCTAGGCACTATGAGAAGGAAGTGTCATGAATTTCAACATGTCTTTCACGACCTGAGGTCTTGAAATTTATGATGACTGACTTGGATTTTCCCGACGGTTTATTGTGCACTCGTGATGGAACATCATGAACAAGGATGTTCGACTTCATAACGTTTTTAGGAACATTTCATAACAGATCTTTTCATGACAGTTCACATTGAATTAATGTTGCCGCGACTTGGCGACTCGGCGACTTGGAAGCCGACTTTGCAGTTGATTTGAGTCGAGTCGAGCCGAGTCGCCACTGCAACTTGAATTGACTTTCAATTCGACTCAAGTGACTTAGAGTCGACTTCATACCTCGGATTTCTAAAATGCGACCTGGGTGGTTTGCACCACAAAAAACGAATTTTTTGAATTTTGATGGCCGTGACCCGAGGCGTGACACCCGCGGGACGCTATGTCACGTCACTGTGACTTCGTTCAAAACCGGTCGCAAACGAAGGTGGGACCGCTAAATACCTTGTTTCATAAAATATCCCCTGGGGCCGACTCGAGTCAACTTGAGTCAACTTTGACTCATTGAGCCGAGTCGAGTCAAGTCAAACCCCCCATCAAGTCGACTTTCACTTTTCGAGTCGCGGCAACATTACATTGAATACAACATGTTTTGTTATGGTCTGCCAGGCCTAGCGAGGCCACACATCGAACCGCCACAAAACATCAGGAATCCCGAAGAAAACATTGTGAATCCCAGTAGCAAAGGTACAAAGCACAATTAATCCACGGCTACGGGCAGTTCTTCATCACCGTCATCGCCATCTGAACTATTGGCGCTCTTTGACGGGTTTCCTTCGTCGTCCGAATCCTCTGAATTGCTGTCATCATTGCCCATTGACGGAGGAGTAACTTGGATTCCCAAATTAGCTGAAAGGAAAGCCAGGTAACAATCAAACATACCTTGTAGGGAAGTAATGATGCAAGAGCGTCCAAGTCCTGTACAATGATCAGTTGAGATTGTATATATAATTATAACTGCGACTTACGGTTACGTTGAGCTTCGACTTCACGTTGTCCCACCTTTGTAACACGCTGGCGGCGATGTGAGTCTCCCCTAGGGGAGACTAGTTATTAACTTACAACCTCGAATTTATTGATCAACTACACTTTTTGACTTTTTGACTTGACCCACATTTTTCGAAATGGAACTAGCTTTTTCAGGTTATTGAATCAACCTTCTCAAGTGGTTGAACTGACCTTACTTTTGGAGGTGTTACGTTATTGACCCAACTTTTTTCGGTGAGCTGATTGTTGAACTTTGAGAACTCTGAGCAGAACATTGTTCACAGACCTGCGAACTGATCCAGTGACTTTGGGGCACGTGTTAAAACCGTCGTCGGCTTCGAACAGTGACAGCCTCATCGACCCCAAGATCACGAGATTGGTTTACTGGCCCATGAACTGATTGAAAGTATAGTTGAACAGCTAGTAGTTACTTGGGCCAAGCCATTAGGCTCGCACCATTCCATAAAGGACCCCCTTGTCCGACGACTCCTCCACGAGAGCACGGAAGATACCATTCTTGTTCTTGAGCAGAACTTTTGGACTGTCAAACTCGACCTGTGGAGGCATTAATCGTGAATTCCAGCCCCATATCAGCAGTGCTTACAATGCGGCCAGCGTCAAGAACCATCTGCAAAAAGTCGTGAGGATCTACGGAAAGATCCAGCTAGAATAGTTGACATACGATCTTATCGGCATCCATGATGGTCATCAGTCGATGCGCCACGGTAAGAAGGGTCGTGTCGCGGGACAGTTCTGTGCGGAGAGAGGCCTGGATGATCGCGTCCGTCTTATAGTCTGTAATTAAAGCAGTGAGAAAAATTCAAGCTGATTTTGCTTCCCCCGTCTCGTACCTATGGCAGAAGTGGCTAGAACAAAGGTTAACCTGCCGTGTTCTCAAAATATAGAAACCAGTTTACCTTCGTCTAAAATCAAGAGCTTGCTGCCCCGAACGATGGCGCGGGCTGCAATTTATGGCTCAACGTCGTTTTTGACACTGTTCATGATAGCTTACCGAGCGCAATGATTTGACGCTGGCCAACGGAAAGGTTACTGCCACCTGCCGCAATCTCACTATCCAGCGTGAGCTTTCCCTCCTCCATCTCGTCCTGCAGTGCCGATAGCCCGGCTACGCGCAAAGCGTCGTTCAATGCCACATCGTCAAAATGGGAGAGTATGTTCAGATTGGAGCGAAGAGAACCCGCAAGCAACTCCGGCTTCGTTGGGCAAGATCGGTGAGAAGACACGGAATCAGCGGATAACTGAACTCACAACTTGCGGTATGATGGTGATATTCGTCCGAAGTGCCTCCAAATTCAATGAAGAGGTAGGAATACCATCGTAGTGAACCGTGCCCTCAGTAAGAATGCATCTCAGAAGTGCCAGCGTCAACGAGCTCTACAGATATTCAAGAGTATGAAGCAAATAAAACCGGATAATGTCAACCCACCTTGCCCGACCCCGTTCGGCCTACAACTCCGACTCTCTCTCCGGCCTTGATATTGAACGAAATATTATGTAATACCTGTGGTCCATCATGAGAATACCTGGCGGAAAGATTGTTGACGTCGAGATTTCCGCTTGCAGGCCAGTACGCTGGTGGAACGCCCTTCGGTTCGGGCGTAGGCTCTTGTTCGATGTCGATGTACTGCTTGATGCGCTCCAGGCTGAACCCGCGTCAGCGTTATGGGGAAGGTCTTTCAAGAGCCCACCTATTGCTTTGAATCTCCAAACGATTCCCAAAGAAAACCCAGGCCAAGATTGTACCGGAGAAATTAAGGGCCTGAGCGTAGGGTCTGGGTTTGTATTTGAAAACGTGAACAGCCCACGCACCATGTTCAAGCTGAAGCCGACGTTTGAAGGGCGGTGGCTTTGGAGATAGACGAGGTAATACGCAACCCCTGTGGACTATATACTCACGTTAATGTGTTTAACCCCCGATAAACCTAAAAGAGGATACTAACGAAGAGCGCACCAAGGGTTTCTTGACGTATGCATGAGTGTGAAACCACCAGATATATAAAATTCTGAAGGAGACGTGCCTACTCGAACAAACGCCCACCGGTTAAGATTCGTAAATGCACGCTCCGTTCTAGGAACGGAGTTTGAATTCCCGGCTGATGTCCAAGCAAAACGCATACCTAGTTAGCGCGTTGATTCGGTCTATGGAAATTTTGATCAAGGCTTCTTGAGCGCCGTATGCTCGAACCGAAACTGTTCAAATTCAGGGAAGGCTGCCTATGGACAGTTGAATGGGCTGACCGATTCCTGCGATGGTCGCACCAATGCTGCAGGAATCATATGTGACTAAGGCTGAAGGGCAAGAAGCTTGAACATACTGTGCCAGCACGGGTGCCCTGGCGTTGCTCCACTCCCGCTTCACACTAAGTTGCGAGGCCAAATAAATCCTCCCACACCAGATCCCCAAAATTGTCACCAGGGATCCTGGTAGAATGAACAGAGGCGTGAAAAATATGACAGCAGAAAAATTGACCCCCATTGTGAGGGTGATATCTAAATGGGTGTCCAGTCAGTTTGAAGGGTGCCACATAAGACGATTCATCACTCAGAAAGTTCCAAACGGCCTCCGAAAGCGAGTCATCGACATCGTTGATATCGGCCGTGCAGCGTGCAATTATGCGCGATGTCGGAGTGACATCAAGCCAGCGGAATGTAGTACCGAACACTGACTCGAGGAGAGTCGAGTGTATGACCTTGGACGCCTTGAAAGATCCAAGAGTGAAATAGACGTAGCCGACGGTGTAAATGAAAACGCCGAAAATCACGAGTATAGCTGAAAGAAAAAGACAATCAATAGTAAGATGGTCCCCTGGGTTATTAACTTACAAAAGCCCCCAAGATATCTACATAGCCGTCAACGATTATTCTAAGACACGCGGTGATTGCTTACTTGAATACTGCGACTGCATCTCCTTTTCCATATTGACTGGAGATGGTGATAAGTGGAAGCCAAAGCCAGGGTAGAATGCATACTCAGCCCAATATCCGAGGTACCAGGTTCTCAGAGCGACGACCACGTTGTCGACCAAATTGACGGTTATGAGGCCAGCAAAGAACAGTGTCGCATATCCTGTGGCATGGGCGGAGAGGAACATGGTTATCGCGCTCAAGCTGACACGTCCAATCGCTATTTCCTCCGCTACGATGAGCTTTCCACCTGCCTTCTTCGCCTCATCAGAAGGAGGCATCAAATCCACCTCGTTTTCGGCGCTGTCGAGAATCGCCTGGCCTTTGTTCGCTTCCGTGGCTAATATCTCGTCGTTAACCAGGGCGTTGGATACGCTGCTATGAGTGTGGACACGGCCGTCGAGACCGACAGAAACAACAAAGTCGGCGAGCTTGCTTGTCAGAGCTAGATTGTGGGTAACGAGGATTACTGTTCTGTTCCGAATCAAGGGCCCGCAAAGACATTTACTGTTCATCTCTCTCAGTCCAAGCGCTTAGAGACATGGCTCGTATCACGTACTCGACTATCCATTTCGCGGTGTGGACGTCGAGTGCCGCCAAAATATCGTCGAGCAAGATGATCTGGGTGTCCGAATAGACGGCTCGAGCGAGGGTGACGCGAGCTTTTTGACCACCACTCAGCGTGAGGCCCTAGGTTTTGAAAGAGTCGTGAGCTTAGTTCACACTACGCTACGTAGGAAGTCCTACCTTTTCCCCGACTTCGGTCTTGTCGCTATTCAGTGAATCCTGTCATTCTCAATGGGGAACACATACTTCATCGCCGGCATCGAATAATTCAAGGTCTCGTTCTAAGCCACACTGATGGAGCACCTGTTTGTAACGTTCCACATCCATCGGCGTGTTGAATAGGATATTGTTCTTAATGGTGTCGTTGAGAACCCAGCTCTCTTGTGCGGCATACGAGACACCCCCACGGCGCGGGAGGTTGAACCACGAAGATGGGGGAAGTGGGAAGCTGGTGCATCTCGCCTGTCTCCGATGTAAGAAAGTCTACAATGGAAGACAGAAGATCGGATACGCGCCGAGCAGGGCCATAAGAAGAGAAGTTTTTCCCTGCAGACGCATGAGAAAGATTTGAAAAACGGTGGGCGGAAGTAAAGAAGGCCTCACGCTTCCGGTGGAGCCGATGACGAGATTAATTCTTCCAGGCTTGAAGAAGAGCTCTCCTTTAATTTCAAGGAAAAATTTGCGGCTTGAAGGTGTAAGCGTGCCATCGGTCGCATTGTCATTGGACCAAGTGAAAGAAGCGTCACGGAGCCCGATGAGTTCCACAGAAGGCTGTCCCGCAGCTGCAATATCGGGTGCATATTTGGGGGGAAAATGAATCCAGCAGTTCGGTCTAGGGTGTGTTCAGGCGCAAGAAGGAAGTTAATTTCAGGTTTGCAGCGCACGTTACAAAGGAAGTCGTTCAGGCGATCCAAAGATACTTTCCCCTTGACCACCATTGACACAGAATAGAATATGAACCCGAGCTGATTGCGGAGCAAGTCAAAAACGGCCATGGATGAGAACACTTTGGAAGCGGAGAGTTCCTCCTTCATGACAACAGTCTGGGAAAAGATTGAGTGGGTGTTCTGTATGAAGTGCAAACTCACTGACGCTGAAGGGTTCAAGTGATGGATTCAACAGTCAAGAGAAAGGTGACAGTGCCCGGAAAACTCACTATGTCGCTGAGGGTCAAGGAGTTGGATTTAGTAGATGTGATGGAAACGAAGCAATGCTGACCATAGGTTGCCAGCATAGTAATTGTGGGAATGAGTGAGCTGTAGAAAGGGATATAACAACGAACATGGGGAAATACAGAAAATCTGAGACGCACTTCGTCAAACCTTGTGCTGTGGAAAGCACTTTGCGCCACCAAATCCATGTCAACTCAGCCTCCCGTTTCTCGGCAATTCTCTCCTTCATCTGCTTTTCCCATCCAAACATTCTAAAACGAGTCGGAACTTAAACATAGGGGGTCTAGGGAACTGTACCGACTTGATCATGCGAACCACGTTCATTGCTAGAAGCGGCCATTGAATTAAATTCACCGAACGGGAAAAACGAAATACTCACTTTCAGTTACAGTCTGTACCCTGGCATCCGTCTGTTTGAGAGTTTTCTTCTGAACACCTGAAGGGTGCTGAAAGTCCCAAACGGTTTACGATATAATAGGTAGACTTCTTACTTGACTGCAGCTTGGTAATATACCCCGGTGCAGGGAGTAAAGCTATCATCGTACTTTCAGGAACAGGTCAGGTGCCGCTCATAGGGTAGCGAGACGACGTACCCTATCCCCACAAAGGCACTGTTCCAAGAATGATCATGAGCATTGCGAGGTATTTTCGAATTTCATTTGTTTGTTAACCTCCAGCCTAGCACCCGGTACAAGAACACCGCAGAGCCAATGACCTGAATGGCACAATGGTAACGAGGAACAAAATGTTGCGTGCATCGGTGATGGCCTCCCTGAAGTGCATTTCAGAACTCAAAAGAATAAGGGAGAGGGAAGCGCAGACCGATCCACTGTGACAAGTGTGTTAATCTTTCCAACCAAGTTCGTCTGGGCGGCTTTGGCTGACGATTCCTTCACAGTAGCATCTTTGGAGGCGGTCTCGGCCTGGAGTTGTATTCGCAGAGCATGCTCGAAAACCAACTCCGTCATGATGGCCGTTGCCTGTGCACTGACGCGCCACTAGGTGTAGTATTAGATTGGTCGGTAATCAAAAAAAAATCTCATCACTGACCCCAACAAACATGTCCCATTGGAATACCAGGATATAGGTTAACGGACCGAAGAACAACAACAGAATCCAGAACCACGGCTTCATGAACGTTTCTGCGTCGGGGTTTTCAAGGTAGCTGCAAGAAACTGTCAATGTACCAGGTCAGTGCGAAATAGTAGCTACATACTCGAGGAGCCTATTGATTGCGAGTGGAGCGCCGAACTGGGCGAGGGCACCTATTATCAGGAGGATAGCCATTGTAAAGAACTCCCAGCGGAAAATCCACAGGAATCCGAATACGACGTGGCGCTTTTTTCCAGAAATGAAAACGTCGAGATGCTACCTGTTCATTAGCACTACATTTTGAGGAAATAACCCGCTGAATGTACCGGGAAAGCCCAGGTTTTCAAATGCTTCATATCATCATAATCGCAAAGTGGTGGAAGCTGATCGAGGCTTAGATGGGGTGTTTGGTACGCGAGGGCCACAATACGGTCCAAGAAGGAGAAGAAAACGCTTGAAAGGATCGATGCGGTTTGTTCGGGGTTGGGCACGGGCATCGGGTGCTTGAGATCGACCGGGGTATATTGCCTAGGTATAACGAGGGGAACGATCCCGGACACCAAAAAGAGGGTAGCAATTTTTGGCCAGAGAAGCGCTCCTTCCCAGAGGTCCTTCGGAGTAAGTGGAAACGTTGCCAACGGAAAGACATCCCGATAGAAATAGACAATGGCAGTGGGTATCAGGACGAGATTGAGACGTTTGACGGCAAACCGACTCCATTTCACGCTGCCGATGACGGAGAAAATGGCCAGAACAGCCACGTAAAGCTAACATGAAGGTTATGAGTTGGGTGCCTGCATAAAGCAAAATACGCACATAGATTCCACACATGGCGGACCGTATATATCGAGAAGGGCGCTGGGGTATATCTTCGCCCACTTCCTTGTTCAAAGCGAATAAGGCGGTTGAACAGCCCAATAACACGAGGCAGCCAATCAGTCTTAATACTTTGAATGCGAATATCGTTGCTCCACCGTGCTTCGCTATGTGGTCGTGGATGGATCCGGTTTGACGAGTATCAGGCAGGTCCGGTGCATCCGGCGGCAGTTTCTGGAAGAGGAAGACGCGTAGCCTCATTCCCGAGCTGGAATCCCATAGTCCACCTAGGATCAGGGTAATAATCGAAAACCCAGCAACATAGAGAGGTATCGTGAGAGTATCTGAGAACGGGCGAAGAGTCGCGCTGTCGCGAGGAACATGTCAGTAGTGTGAACCACGATGAGCGAACACCTTGTAGTTACCCATCCATGTTGCTACAAGTCTTTGAAGGAGCAGGGAGAGTACGGTGCACACACGCCTGACTTGTAGAGTTAAAAACAGTTTGACGTGGGAACGAATCAATGACAACAAATGAGTCAATCTCGTAGCAATTCATTTGCGGCGGTCCCGCCGCAAATACCTCGCTTGATTTCCGTAAATAAAGCGGGGAATGGCGCAAGATTTTCAGTCTCTGGAGAGAAGGAATGATGCAACTGGGGCCGATAGGCTTCCGGAGCGCAGCGATTTCGTTTTTGAACCCCAACTCTAAGGCGGGATCTTCATCGATTTTAGTTTTGTACAGGGTGAGACCGGCGGCTTTTGTTGACTGTATATTATGCGTGGTGGTTGAACCATTTTGGGACCGGTAATTCAGAGTGGGTGCAGATCATCTGCAACCGAGCCTTTCTTCCCTTCCTGCAAACTCGTTCAGATCAGCAATTCCTCGGGAAAGCAGTAAAAATTGAAACATGGACACGGTCTATGGCCGAGGCCCAGATCGAACGAGCGACTTGCACGTACCATTAATGCAAAAAGAACAAACTGAGTGTGGTCTTCACTTATCTGTCCAATTCATTATGAGCGTCGTATTTTTGATCGATAAATACAATTCGCGATAAACAGTTTCACACAACCGGTGCATCCAGGGTGTCGTAAGAGAAAAGGTTTTGACTTGGAAATCTGAGGTTTTGTTGCAGTGTTGAGAAAAGAGACATGAATACGGGTGAGCACGGTCCACGAATTCAATTAGTAAACATTTAGAGTGTATATGCAACGGTACAGCTATTTCTCAGTCTGGGTCTGATCGTTTGTCTGGCCGCTTGCATCAACATTCTCTGCCGAATCAAAAACGGCAAGGACTGACCCATCTTTTCCTTTAGCAGTTACTAGAGCCGCACGGGAAGCATCCGAATTGCAACTCGCCGCAGGTCCCCTGATGCTTATGAGCACCCAACGTTCCCGCCCAACGCATCTGGAGCTCACCTCTGGGCAGTCATCAGGAAGGCCGCTGTTCTGTGGGAGCAGGTCACACCGGGGGCAAAAGCCGAGGCACCTGGATTTCAGGTGCCTCCGAGGCATGTGGTCCGAAGGCTGTAATGTCGAATACAAAAGGCCTACAAAGGTCCTTAGGTCAACAAAGAACAGACAAAGGAGGGACAAAGGACAGGCAAGATTTGCTCGGTGGTGGAAATCCTGCCTGCCCTTTGTCTCACCTATGTTGATTCTTTGTCCACCCAAGGACCTTTATCGGTCCTTTGTCCACCAGTTCACAACCTGCGGAGAACATGCCCCGGAGGCACCTGGAATCCAGGTGCCTCGGCTTTTGCCCCCGGTGTCAGTTAGTGTTTTCCGGGTCGGGCCGGGCCTGAAAGCCCGGGGCTTGGGCCGGGCTTGGGCGGGCTCGGGTCGGAGAGAACCTCAGGCCCGACCCGACTATCGGGCCTGAGGCCGGGTCGGGTCGGGCTTTGGCCCAGGCCCGGGGCTTGGCAGTAAATAATTATATATATACAGTAGGATTTCTCATAATGCATTAGGTCATAATGCATAATGCTCGTATTGCATAGGGTTTGGGTGTCCACCAACTTGGTAGGCTGGGATTTTATGCATTTTTGTCATAATGCATAATGCATAAGGTTTTTGGAAGATTTATGCATTTGTAAGCACAATGTTCCACTGTTTTCATCAAGGATCATGCATTTTCTGAGCCAGAACTATGTCCTAAGAGGATTTCCTGCCACAAACCCACCAAATTTATGGTTCTTGGGCAGAATTTGACCAAATCACACCCCTAGGGCCTGACTTGGATATCCATTGGATGATTTCCCACAATATTATCTGTACATTGCTTGCTCAAATTCCTTCGGGAAAAGACGGGAAACATTCTTTCAGTGTCTCAAAGGTGATCGGTAGACACTAGAAATTTATCCGGTCTATTGTGGTGGAGGATTTATCCACGGCGAGCATGGGAAATCATCCTATGGATATCCAAGTCAGGCCCTACACACCCCCATTCAACCATAACAGCCTATTTAGGTCACACCGGGGGCAAAAACTGAGGCATATGAAAACCATATGCGTTAAACACATATGGTTCGCATATTGCCAGATTGTGGGACAAAGGTATCTGGCACCTTTGTTGCACCTTTGTTTTTCTTTGTGGTCGCCCCAAAAAACAAAGGTGTAACAAAGGTGTCAGACATCTTTGTCCCATGATCTGGCAATATGTGAACCATATGTGTTTGACGCATATGGTTTCATATGCCTCAGTTTTTGCCCCCGGTGTCAGCAACATAATGGTTGCCAAGTCAATGTATTTTTTTGAACGGGGTAACTGATAGTCAATATCAGCTGATTTTCACTACAAACACATATTATAGCAGCTCCAGCAATCTACATGCTGAAATCCGAACCCAAATGAACGAAATTGTGATGGATGTCACAGATGTCACACTGTGGGAAAATCCTTGCAATGCATATTGCTCATAATGCATAGGCTTTGGGGGTCCACCAACCTTATGCATTGCGAGAAATCCAACTGTATATTAACAGTGAACAAACTTGAAAAATCTTCTGTGATATCCCCATCATCCTTGCCCTTGTCTGATTAATCAGCTAGGCATGCATCCCAAACCTTGTTCACGGGAAATGAGTAAGTGAGTTACAAAATTAAGGTTACAAGTGATAGAACAATGACGTACACATCAAAGATTATTGGGTAAATCCCGTCCAAATTTCGATGCAGTGCACCATGGATGAAAATTCCTGCAGGTCGTGATGACGGTTGTGATATTTGGCCGGCCAAGCCCAGTGGAAAAGCCCGGGCCTAGGCCCCGGGCTTCGGGCCTGAGCAAATGTCAGGCCTGACCCTAGGCCCAGTTGAAAACTGGGTCGGGCTTGGGCTGGGTCGGGCCTGAAAGCCCCGGGCTTGGGCCGGGCTCGGGCCTGAGCCCGAGCCCGGAAAATCACTAGGGTCAATACCAATGTGAATTCCGAAAATTGGCAGGAACTCACTCCGCAGCGTGCTTGGTCAACTGCAACCGGTGCCAACGCGGCGGCGATGGTGTAAATGATACGGCGGGAGAAGAACATTTAGAGCGACTGGAGTGGATGGATGCTGTCAACAAGGACCTCGCTTTTTGATGCGAAACGTGACTGTTTCCTACGCCCAAATTGGGTTGAGCTTCGCAGTTCACCCTCCTCAGGGTGTCCTCCTGTTAATTTGAAGTCCGGAAACCCGTGATATTATTGGAATGAGTGTGTTGCGTAGATTCCACAGTTTTTCAATCAATATTTGGGGTACAGCTTGCTGTTATGCAAGAAACACAAATATTGATCCTACTTGCGCATTTTCTGCCAATTTTTCCTGTGGAAAAAGGCTAAAGAGTAGGGGAATGCTATCTGTATGCGATGGAGACCATTTCTGGTGCCCAAGGTTGTGGTGAGACGAGATCGTCCGAATTTGTGCGTGGGGAAGTAATCACGTGTCGCATCAAAACCGAGGTCCTTGTTGACAGGTGCCAACGAAATCAGACTCCATATAAAAGATTCATCAACTATCATGAATCTCGTGGAGTCTGACTATAAGTGAGACTACATTCGATTCGGGGCCCACATCATTCTCAAGCTACTGTAATGTTCAATTTTTTTTTTTGTCCGCCAATATAAACCCAAAGTTGAAGTACTCACGGGTGGCTGATTGTAGAAATAAGACCTGGAAGTGGAGTGGCCCACATCTGCCTTGAATAAGTGGCTTTGATTTAATCAAATTATGCAGAAGATCCCCATTCGATTCGGGGGCAGGTTATGATGTAGAAGGCCACCATCTTTTTCTTTCTATTTCAGGCATACAAAAGAGACGGGCATTCAGGTGAAATTTCTCACTTCTGGGGGCATGCGGGGTGCTCAAGGCACAGTAGGTTCAGTCTTAAATATCACGGACAGCCCAATGACCGGCCTCATCATGCAAGTCGGTCCGGGGGTGAAGGTGGATGTTGTATGAAATCCTAGTCAAGCACAGATAAGGGGTTTGAATACAGGGAAAGAACAAGACCCAGAAGTGGAGTGGTCTGTATCTGCCTAAACTCTTCGGACTTGCAACTTGAAAGAATTGTGCAGATGATCCTCGTTTGATTCAGGGTCGGGTCATGGCAGGTGTGTGAGGTTGTCAATTTTTTGCCTTATCCACGAACCAACTAAAATGAAACCAACATTGGAGCACATACATGGAGCAAAGAGGAGAAGAATGCGACCTGGAGGTGGAGTGGCCCACATCTGCTTTGAATCACATTTCACATGTAGAGAACCCCTGTTCGATTCGGGGCCAGGTCATAACATTGCGAAGAATCGTTCTTTTTGCTCCCAATGAAGAAATGTTCAGCGAAGAAGGTAAAGGTCTTTTTGCCAACCACATGAAGGCCAAGGAGTACACGACAGGGAGGAATACGACCTGGAGGTGGAGTGGCCCACATCTGTGCTCAATGGGTGTACCGTAGCCGAGTCAATTACACAGAAGACCCCCGTTCGATTCGGGGCCGGGTCATGGGTGTGGTGTTGTCAATTTTTTTGCCTTGTCCACAAACCAAAAGAAATGAAACAGACATTGGAGCACATACATGGAGCAAAGAGGGGAGGAATGTTAATACAACCTGGTGGAGTGCATGTGGCCCACATCTGCTTTGAATAACACATCCATGGTTTGCTATTCATGCAGAGAACCCCCGTTCGATTTGGGGTCACGTCATGACTTGTGTAGCGATCATTTTTTTTTCTGGTCCATCATTAATAATTAGCGTTTGAATACATACTTACAAGGAGCAAGAAGAGGCAAAGCATAAGACATGGAGGGGAAGTGGCTCACATCTGCGCAGGATGCCTGTACAGCCGCAACCATCCCTGTTCGACTCAGGGTCGGGTTATTAGCGTTGGGTCCAGTTTTTTTTCTGATCCACTAACCAATTGAAACAGAACATTAGAGCACATACAAGGAGTGAGAAGAGGGAAAGAACAAGACCTGGAGGTGGAGTGGCCCACATCTGCTTTGAATTCAAGTTGGCGTCGTCATTGGAACGTCGTTCGATTCGGGGTCAGGTCATGGGCTGAGGAAATTGAATTCTTTTTATTAAATTTTTCTGGCCCTGCGAAATATGCGAGGTGGAATTACACACTCTTTAGAAAGCTGAAATGTGCTCGTATCGATTGCAACCTTCTGGTTGAAACACCTCGGGTCGGTTGCACTGCGGTGACTGCAGTGTGCTTGTCGGAAAAATCTTTGTTTACTTATCTGAGGATATATAGTCATATTTTGCAATGTAAGGCCATCAGACCAATGGGGTCCATATTTTTTTTGGAAGTGTACCATTTTGCTATATCAGACCATATCAGATCTTATGGTCAATATCGGTCTGAGGGCTCAATATCTGGAATATCGCCCAATATCAGATCTGATAAGGTCCACCAGACGGGAAAAGAAAAATAACAATTACTTTGAACTCTTTGCGCTACCATTTTTCTTACCTTGCTATGGCAAAGTCAGTCATCAGAGCTAATGGAGTCAGTAATGGTTCTAAGAATTGAAACAAGTGAGAACAGTGAGGTTTGAATGCGCGACCTTACAACTACGAGTAAAACTAAGGCATTAACGACTAGGCTAAAGTGAAGATTACAGGATCGCTTTTTTGATATGCTAAATTAAATATCACCCCTTTGGGACGTCATTCCATCTGGAAAATCATGAATGTCTGTGGCGGTCTGTGGCAGACATTACAGACCAAATAGACCCACAGACTGCCCCCTGACTGTGCCAGACAACAGCTTCTGCAGCAGACACCTGGCAGACACCTACAGACACCGTCAGACCAATAGTTTGCCGATAGTGATTGGTGCAATGTCTTGGCAATCATTACTTACCGTTAGTTCGCGCGGCATCAATTTTTCTTGTTACTCGCTGGAATAATCGCATTTGGCCCAGCACACAAAAAGAAGGCGCAAAATAAAATGCATTCACATTAGGTACTACAAACACTACTAGCTAGAACTTTGTAACAAAATATCCCGCTGCAAAAAATGTTGTTGTTGCATATGCCTGCCGAGTCGTGGTTTTCACGCACACCACCCTAACAATCAAGTCAGAACCGCACAAGATTTAAGCAAATCCGACTGACATCTCCTGAAGCAAACACGACGGAAATACCCCATGTGCCCAGGGCCATATATCCGTTGCACACTCTTCTGTAAAAGCTGGATACGGAATCAGCAAGTTGAGTGGATTGAGAAAATAAGCGCTGACATGGCCAGGCTGCTTCCAAAAGATGACTCCGTTGACCCATACAATGTTGTCATAACCGAGGGTGGGTTGGCAACACCGTCGAGAAATGTGGTCGTGTCTAGCAAACCTGTGGTGAAGTTGTTCCCCCTACAGACAGGAATGATACAGGAATGTCCGTCGCAGTACCTAACACAACTCCCATTTATGCAAATGAAGAAGGAAAGGAAAGAAATACCAATTTTATACTCTATATTCAGATCAGCTTCCACGCCGGCTTGACTTGGGCTCTGTGGGTGAGGGGGAAAGGGAGAGGAGAAGGGACATCACCGATGTCAATGGCGTGTTTATAGGGTTTTGAGTGTTTCAAGGAGTTGCAATCAAAACTTGCTATCCAAGATACCCCGGGCCAATGCGACAGGAAGAATGAGGATTTTTTTTTTTTCACCAGTCCTTAGCCGACACCGGACCACGCTCGTTTTGGGAGACATCAAAGTGTTAGGCGAGTGGACATGATGTATTTGCAGTCCATGGGGGTACAGTGTCTGTAGCTGGTCTGCAGGCGGTCTGTAGGAACATAAGCGTGTCTGTACTGGTCTGCAGGTCTGTATTGGTCTGTGTCAGAAATACAGGTCTGATGCAGACGGGCCTGGTCTGTAACCGCCAAAAGGTCATTCCTGATGTCAGACTCCGCAACGATTCAAAAAGACTCAGATATGCACCCACACATGTATTGGGCTACAAATACATGGACAGGCATGGCATCAGGGGGCGACCATTAAAATTAGTGCTACATTCAAGTCCTACTATGTTCTACTATTTGCTTTTTGATGGCATGCCACCGGCACATGAACTGATCAATGCAACTACATTCATTCTGACCGTTTTTACTAGTTGCTATGTACTGACTTTGTATTCATATGATTTCTGAATATCTAATTGAACCTGAAGGCAGTTGTGTAGGCGATACAGCTCAGTACCAACACGTGTACATTCAAACGCGTGATATACCGGTGGCGTGCCATCAAAAACCAAATAGTAGAACATAGTAGGACTTGAATGTACTGTACGGGCGTGTATGGAGGGCAACAGCGGATGGAGCGTTACACTGAAAATAGTGTAGGAGTTAGCAACACCGAGGGTATTATGTGTTACGGTTGCCGATTTAGGCAACCACCGACCAGAGAAGAAATATTGATGTGGCCGTGGACGGTGGCATCCCATTGTTCTAGATAGTTTTACAATGATTTCAGGATAAAATTTTCATTGAGTTTTCATTGTGGTGATGAGGAGAACATATGGGCATACAATGATAACAGAGTTCTTTGGAGTGAGGGGAATTTAGCTGAGATCTCGGACGAGCAGTACAACATAGTCCAGCAAATTTTAACATTTTTTATTTGCCAATTTAGCGCTAAGAAAAATAAAATTTAAAACAGGGTACAAGTTAGCAACAGGCCCTCCGTTATGCGTTACGTTGCTACATTTAGGCAACAATTTCGGCGCTGCGTTATGCGTTACGTTGCTACCATACACGCCCGTACAGTAGTGTTAATTTTAGTGGTCCCCCCCTGCATGGCATAGTGGTTCGAGGAAACCGTAAATATGGAGCCAAACAACGTGTGATGTCATGGCCACTGTGGAACCCCAACTCCGTGAAATTCACTTGTTTTTTCACCGAGAAACCAGGAGAAAATCACCCCCAAATGCCGTGAATTTCACGACCAAAATGCGAATTTTGCCTGAATGGGTCTGAAGATGTTTCACATACAAAATGCGGTTTTTCACCCACCGCTTCACGTAGTTTGTAAGTGAAATTCACGGACTCTTCGGGTGAAGTTTCGGCAAAAGATCAATGCCTTCCCGATGTATAGACACTATAGACTCAATTACAACTTTGTTACACTAGCTATCTATTGATTTTCATAACACATACTGTGCTGTGTAAATATCTGGTACTGATGACTAGAGTTACTGTATGTACCTTGTCCCAGGCACCGGATAGAGTAGGTGAAAAAGGGCATTGCATTCACCATGTTTTTCGGTGAAACCTATTTTTCATGCACTTTACCTTGGGAGCGGACAATTTCACTATGTTTCACACTATTGGATGAATGCGAATTTCATGGGATCGCAGGGTGAATTTCACACATTCTGTTTTCCACAGTGAGCACCATCATTCTCTGATCTCCGTTTAGCATTCTACTTGTGTTCCGTCCTGGACTCTCTTGGACTGTATGCAATGGAGGTGGTTTTAAATATTCCTTTCAACTCACTCTGATTTCATTCTAGAGCTTCTGGTCATTGCCTAATTCTGATCCGTGTAGTTGCCGACAATCTATCAACGCTAACCTGCGGAAAACACCAAGGCCATTGTTAAAGAGCCGATGTCATACCATGCCTACCCAGCTTTCAGGTACTTAGGGCTGTAGAGGGACCATTTCCATGCCAGAAATGGTCGGGATATCAGAAGATTTAGATGTTCAACATCTTCAGAACCGTCGCATGTCAAGTGACAGTCGATCAACGAGTGGAAAAAAGCAGAAGAATGCTTCAGCAGGACTTGAAGGACAAGAATTTTGCTGACAACCTTCACATCTTCCTCAACGACTTTGTTGATCACCTCTGCAGCTGCGGGATGTGATCGAGGTATTCCTAAATTCAAGTTCATCCTCACTTCATTGACCCATTTCCAGATTGAACCTCATCGTTGCATCTGTTTGAAATATCAGTCCTGTGTGAACCGGACAGAAAAGACTGATATTCTTAGGTGCAACCCAAATATTCACACTACAATCATTGTAAATGATAGGCCTGAAGATCTCCCCATTGTGCACTGGGTTGAACTCCTGTGTTGGCGGCTCCCAGACAAGTCTAAGTAAGTCCATGATATCGCCGTTGTCCAGATGCTTAAATGAAACAAATGGGTGCTGAAGGCAAAATGGGCTGGTTTCCGAGTCTATGATGAGGAGAAATTACTAAGCTTCATAATACCCAAGTACTTGATTCACTGGGCTCATATTATCCCCCATCTTGGGTGCGAACAAGCCGTCTTTGTGACGTTTCTCAACGACCTGATCAACGGGGACGTGTTCTTAAACTAGTTGTTGTGTGCTACAGAATTGTAAATATATGTTTTGTGCCATGGGCAATATAGGATCTGGCCTCATATTATGGGCTCTGAGCTCACCATATTAGACCTAATATTGCCGCCGCTGGGCCATATTTAGTCATCAGACGGTCTCAGACCTGATATGGCAACAATGATTTTTTCCGACACTACTGTAGTATTACGACCACTAGTTCAGGTGACGGGTGATGGAGGCCCGTGAACCTGAACTAGTTTGAGGTTGGTGATGGTGACATATGGAAAATGAACACCTCAAATTTCGAAGGTCTTGGAGGGTGTGTAAAAACGAATTTTGAGCTAGTCTAGATTTCACCAAAAATAATAACTAGTGCTCCTCCCATGCAGGGCCCAGGTAGTGACATGCGGCGGTGGAATTCATTCAGTTTGCTCATCAAATTCCTGTGATGTACCCCATCCAGACTTGCACATGCCTCTTGGAATTCAGTAGATATGCCATGTGACTCAATCACCTCACCACATCACATAAGTGTTCTCATGCCCATTTGCTGTTTGCCCACCATTTAGCATCTGAGGCCCTGCCGCGCCATGTCAATGATCCAATGCGCTCCTTGTGAACACAGATCTTGTTCCCGGATGAAGTTCACCCATATGCATATAAGTCTTTTGCCTTTCTGCCAATTTGAAAATAGTCAAGGTAAAGTGGTCTCGGGGAATGAAGTCCACCCATATGCATGTAAGTTTTTTGCCTTTTCTGCCAACTTGAAATAGTGAAAGTATAGCCATTTGGTGAATAACACTCCTCTTAATGGCCTGCCATCCCAGAGGGCCGAACAAATGCCCTTTATCTATGAATTAATAGTGAGGTGGAAGATGGATGACAAAGTTAAGCTTAATGGGTGTTGGGCAGGCAGGAGCATGCAACATTGTATATTGAAAGCATTTTTCACATGCAGTCTCGAGTTCAAGTCTTGCTGTTTACATTATATTTTGTTCTCCTTCCCTTCCTTTTAGCGCGCCTAACAGCCGAAATGATCATAAAAAGCCCGTCGAAATCCAAAGGAGCCTGCCCATTGGAATACGAAGATTTGCCAAATCATTGGTAAACCGCTGGCAACCCATTGGAATCCGAAGGTCATCAAACCTGTCAAATTCCGAAGACTTCCGGGATAGGCCGTGTACACAGCAAACCCGGGATTCTTCGGAATTTGGTAGGAAATGATGCTCGTCAAAATCCAATGATATTTTCTTTGCCGTTTCGAAGGAATATTACCTCATCAAATTCCTGTGATGTACCCACCAGACTTACACCACGCCTCTTGGAATTCAGTAGATATGCAATCACCTCACCACATCACATAAGTGTTCCATGCCATTTGCCGTTTGCCCGCCACTTAGCATCTGAGGCCTGCCGTGCCATGTCAATGATCTGATGCACTCCTTGCGAGCGCAGATCTCGTTCCCAGATGAAATTCACCCATATGCATGTAAGTCTTTTCTGCTAACTTGAAAATAGTCAAGGTAAAGCAGTCTCACCGAGGTGTTGGGCAGGCGGGGAGCAAGCGATGTTCTATATTGAAGCATTTTATGGCTGACGTTGGCATGATGGCCCATCTGATAAGACTCGGGATAGTTCTCGTTTGTAGGTCTAGGTTTTTTCAGCTTCACGTGGTCTCGAGTTCGAGTCGACCAAGGGAAGAAAGAGACCTGGAAGTGGAGTAGCCCACATCTGCTTTGAATGAGTGTGTTTTAGACGAGCTGTCATGCAGAGGACCCCTGTCAATTCGGGGCCAGGTCATGAGGATTTATTTGGCGCTTTTTTCTCACCTCAACTAAAGAAGAACTTAGAACCGGGTGTTGAAGTTGTTGATAATTATTACCGGATATTCAACATATCAGTGGGCTAGTGCTTGAACACAAAACTGGAGCTGGTTGTGTAAAATCTTGGATGATGATACCCACTGTTGCGGCCAAGTGCAGACCAATTGCAAGGTATGAGTATAGATAGAAAGACTCGGAAGTGGAGTGGCCCACATCTGTGCTGAATACCCGCTGACATGTCAAAAATTATGCAGAAGACCCCCGTTAGATTCGGGACCAGGTCATAGGCAGCAGAAGAATCGTTCTTTTGTTCCAATGAAGGAGTTCTGCAACGAATGCAAAGTTTCTTTTTGCCAACCCCACGAAGGCCAAGGAGTACGGGACAGGGAGGACCTGGAGGTGGAGTGGCCCACATCTGTGCTCAATCGGTCCAGCAGCTGAGTCAATTACACAAAAGACCCCCGTTCGATTCGGGGCCGGGTCATGGGTGTGTGCTTCGGCTATTTTTTTTGCCTTGTCCACAAACCAATTGAAATGAAACAGACATTGGGGCACATACATGAATCAAGGAGGGGAGGAATAATATGACCTGGAGGTGGAGTGCATGTGGCCCACATCTGCTTTGAATAACACATCCATGGTTGCTATTCATGCAGAGAACCCCCCATTCGATTTGGGGTCAGGTCATGACTTGTGTAGTGATCAATTTTTTTTTCTGGTCCATTATCAATAATTAGCGTTTGAATACATATTTACAAGGAGCAAGAAGAGGTGAAGCATAAGACCTGGAGGTGAAGTGGCTCACATCTGTGCAGGATGCCTGCAACCATCCGTGTTCGACTCAGGGTCGGGTTATTAGCGTTGGGTCCAGTTTTTTTTCTGATCCACTAACCAATTGAAACAGAACATTAGAGCACATACCAGGAGTAAGAAGAGGGAAAGAACAAGACCTGGAGGTGGAGTGGCCCACATCTGCTTTGAATTCAAGTTGGCGTCGTCATTGGAACGTATACAGAGGACCCTCGTTCGATTCGGGGTCAGGGTCATGGGCTGAGGAAATTGAATTCTTTTTATTAAATTTTTCTGGCCCTGCGAAAATGCGAGGTGGAATTAGTCTTTAGCAAGCTGAAACGCGCTCGTATCGATCGTAACTAACTTCCTGGTTGAAACACCTCGGTTTGGTTGCACTGCGGTCACTGCGGTGTGCTATTGAGTAGTAATACTGTACTTTTTCGTTCAAATCGGCAGTCACGCGTCACACACACCCCTGTCGATCACGAACTTTGGTTGATGTCACGCATCACTCGGGCCTCTGTCGAATCTCTAGGCGGTCACGCAGGTCTCCAAACTGCCCAAAAAGCGCAAAAAAAGACGAAAATTTCGAGATTTGAACCGAAAATTTCGAGGTGTCACGCAAAAATTCGGCGGCTGCCGAAATGTCGAATAGGTAAAATGGGTCACGCGTCACACCCTGTCGATTTGAACGAAACAGTACAGTAGTATCGGACCGAGCTACGGCTGCAGCGTCAGCGCATTCACCCAATGCGGCCGGCGCGGACACCTCCAGAAACGCAACCCGGCGTCAAGCGGGTATGTCCGGAAAATCGATGCGTGATGTGTCAGGTGTGATTTGTCGGTGACGAAAGGGACGACGACCACCTTGTTTCCGCGCTCACCCATTCGTCCCAATCGACGTCCTACACATCCCCGCGCGTTCTAAGATCCGAGTATCCTCTGTAGCCCTAGTCGATAATCTTCGTTGGGAGAATAATCGATGCTCCCAACGTACAATTGCCCAAACTACAGACTACGAAGACTAACAATGAACGGCAACGACTAGGAGATGTTCCGACCTCGCGGCTGCTGCCGTCGAAGCCGCCCCGCCCGCCAACTGCGACCTGAAGCAGTACTTGCGCCTCCGACCTCGCGAAGGCGCACCGCAAGGCAGGCGGGTAGTACATGGCCACCAACAGCAATGATGGTGCCTCAAGTCTTGAGGCCGTGGGCCTCGACATGGAACACGGGTTCATCAAGTTTGCGCGCGTGGCAACACTGGTCGTGGCAACGATCCCCGCGCATCGGGACTATGATAGCGGGCTGAACGGGGAGCAGCGGGCGAACCTGACTGCAGTGCGTGCGCTCGCTATTTCCTCGCATATTTATTGCATACCCTCCCTCTGACAAGGCTGAGCCGCTCGTGCCTCGCGTCAGCCTTGTCTCGGAGTATGGGCAAAGGAGCAGCGAGTATGGGAGTGGCGCGTCGTCAGCGGCTGGGGCGTATGCGGCTGGCTCGGGGTCTGCGTACGGAGGATCCCAATCATCTTCGTATGAAAGTGGATCGTCATATGGAGCAGGAGGGGCAAAGTCAACGTACGGCGCTGGAGGATCGCAACCGCAGCCGCTGTGACAGCCGTCCTGCGCGCTGCAGGCGTCCCCGCGCCCGCTTCCGTGCCTGTTACCCCCGCTGCATCGACGTCCGCCGCGCAGCAGCGGACGGCACCCGTCCCCGCGTCTTTCGGGCGTTCCAACTCTGGGGCAGGAGGTTACACGTACCCAAGCAGCGCGGGGTATCGTTCCCGCAGCCGGCGCACGAGACCTCCACCAATGTTAACACGAACCCCGCTCCAGCTGCCAGTTATGCGCCAAGTTACAGCGCGCACAGCAACACCTCGAGCCCAGCGAACTGTGCAGGGCCGTCGGCGAATTCAAATTATGGCGGATCTAGCGCGTCTCGGTCGAATTACAGCGCGAGTTTGACGAGTTACCTCAGTCCCCTCCTCTGCCCACGCATACACCTCTGCTGCTTCCTCCCCGTCAAATGCTTACAACACGACTTCGACACCATACGCCAGTACACCCTATTCGACGTCCAACAGCGCCTCGGTCCACAACACTCCCGAATATCCCTGCGCCCGCCGTACGCGTACGGGTCGCTATACGAATGGGATTCATAGAGCGAGGAGAGTATGGATGAAGAGCGGTGCGTCGTTTCTCACTTCCCACACCATCGCCCCTCCCTGTATCGTTTTCATTCATTCTATTTCCTCCATTCGTTCCCTTCGTCTCACATCCAGTGTCCCCATCGCACCTCCATCTCCCTTCCTTCGTCCTTTGGAGTTTCTGCGTTTCGACTTCTATAATACTGACAATTTCTCTTTTTTTTTCGTTCATTTTCTTTGCTCGACTTTCGCTGGCGCGCTGATTCCAATCAAAATCATTCGACCCGCCTTCGTCGACGCTTTCTGCCCGCCTCCGCCCTTGCTCTCTCTTTCCGCCATCAACGACTTCCTTTTTTGGAAACCTCATAACGTCACCTCTTCCGCCTCCCGCTTACAACTCGAATTTCCTCGTCCAGCATTTGGTCGTGCGCCCCCGGAATCCCGGCTTGGTTACTACATGTGCTGGTCCTGCTGATGGTCAACTCGACGGCTGAATTGCGATGCGAAGACTGGGACATATTCGGGCCGGATGCGGGTGAATGCGCTGGCAACAGGGATTTCTTGGAGGGAAACTACGAACGACGAGCGACTATACCCACCGCTACTCAATCGCTCGTTCTACCGTACTTCTTCCCCTCACGCCGCTCTCCTCATTTCCACTTCCACGTCGGCTCGTTTTCCTGCCCCAATTTTACTATTCTACTTACTTCACTCCCTACCTATTTCGTGCTCGTGCCTTCCGCTCCCTCCTTCACACGCAGCTCTGCTGCTGCGCTCGATGTCTTCCCCTCCCTCCCCTCCCTTCTTCCTCGTTGCCGCTTCGCGCCTCCTATCTACCTGTGCTCTCACCTCCCCATCCCTGGTACTGTCACTTTTGGTACCTTCGCCCAACAGACTACCCACGCACATGACGATGTCCTACCCTCGCACGGGAAGCGGCGGCGGCATACCCTTCACAACATCTCACGACGGGAAGGGCGGGAAGATCTGGCTACGGGGATGGCGCGGTTATCGACGCCGGGTGCGGATGGTACGTCGTTTTGGTTCCCGTTATCGCTGTTCTTCTCGGAGACGGGAGGGAGGGGCTCAGGGTGCCCGCTACACCGTCGCGGATGGCAGACGGCGTTCATCGGATTGCCTGCTGGCACGGCGAGCGTATTTGCGCCGACCGGTCGGCGCCAGTTAAGTACCCATGCGCGCGATTTTTTTTCTCACCGCCTTTACTCCGGGGATGACGTGGTGCCTCATGAATATTATCTTTCTCCCTTCCTCTCTCGCAGCGCATGCTAACGCTCGCCTACCCAGCATCGACGCCCACTCCTCTGTCGCCTACCCCGTGCTCTCTAAACTTGCACGGCATGTGCCGAGCCACCAGCGCACGCAGGGCTACGTTAGCCGGCGTGTGGGATCCCCATTGCCGCGTCCCTGCCTTCGCTATTCCTCGACAGGAGCACGCAAACTTCGTGGGCGTGGGCGCCGGCTCGTGGACTCGGTACAGCCATCCGCAGACACATACGCACATGGCACAACGCGCGACCGGCACCACGTACCACCCGTTGCAGATTCGTCTCTTTCGCAGACTCCCTATTCCGCCGATGCCAACGCAAACCACTTCATCGTGCAGCTCGCTAACATTCTTCATGTGCTCGGCGGTACGGGTACTACGGGAGCGGAGGGTGCCCGCGCATCAACCGCTGCCGTTGCTCCCGCCCCCGTCGCACGCCCCCATCCCTTTTCATCACGTGTACCGTGCACACTGGGAGAACGAGAAGGCCATATCGGTGTATAGCGAAGAAGTTGAGGAGGAGCAGCAAGAGGAAGAGGAACGCCGCGGAACGAGACCACGCGTGTCTTGCTCAATAGTCAATTATTTACTTTACCTTTGTAATTTTGGTGACAGTTCATAGCGTATGATAATTGATCCATCAATCGACTTGATTTCTACACCGCCGGTTCCTCAATTTGACAGGCATTTAAGTTAGCTACACTTTTTAAAGTATCTTAATACACATAAATTGGCCGGAAACTCAATTTGATATATCTGATTTGGGACTTAACAAAATCTAATCTTTAATCTAATTTATCAAAGTCCAAATAAATCTCCATGCAACTTTGAGTGCCCCTCCTTTCGCTGACAATGAAATCCAATATAAAAAATAAGGAATAAATGGTCTTGAAGTGAGTGCCAAAACTATAGGCATCAGGGCAGTTGATAAGCCTGTTGATACTTTAGATTTAGAATTAAGATTAGAGGGAAATGAAATAAGAAGTATAGATTCTCGTTTAAGGGGGTATTCAACTGAATAAAAAGCTTCAGGTTTCAGACACGACTAAACTCATCTGCAGACCTGCAGACCATCTGCAGATCATTGTCATTGTATCATGTATGGCAAATATACATCATGACAATGATCTGCAGATCATCTGCAGACTGTCTGCAGATGAATTTAATGGTCTGAAACCTGAAGTTTTTTATTCAGTTTAAAAACCCCTTAAACGAGAATCTATACCTCTCATTTCATTTCCTTTCAGCTTAATTTAAAATCTAAAGTATCGACAGGTGTATCGACAGCCTGATATCTATAGTTTCGGTACTTCAAGACCATTTATTCCCTATTTTTTGATACTTCATCACCAGCGAAAGGCAGGGCAGTACTCAAAGTTTCATAGACATTTATTTGGACTTTGATAGATTAGATTAGAGATTAGATTTTGTTAAGTCCCAAATCGGATATAAGAAATTGGGTTTCTGGCCAATTTCTTTGAATTAAGATACTTTAAAAAGTGTAGCTAACTTAAATGTTTGTTAAATTGAGGAACCGGCAGTGTGATTCACTTATGCATCCAGAACTGCTGTTGTTTCTCCTTTGTTTTCTGCTGTACCCAAGCCATGCTCATTAATTTTCTCCCCTTGCTCTCCAATCCGTTCCTTGGGCGCACACAGAAGGTAGACGCCGGCGAATTGTGCCTTGTCTAAGCCAGGCATCACTGTGCGGTCTCGCCAGTGACATCAGCCGCATCGACAAATTCCAATTCAGTTGGGTTGTTTCGCCTGCCTGATGGCCCCCAAACAACAGCCTGTGCATCCATGATTCATGGGCCTCTTGTTTGGACCTCGACACCACCAAATCTGCTGACTTGGCAGACCATCCTCGTGCTACGACGAGGACCAACATTTGAAAGAGCATACAACATCTTAATTCTGATGTGTTCCTGCCTTATAGGATATCTATTCAATGATCAATGTTTCGATGCACCCAGTCCAAAACTGACCTCGATAATCCTACCTGCCGGGCATGCGGGGCCTCAAGTTTTCAAACAGCGGTTGGTTCAGGCAATTACTACTCAGCTGACAGCAATACCTAACTCTTGATTCATGCTCAACAGAGATTCTCACAAAATCATGGCTCTTCCTCCCCTGCATCATTGAGTGACCAATTTCAAGGCAGAAATTCTATCCACCCACTGGATGTCATGAATCACCCTGACTCAGCATCGCAGATATCCTTTTTCGGATTCTACCAGATTCCTTTTTGGGAACAACCCGTCCTTGATTGGGTTATTTCCCGGCCCACAACACTCACTCGACCCTCAGGGACATGAACATCCCTGCAGACATGGATTCCTCACCGCTTTACCACCCGGGTTCTTATCGCAGTAACCTGGGACTCTATACGACAATGGCATGACGCCATACACATGCAACCCGGGTTCTGTGCACTAGCAACCCGGACTCCTTTGTGCCGATGACCATATCCAATGGGTCATGACTACACTCCTTTATGTTGGTGGATATTCACTCCTGATATCCCTGCCAAGACAACTGCACTCCTGAATGGCGACAGGTGTCCCCTGGGTGCCACCTGTTGACTCCTTTATGCTCATGACTCCTTGGTGGCCCCCAGATGCTGTGGTGATAACACATAGGGACTAGGAGCATCAGCATTAATGTTCCTTAATGCTGGATACAGTAACCGATCGCGATGGTATTTAATTTATGTAGAAAGGTATATAAACTCGGTAGAATCTCTCCTGTACAGTAGATTCTACCTCGTCTATACTCAGGCCTTACTTTGGCTGGATTGCTTGGTTCTTGGACTTGAGCCTGGAGTGCTCTTGTTCTCATCTCGTTGTTCTGGTCTTGCCTTCGCCCCCCTTTCGCTCGACAACACCAGAACTCCTACTCTCTGTCTCTTGCCTTGGGATATCGACCTAGCAGTGTTGGATCTGGCCCATTAGGAAGCGGCAAGGAGAGACGCTTACCTACCAAGGGGAAGAGATCATCACACTAGTTCCCTGGCAGGGTTGTACAGAGACTGGTTTGCCTGCAGTTCCCCTCAGGCACCCCTCGGTCTTGGATCCAGTTGGAACCCCTGTTCGGAGTACCCCTGAGTCGGTGAAACAGCATAACATAAATGCGCAGCATCTAGGGCTAATTTTGCGATTTCCTATGACCAGTATTTATACAATGGGAAGCAACTAGCACTTCTGTTGTTACTAGCATAACAGCTAGTATGCAGACCACTTGTTAGGTGATATAAAGGAGAGTCAGAGCAAGCCCTAACTACTGACTGTAGCACGAGGCTGCGCTAGTGTGACGCGCTAGCTGCTAGCTGAGTGTACAAACAACCAGGGATTAAACCACTGCCTATACATTCATGAGACATGACCTAGGAGACTCTAGTAGTCCAGAGATGACTTGGGACGGGGCTAGCGAGGGTCTAGCAGACAGATATCTACGATGGAAGTACAGCTAGGGAGCTACGCCTTGAGCTAGGAAGCTCGGTGCGGTAACCGGTGGTACTATCTAATCTCTAGATAAGCGACTAGATGGCGCTAGGCGGAATAACCCTACTAGCAGCCGGCTAGGGCTTTGACAAAGACATACCACAACATACGAGATGAGGCAGCACGCGGCTAGTGCCCGATCTGGGCAGCTAGGGCGAAGGGGAATAGCCAGTTGGCTATTGGAACGGAGCTAGGGACAATTGTACAGCCTGTACTGATGACCGGAGGGTGGATCAATGTTCTGACCAACGAGCTATGACCATTTGATGTTGGTCGCAACACTGTGTCGCCATAGATCGACGCTGGAGTAGAGATGACCTCTATCACCAGCTACAACGCCAGTTGATCCAGAAGGGGTACTCGGCATAGACAGAGGGCTGAGGATCCATTGATATACCCACGGTTGAACACTAGCCAGTCAGCGAGGCTGACCTGGCATATACCAAACCAGTCCCAAAACCAAATGGCAGTCGTCTCATTGGCTGACCGTATTTCTTATCATCTAATATTGCTTATTGTATTATTCAGCTCACTTTCACATGTAACTCACACCTAGTAGTATAAAGGGAGCACAGGACAGACTAGGGTCTAAGAACATTACGCCCCAGACTTTGGACAAAGCTGGTGCTAGTGGACTCAGGCTGCTAGTGGAGGTTGATACTGAACTTCACGTGTAGTAGTCTTTATATTGGAATCAGTAAACTGTGGACTCCGGAAACATCGAGTGACTAAGTTGAGGATTTCGTGTTGTTGGTCCTAGACCTCCACATATAAAACAAGGGTGTTCTCTTTGAGACCCAACTGCAGTTTGCGCTAGTGACTTTGCCTTCACCCCGACACAACGGAAGCTCTGTCGTAGTGTGTTGGATCACTTGCTAGGTGGATTGTGTGTTGACTTGAGCCCACTAAGAGGAAGACGGACTAGGTGCCCCCCCCTCTAGTTTGGCTATAACTTGTCAGTTACTTCGCCTTCACCCCGATATAGACGGAAGCTCTGTCGTAGTGTGTTGGGTCGCTAGCTGGACACTTGTAGTGAACTAGTGCCGATAAAAGCGGAAAGGTTCCTATTCTTGGTTAAGGAATAGGTCGGCGGTCAAGGAGAGTCTTGCCGTTTGAGGATTGAAGTCCCTTGTTGTTAGCCTCAGTAGTCTTTGGGGCTGCCCTTAGCGAGGATTTTCACAAACCTACATACTCTGCCCTGGTGTTCTCGACCTAGCGGTCCAGCCATCTTGTATCCACCCCATATAAACACACCCCCGGACCATCCCTAGGTTCCTAGCAGTGTTGTTGTTGGTGGTTGCATATTGCTAGTACGTTGTAGAGTGTGTTGTTGGAAGCCTATAAATCAAACTTGTGTTTGTTCAAACCTGCTGGTCGCATACTATGGCCCGGACCCGAACTCACAAAGAGAAGCACTTAGATCTTTGGAGGTAGATTGGTTGTGGTTGGTTGTTTTGGGTGTTTGTTCGCAATACCTATCAATTAGCTATTCCTAGTCATATAAGAAGTGCACCGTATCATCAGTCGGGTTCCTCCTCTCGGGTTTTTGGGACGCAACCCCAAACCCCTATCCAGAACCCGAAGCCCCTATTTGAGATACCCAGAGCGGGTTCCCCTCACTAGGGTCTGGTGCATAGTTGCAGTACTCTCACTGCAATATCTTCGGGTTCTTCAGCATGGGTTGCTCATCACCTATGGATGCTGGCCTGGTTGGCCACATCCTCCCCTTGGATCCTCGACACACAGTCATGCGCTATTCGAGCAGTGACGGATTCTCTCTCAACACCTAAGGATGGCTGCTGTTGTGTCTGGCATGGACGTGGTCCAGCTGACCTAAGGGCCGTTGATAAGCACGGGATTTGTCCACCCATGAAATCTTCGCTTTTTCGCGTTTTCATGACAAGACATGTGCCGGGTTACGCTCCAGAAGTGTCAGTACTGAGGTTCCCAAGTAGCTGGCAGGGCTGGAACCACTGAGTAACGGATGGGAACGGGGAGGAATACTCTGGAACCATTGGCATGTGCTCGCTCCGAAACCTGTAGGAGATGTGTAGCCCAACGACCAAGTGGAACGTGAAGTCTACTCTATTCCCGCTCACGGAACTAGACGGGACGGACGGGAATCCTGTTGTGGTGTGTTGGACATGAGACGCGTAGCGCGTTCTGATCATATGATCACTGGAAGGGGCTGGGAACATCATATCTTGATGGATCCACGCCGTCCCGGGCATTCCGGATAAGGGATGGTCACTAAGCGAGGGTCCGATCACTTGGACCTACACTCGTCGGCTCCTGGAGCAAGTACCCATACTGGGAAGTACTTCGAATGCGGTATCCCTGGAGAGCTACGGACTGGGGGCTTCGGTTCCAGATGTTCCGGTAGACGGGAAAGGCACTGGCATTGGGAGGAACAGCATATACAGTCGGGATCGACATAGGGGATCGGTTGTGATGGCTCCGGCACAGTCTGACCGATCGCACATGTGCACAGGATCGCACCAGGATGGCGTGCTCGACATGGGCAGCCAATAGAAGGACTCAGATACCCATTCTTACGACGGATACACGGAAGTCGGACGGATAAACGGACTATTTTACTCATACTTACTTATTCTTGGACGTTTCCATGTGTTTCAGCGCTTTGTATTTAAGTAGCGGGCATCTTGGGCGACTTCACGGAATCACCCCACGGCTAGTAGGCGGAAACACTTGCGAATTGGGCAGATACCGGGGAGTTCGAACAAGGTGTCTCTTAGAATTCATCTTGGCTTGGAATCTTTTCTTTTGTGATCGGTATCTTTGGGATCCGATTTTGCCGTTTGACTGGAACTGTTGGGATTGTGCTGAGTACGCACTTGGTTGTTTGGGTTGTGTTGTAAAGAGCTTGGGATCGGAACCCACTACTGTTTAAAGAGCTTGGGATCGGAACCCACCACTGTCTGGAGCGCTTGGGATCGGAACCCACTACTGTTGTTACTGTATCACGCTTGGAATCGGCATCCGCCTCGCTTTGGAGAACCCCAGCACCTCGTTCTCGTTTGTTTTCATAGCTGAGAAGCTTTTACATCACCGCGCTCTGTGCTTCCTGTCTGTTCGGGTCAATCCTCGTTCACTCAGATCTAGCCTGAACACTTGCACAGCAAGGGTTCCATTCGCATTGACGTTCTCGTTGCGTTCTACTAGCTTTCCTGTCTGTTCCGGTTCCATTCCGGTTCACTCAGATCAAGGCTCAAGTACTTGGACTTCGTTCCAAGGACTTCTATAAACAATACAACGCTCTCTCCTCGTTTTTGAGGTCTATACCATTCCCTGCAACCTTTTATAAGGCCCTGTACCAGGGTCTGATACTCGTCTGTGCACGTCTCGAGCACTCCCGTTCCGTTCCGACGCACTTCTGTGTGTAGGTTTGGTTTTGGTTGGTGTTTTCTTGATAGGTTCAGAGCACATCGATCACCGTTGCTGACACTGGAGTCGATGTGGCATTTTGTTGGTATTTTATATTGATTTCCAGACATCGCCTTCATGAATACTACGCAGGTGTCCACAAACAGCCGAGCAATTCCCGCCTAAGACTCTGAGTTCTTGAAACTACAGTGACGCTGGTAGTGTTCTCGCAGATTGGGTGTCTGCTATATTCTTCAGCTTGGTGGTCAGGGTGGTACTGCTGCCAGTGAGTGCTCAGGTTCTTGTCCCAATGCTCTACAAACGTCGCCTATTCGAGCAGAATTCGAAAAAAAAACGATTGGATGTGGTTCAAGCTCGGATTTGAGCCGTTCGAGTAGGCCCGAAACAAAGTTCTCTTTTTTGGACTTGAATCAGGTGACTGCGGAAACTGCCATTCCCTCCTCCCCTCCCCCTTCAATCGGACGTGGCACAGGGAGATTACCGCTTTGCAGTGTGAAACAGACTGTCAAAACCGGGGTTCGAGTCTCGGGTCTGAATAGCTTTGTGACTGTTTTTAATTTTTTGGATAGCGCTACATTGTGACTGGGCAACTATGCAGCATTCTGTCCTGCCGTGCATACCGTGACAATCACTTTTTGTGGAATCCAGTCCAGTTCAACACAACATGGAACAGTGTTGCTGAACCCGCACTTGATTTCCTCCCTCACTTGGCACAGGAACAACCAGCTTACACAACCCCACTTGTTCAGTGTTGCATGTTGCTTGTAAAATGGGGTTCGACTTCCCGCGTCCAAATGTTCTATGATAAACCTTTTTTCCTTTGTTTCTTTTTCTGCTACCTCTGCGATATTGTTCTAGAATCTACTGGGGCGGGCACTCAGAGGAGTGGAAGATCACTGAAATTGACTTCGTTTATTATCAAGCCATTTTCAACGCTCAAACACACAAGGTACCTTTATTTTAATTTTCCGGAACTTGCCGGTGTGGAGCCCCTATTTCCCACACACCGAAATTTGGTCTTTGCCGAGTTGCCACATACCTAACCCCTTTCCATTCCTTTGTCTTTGCTTCGTCGCTGGTGGGTTTTATTCCTGGCCCTAGAAAATCCTTTGACCTCAAGAGGGTGGGAAGGCTTTTCGATGATACTCTTTGTGTCGTTCACAATCAGATGCCCGCCCTTGGCGCCCCTCACCCAGAAGCAATTGAGTGGCTGAAACAAGCTCAGTATAAGCTCATGCACAACGTTGAAGAAGTGTCTGTGTTCACTGTGTATTGTTCTTGGTCCCAACTCATTTTTGTTCCCGAAAACTCGCACAATCACGCAATGACCCACTGTTGCAGCCTGACTGGGCAGTGGACCCCAATGAATCTCTCTCTTCCTGTTCACAGAAGATCTCCCTCGCGTCTTCTATCCTTATAACCGTGTGATAGGGAACAATCTGATTGCTTTACTCAAGGCATGCAGCTTCCACACCACACACCCCTTTTATAGCGAGGGGAGTTTTTCATTCAATGTCTACTTTCCCGCACACCTGGCCGATGGCACTTGAGAAACAGCCACACCAGCAGAAAGTATGTTCGTCGACAACGAGTTCACAGCACTTCAGCGGGTTCACGCAATGGAAGGCGGGCATCTATTGCGTCGGATTTTGGACACCTTCTCAACAATGTGCGTGGACAGGCAGACTCGGAATTTGGCGATTTCGACGATGACGAGTGATTTGCGGGGCCTACAGTACTGGTTCTGCGATGAGTCTCATAAAGGGCACACAGTTGCGATGGAACATTGAATTTACTTTGCTATTTTCTTCAAAAGGTCTCGGCAGTGTAGTTAATAAATTCATCCCTCCTCCTTATTATAATGCATCTGCTTTGATGTGGAGAAGGCGAGGAACATTGCCTGGGAGTTTGTTGATTGAGAAAATAATGCAGCACCGAGGAATTACTTCACACAGGGGAAAAGACCAACACATATGAAAATCATATGCATTATGGTTCACATATGCACAAATTGTGGAACAATGGTGTCAATCACCTTTGTGGCACCTTTGTTTTTGCCTTTGTGTCATCCCTGAAAACAAAGGTGCAACACAGGTGATTGACAACTTTGTTCCGTGATCCGCTCATATGCGAACCATATGCATTTAACGCATATGGTTCTCATATGTGTCGGTCGTTGCCCCTGGTGTCAGAATTAGCAGAGCAGTCTTGATTTCACCAAGAATACACCAGAAGCAAATAGAAACATTGAGATACCACAGCAGGAATTAATCCAGACAGAACAGGTAGTAAATTCGACCACGCGAAAGAAATGGGCAAATGAAAGCTGGCTCGATCGATAGGAAACTCAGCCTTTTTCCCTTAGTCCGACTACGCGACCTCCCGGCTTGATAATAATGTTCGGGCAGCGGTTAATAACGATTAACAGCGATGAACAGTGTCCTGTCCAACAAAAAAAAAGAAGAAGAAAAACTGCGACTGAGCCGTAGGGGGGATTTTGATGTAAAACGAACAGTCACACAAACCGTTTGAATCTGAAGTTCAAATTTGAAATTAGGTCGAGTTCGGGTTCGGCATCGCGGCACTACTTATGCTGGAGTATCACCGATGCCATGCACCGAACGAATAATAATAACCTAAACTGCACTTTCCAGTACAGTTACTACCTAATAATAACCTTCCAATAACATATATCAGCTCGTCGAAGAAACCACCTTGATTGCAACTACCGTTGGATGCGTTATAGTTCGAGAACCGCAGGTGACGTTTGCGGTCGTCGCAAATTTAGCAGAGACCTCGGAAACCACCCCCAGTCCTGATGAACCAATTCATCCAAATGACTCTTCCCTTCTGTCCTTCCTTCACTCTCAAATCGCCCATCAAGTGTCCTTTCCTCCTCCCTAGGCATACAACCCGCGGTAGAACAAAACGCAAGGGTAAGATCACCCTTCAGATCGTGACCATTGTGCCCGGGCCAGCGTATGTAGAAGTTCGAATCGGCATGGTCGACGAACGGGACTGCGAGGTCGTAGAGAGCGCCCATACGCAGCGAAAAAATCCGGCAGAAGTGCGCGCGACTCCCCTGTGCCACCGTCCATACTGTGGGTATGGTGCGTGACGCGCATGGTTTGCGTCGGGGGCTGCGTAACTAGCATACGGCGCCAGCTCGCGTCCGCGCGCTTGAACGACTCAGGTACTCTGGCCCACGGCATCGCCAGGAGGGCAGGCGATTGGCCAGGCCAGGAGAGCTGACAATCCTCGTATCCTTCGTCGTCCTCAAATTCTTCGTCTTCCTCGTCTCTTTCGTATTCTTCAACTAGTGGGGCAGCGAAGAAAGGAGGGAACATCTCCACCAAAAGCGGATTCCGGATATACTCGGCCACTGAGAAGTCCGGCTCGAAGAAGAGGGCGCGTTGCAAAGCAGGTGATAGAGTGATAGCCTGCCATCTTTTGCTGACAAGCGGTGCAGCAACGAGGAGATCGTGCATGGGTAGGTGAGTGAGGGTGTGCTCGAGGAGCTCGGGCATCGATATAACGATGTTTCTGGCTCTCGACATGGTGGTAAGTGAGTAAGGTGGAAGGCGTCACAGAGATTCCATAAAGACAGCCATCGCTATTGACGAAGATCAGTTCGTCCAGGCAACCATCTTGATTGCGACATACAAAGACTTTTGAGGGCCGGGAATGCGGACTAGGAGAGAGCCCAAAGCAATCTAGGAGTGCCACTTCACAAATAAAGCCAAATGAGGAAAAGGAACAGCGAGTCAGCGACTGGAAATAGTTATGGTCCCCGTATGCCTCAGTTCTAAGGGAGTATAATAATTCATTTGTATCCCCTGAGAGATTTGTGAAGCATCCAGATGAGACAACCCAATGACCGGCCTCATCGTGCAAGTCGGTCAGGGGGGTGGAGTGACCCACATCTGCTTTGAATCGGTGTGTTGTCAGCCAAGCTGTTCATGTAGAGAGCTCCCGTTCGATTTAGGGCTAGGCCATAACATTGCGAAAAAATCGTTCTTTTTTGCTCCCAATGAAGGAATGCTCTGCGACGAATGCATTTTGTTTTTTGCCAACCACACGAAGGCTAAGGAGTATGGGACGGGGAGGAATAAGACCTGGAGGTGGAGTAGGCCACATCTATGCTCAATTGGTTCTTGATAGCTGAATCAATTGCGCAGAATACCCCCGTTCGATTCGGGGTCATGGGTGGTGACGCTGTCAATTTTTTTGCCTTGTCCACGAAGCAATTAAAATGAAAGAGACATTGGGCAAAGAGGGGAGGGGGAGGTTAATTTGGCAAAATATCTTAATTCACTCTTTAGATGTATGCTTTTGGTTCAGACCCATATCTGCCTGACATTGTGTCCAGGATTGACGCCAAAAGTGCTAAGGTGGCCAGCTAGTCTCAGATAATATTATAATGGCAACACTATATTTATTACTGACCGCTCCAAATCTTGACACACAGGAAAAATCTGAATTTCTGAACCATACTCGTCCCAAATAGAAGAATTGTCGAAAGAGTATCCAATACCACAAGAGACGAATGGTTTCGCCCGGCCGTCGCTTGTACGGCCCGATCTCGGCAAGTCTCGGGGATCAACGCTAGCTCCACGCTCACAGTGTCAGGTTACCTCTTACCAAGCACTACATATGGCTTACAATATCCTCATTACTGGCGCCTCAGGCTACCTAGGTGGTACCCTTCTCGCGCGCCTCGCAACCGTCAAGGAAAGGTTTCCGGCCTACGGGAACTTGTACGCCCTCGTCCGCACTGAGGCGCAGGCCGAATCTGTGGAGCAGTATGGGGCTAAACCGCTCACCTTCGACACTCGCAATGGCGCCGAAGTTCGCGATAACGTAGTCAACTTGGACATCGCCGTCGTATACTTTTTGATCGATGCATCGAACTCCGAGGCGCAAGTTAATTTCATCGAGGCACTTGGGGAGGTTGGGAGGAGGTCTGGGAGGGTGGTTCATCTGTTGCATGTGAGAAATATCCCGCTGCGGTTCAATACATTCCTGATAAATGACAGACAACTGGAGCCAAGGTCTTCAGCTCTCATACCGGTGCCCCCACAGACAGGCCTCTGCTCGATAACGACCCGGAGTTGTACAAAATTCAGAAATCGCAGCGTTCACCTTACACAAGAATGCAAGAGGTAAGTCAGACTTTACATGCTGGACCTGTTTCCATTTGCCTTTTCAGGCCATCAATGCCAACAATGCCGTCGTTGAAGAGGCGGAAAAGCATGGCGTCCGCAGCTATATATTTGCGCCCTGCATCGTGTGTAAGCAACTCCTCACAGTTGATTCAATCGACCAACTGGCCATGTCATTCCAGACGGCGAAGGCGAAGGTTTTGGAAACAAGATCTCTATTCAAACCGTCGCAATTGTAAAGGCCGCGAGGGCGCTGCAGCGGGTCTACAAGGTTGATCAAGGAGAACCGGTACGAGAGCTCTCAGCTCACGTGCGAATATCACAAGTTCCTTGCTCACATCAGTTCTACAGTCATGGCCAGTCTGCCACATTCTCGACAACACAACCCTGTATCTTCAACTGTTGCGCCGGATCCTGGCAGGTGACGATGTCCCCCACGGGAAGAATGGTTACTACCTTGCTTCCTCGGGCAGTATTGTCTGGGACGAGCTGTACACCGCCATGGCAGCGGCCCTAGCCAAGAGGAACGTTGTGGGTGACGCCGCGGTCGTGCCGGCGCTGGGCAATGAAGATTCGCAGATATTGGAGCGCATGGGAGTTGCGCTAGGTTGTCCGAAAGAGTTTGTGCCCCTGCAGCTGGGTGGCAAGTGCACCCTTACCGCGGTTCATGGTAAAGAAATTGGCTGGAAGCCGGAGTTCCCGCCCGAGCATATCCTCGAGGCGGCGGATGCCGAGGTGGAGCTTATCTTGAAAAACTTGTAAGGGGCGAGTTGTTTCTGAACGTGCTGACAAAGCATAAATGATGTATTTAGATGGGAATAGCTGTATCCTTATGCTCGAGAGCAGCTCACCTCGCCCGCTTTGAACAGTCATTAATATTCTGTCCGGTTATTGATAGAGTTTCTTCAAATATGGGATGGGTTTCATTGTCAAACTCCGCGTATCGACATCCTATGACCCTAACGCTTTCTCGACGACCGATGCCGATTTAATGGCTACGGTGGATGCACAAGAAGAGCGCAGAGGGGATGAGTGCGAGGTGGACCAGAACTATTTTCATCCGAGATCTGGATGGAGTAAATAACAGGTTCTCAAGCTCCTCATCGTCTCTGGGATGAAATTACTTGCTATCTCTCCTTTGTTGTGGTTGTGGTCGTATGTTTCAACATTTTCCAGCTGTTCATCAAATATCGGATATCTTTCACTAAGTCACCTCTTTTTGTTCAATATCATGATTGAATCTCACGCCTCACATTCATTGCTCTGGGAAACTTTTTGATCCCTTTTACCACTGCAACATCGCATGCAAGTTTCAATTTATTTTCAAATATATTGAATGTTCTATACATGAGTAGATGACCTTCCGGACAAGATACAAATGGAAGAAAGTATATGCTGTTGTTCAGGTAAACTAATACATGAACTATCTAGATTTCTTCATCTCCAAGAAGTGCCTCCAGTTGCTTCCTGCACCTTTTGCAGGTGGCGGTACGTGGCTGCAAGATTATGCATGGTCCTTCTTGTATCTGCATGATGTTCAAATGCCAAAGGCCCGACACTATCAACACGTGCTGAGTTACCTTCATTCAGCCCTCATGCTTAGATTGCAACTCCCAAAACAGTCAATTTAAGTACTCGTCGCCCCCTCACCACACTGTTCTCACCTTGTGCTGAAATTCCTTTCAGTTGCCTTTATTGTAAGGGCAACCTTAAGCTTGGTGCGGGGCATGGAAACTAGCAGGGGAATTCAAAGTATAAATATGGGCACTAATTACAGGAGTGGAAATACTATGCACCTAGTGGGGGAATCTTAAGAGAAGAAAGGATGGGGATTCCCACACTAGGCGAAACCTTATATACTAGTTGGTACTACCCAGTAGCACGTGTCCGTAGGTATCTAAAATGATCCTGGGCTTGGTCACATAACACATGCCAGCGTGAGTGGGCAGAAGTTCCGAGGATGTAATGGACAGCAGACCGACAGACGAGATCCCAGATGGAAAGACAGACAGATATATTGACAGATGGACAGACAAATTATCAGACGGAATGGACAGAGCCAAAGATGGAGCCAAGGCGGCCGAAGCAAGAGTTCCCCTGACATCACCCTGCCCTTGGAATACGATGTCCTGAAGTATGAAGCGGATGGTCCTGCTGCGCTTCCAAAAGGAGAGTGAGTCAAAAGTGGCCGATGCAATCCGGTGCAGAGCATTTGGGTAGCAGTGGTAATAGGTGTCGATGCCATCCTTGGCGAAGGTGTCAGAGTGCTTTGCCCACTTATTGTGTTCCGGTCTGTAACCCTTCCATCGCACCATGTACCAGAGGCCACTGTAGCGGACCCATGCCTTGAGGATCTCAGTGACCTCCCACCTCTCGTCTCCGTCCATTTGCAGGACAGGTAGCAGCTCATCGTTCCAAGGGCAGCCAGGGAATGGGTTCGGTTTTGCAAGCTTAGGCTTCACCACAGGAAAGACTGGGTGCAGCTGGGAGTAGCATGGTGGAAGCTTGAGCTTGTATGCACCCTTTCCCAAGGCGACTGAGTCTGGGTAGACGGCACTGAGGCCGGTGTGGCATGCATTAAAGTGTGCCCTTACTGAGGACATCAACCACAACCATGACTGTGTCAAACCCATGTGCCTCCAGAAGCTTCACGATGAAGTCCACCGAGATGGTGTCCCAGCGGTCGTCTGGAATCTTGGTCGGATGAAGCTCACAGTAGGGGAGTCGCCAGAGCACCTCTGTCCGGTTGCACACATTACAGATTCCGACATACTGGCTGATGTGCCATAACAACTGGGGCCACAAATAGTTCCAGGAGATGAGCTCCAATGTCTTGAAGCAGCCAGCATGTGTCATGGTGCTGCTCCATAATCCAGCGATGGAGGTCCTTATTCTGTGGCACAACAATCTTGCTGTGAAACAGGAGGAGTCCGTCCGAGATTTGCCACTCAGCTGAGCGAGGGAATGGGGCCTTCTAGTTCTTGAGAAGTTCTCGAGCGACAGGCACAACAGTGTCTTCAAGCTCCAGCTCAGTTGAGCACTTTCCAGATGTTGTGCAGGAGAGGAACCTCGGGTCTGTCGACCACAATCCCTTCCATTGCCCAGACACGGAAAAGCTCCGGACAGAGGAGTGTAAGGTCCGAGTTCTCAGAACCAGCTCCGTGGTCAGGGCGGCAGGAGAGCACACCCAGATGACCCATAAGGTGGCTGGGCTGGTGGAACAGGGTGAAGTCGAACCGGGACAGGTACAGAGACCACTGTGCCTGCCATCAGTTCAGCTTCTGGGACTTCTGGAAGTACTCCAAGTTCTTGTGGTCCGTCCAGATCTCAACAGGGTGCTGCACACCTTCAAGGAAGTGCCACCACTCCTCTAAGGCTTGGACAATTTCAAGCATCTCCTTGTCGTGGATCATGTAGTTCTGTTGGACGTCATTCAAGCTCTTGGAGTAGAAGGCAATGGGGCACCACTTTCCGTCCATACTCTTTTGCAACAGAACAGCTCTGGTTGCCTGGTCGGAACTGTCTGTTTCCGGCCAGTATGGCTGTGATTTGTCCGGAAGGAGCAGGATGGGCTCTGCAGTCACTGCATCCTTGAGTGCTTGGAACACAGCAGCCAGGCTACACCCTTCTTTTTCAGGTCAAAGAGCAGCCGAGCGACATCCAACAACCCCTGGATGAACCTCCGGTAGAAGTTTGTGAAGCCGAGGAACTGCTGCACGTCCTTCTTGTTCTCAGGGGCAGGCCAAGTGGCGACACCAGCGACCTTGACAGGGTCCATCTCGATGTGGTTGTGCAAGATACATCATCATCTTTGATGAGCAGTCAATAGAACACTCACTGTGCAGTTAGATCTGGACTGTTTTCCTCATTTCAATGCTCAATCGAGTTGCACTTGTAGTGCGCAGGTAACTGCATTCCAGGAATTTTTATTCTTACCTTTCATAAAATCTCCCTTTTGTCACTCATTAAAGGCGAAAATATATGGGAAAGATGCAATAGCATCGATCAGACTGATATGGGTATGCATTTCATTCATGTGGATGGTTATGAGTACAGTATCAACACAAAAATTGACTTGTAGGCATCCCAGAGGGCCACCAGACCTGTTTCCAGGACACAGCTTAGGAATGACCAGTGGGGAAGTGATGAGCAGTACAAGTGGCTCATCCTGTGCTTATTTATCAGTAGAAGATGACGAACCCATAAGTAGAACCACCGAATGATATTTGAGTCTGTGGCAAGTGTTCTATTGGGCTAGATCCCTGGGGGCAGATTTCGGGATCTATTATGCACTAGAAAAAGTTAATGGTCAGGCCCGTTCTGTGTTGGTAACACTCTTATTTTATGTCACTTTCTGTACACCCTTTTTTCCCTTTTATTCCTTACAGCTCTTTGCGGAACTTAGGGCACGGCCCATTTTTTTTTTCTTCCAATGAATTTGCATCAGATGGTTCTCTTGAGATCAATTCTCAACTGTTTGCCTTGAGAATATGCTCATTTTGTTGACAGTGAAAATCCGGAGGGCATGGTATCTTAGGATTCTCAATTAGTCACTTGAGATGACCTAATAGCTCAGATTCAACTGTTTTTCAGTAGGATGGTTGGCATGTTAGATATAATAGTTCAAATGATCTAATTTTTTGATATGTTGAATCTGAGAGTATTCCGGAGGGCAGGACATACCGGCATTTTTTTATATGACTTGTACTTCTCCTGAAGATTTGGTGGGATGGAATTGTGTTCATCATAATGAACAATACATCAAAATTAAAAGCCATACAAAAAATACCGGCATGTCCTGCCCTCTGGAATACTCTCAAATACAACATATCAAAAATTTAGATCATTTCAACTATTATATCTAGCACATGAACCATCTTACTGAAAAACAGTTGAATCTGAGCTTTTAGGTCATCTGAAGTGACTAATCAAAAATGCTAAGATACCATGCCCTCCGGATTTCCAATGCCAACACGATGATCATATTCTCAAGGCAAACAGTTGAGAATTGATCTCAGGAGAACCATCTGATGCAATTTCATTGTAAAAGAAAAAAAAGGGCTGCAGGCTAAGTTCTGCAAAGAGCTGTAACCATAAGGCTGAAATTTGCTGCAGCGAGACTGAATAGGGAATATTCATCTGTTAGGTCAATAGCACTATTCATTAGGCTCACCAGCAGACTCCGCATTTTTTCGTAGATGGCAACCTTGTACTCGTCATGATCAAAAGTGACCGGAAATTTCGTTTCAGAGGCACATACCCCAGTTTTTTTCTGTTCTTCTGGACAGATTCTGAGTCTCCACAAATTTTGGCATTAGATGCGGCAGTTAAACTCGAGGTGTGGTGTCTCACACTTAGCATAGCACTAAATTTTGAAAATGGCTATATTATGTGATTAGCGGTTGTCATAACCATATTTCCCAAGGTCTTAAGGGCTCATAAATGGCATATACAAAACTTTTTGGCTCACAGGTCATCCTGCGGGCCTCGGTAAATAAATTAAACTGTCAAAGAAATCACACCCTTGATCACAACAATAATTAAACTGGATCATCTAGCACAATGAAAGCAGAATGGATGGTGTTTTGTGTCAGGTCAGATCAAGGGAGACCACAGGGGTATTGTGGAGAGAGATTTTGCTATGAGCTACCTACTTTCTCAAGTGGCAGGCCCATTCCTAATTTCCGGTTACTTTTGATCACGACGAGTATGCGTATCTACGGTGGATCCCGTGTTGGAGGAAATGTCATTGAAAATGATTATCAATGGCGAAGACTTCATAGTTGCGCTAGAATAATGAGCTGATTTTCGACCTCTGTCGTACTTTTCGTTTCCAAGGATTTCAGTTTTCCGAACGTATACTAGCCGATTAGAAAACTAAACGCTGGCCTGGCTGACTGGAAAACAAACCAATCCAGCGTCATAAAGATTTGTAAGATGCTCCGGGTAGCTGTATCGAATCCTTCTTAGCCCCGACCAACGCGGCGATCGTTGAATTGCCGAGTCTAAATATTGCTTGCCTGTAAAATTAACGGCGATGAGCGAATGCATTTGTGGCGGAAATGTTAAAACGTACAAGACATGCCAGATTTTGATTGCGACTTCTTCGTGCGGCCATATTATTTGTCCGGGGACCAGAATGCGAGCCGTTGGAATTAGCACAAGAGCTTTGTTCATCCTGCCGCCAAGAACAATAACTGATATGAGAGAAGTCAATGTGGCGAAGTCAAATAATCTCTTTTGCGGGAACCAACGGTGTGGTAATCTTGGGGGAGACGAGTACTAGCGGGCTCAAGGAATATTCGGTCCAGGAATACTTGATGAGGAATAGCATTCGGAGTCAGCCACAGCGCAGTTCCACCATCGGGTTCTTTTTGGATGGATTTAGCACGATAGCTTAAATCCTGCGTCAGAAATTTTATGTCGTCTCTTACTGGTGCAGGAAGAATTCAAGAAGCCATGAACAATCTTTGAGAGAAAGGCAGAGCGGCATCAACGACATCTTTCGACCTTTGATTTCCGAGCCTCGGCCAACTTTTGATCGTCTTCCATGCGCAACGTGTCAGCATCCTTTTGCCACGTGGTTACGTATACCTTCTCTCTGTGTTAAACTTAATGAGCCTCAACTTTTTGATGGCCTACCTCCGAGTCGTCCGACTTGCAAGCCACCACAATTTATCAAGAGAACTCCTCATCCTCTGACCGACACGTCGCAGTGGTCCATAAGGCTCGGGGAGTTTTCAAGACCGCGGCACGTCCCTTCTGTAGCCTCATTAAATCGCAGTTACGGCCTGAAGAGACGGGTTAAAACTTTGTCCCAGGGAGTTCCAGCCGTTGTGAGTAAATTTCTCGTTTGGTTGAGAGGCCAATGTAATCCGGATCCACAGCGATGTACTAAACCTGACTACAGGAAGAATTTCGTTCCGACTATTTTGAACGCTTGTCCGCTTGCGCCCAATGTCGCTGGAAAGAAGCTTACCACTCATAACTGTGTTCATGTTTCAAGTATAACGGGAAGCCGGGAACTCAACTCTTGTAAACGCCGACGACACTTCAAGTTGTCGGGACTCGTCGGCAAGCATCGCGGCACCCTCGCGAGGAGCATCTAACCGTTCGCAAAGATCATATATCCTTTCCTGTGGCGTGCCCGTGTGCACAGGTCAATTCCCTTCCATTTTCGGAAGTCCTGGGATATAAAATCTGCGCGGCTGTTCGACTGTCGTTCAAGCCGACTCTCCTCTGCTTAAACAAAGATGCACGTCTCCAAAAATCTCACTGCTCTCCTCGCCACCATCCTCACCACCGGTGTCGTCTCAGCGTCTCCCGTCGCCTCAGATACTGGAGCGGATCTTGCGGTATTCGCCCTCCGGCTTACACTTCTTTTCGACCAAGCTAAACTCATCCATTTCCACAGAAACGTACCCCAGGCAATATCTACGTCTGCAAGGCACTGAACTGGGGGAGTACCTGTGCCGTGATCTCGGTCGGCACCAACACCTGCACCACGCTCCCCAGTACCTGGAAGAATCAGATCGGGAGCCTTGGGCCCGACGCCGGCGCGACCTGCTACGGTGTGTACATCGACCTCGGGCATTCCATACACTTACGGTATACCTGGCTTTCTTTCCTTCTCTCAGCTTATACGTCAGTTCCTCTCATTGTCTGTCCTTTTACACCGAGTCACCCCGTATATTCTCCACAGCGGTACCACTTGCTCCGGCACTATGTGGACCTTCAGCTATCCTGGTGATGCGACCGGAGGCTGGGCAACTTCCAGCCCCTGGCAGAATAACGTCAGTTTTCGTTCCCAATCCTCCCTTCTCGCACATTCGCCGAAATCTCGGATTTGCAGATTGCTAGCATCTACTGCGACACCACGGGCGGCGGCCCCCCGAGCGGCGGAGGCGGTGGAGGAGGTACCTCGCACACCGGTATCGGTCCGTTGTCCTTCAATTGCTCTGTTGAATCCACATAACTCACACCAAATTCTTTGATTTTCACTCCCAGCAACGTATTACTACCCTAACGGCGGCTTAGGCTCCTGTGGATGGGCTATCCAGAACTCAGACTTCGCCGTTGCGCTGAACCCTACGGATGCGGCCGGCGGCGCTCACTGCGGGCAGACTGCCACTGTGACCTGTGCGCATTCCACTCACTCACACTTCTAATCGCGTATTCTATCAGTTCTAACCGCCAGCCGTAGACGGCAGCACCACCATCCACGTTGTCGTCGCGGATCTCTGCCCGGGCTGCCAGGGCGCTCACGGGATCGACCTTACTCAGGGCGCGATGGCGGCTTTGGACCCGAACTGGTACAACGACGGGGAGGTCACGGTTACCTGGTCGGTTTAAGAGTTCAACTTTTAACTTTCAACGCGGCGCCATAAAATGTTGTTTTCTGGGGAAACTTGAGGTTTGAATTGATAGATTTAGTTTTTACTATAATTATGTCGCTCTTAGTGTTCTTGGTGGATTCGTTGCGAGTTTTCCCAGTGGGTACTGTTGCAATTTAATGTTCAAAACCTGCTTGTGCACCTTGGTGGCGGAGGGTGGATGTCCATTGTAATCGATGACAACCCCCGGATTTTTTTACCCCTTCATGATCAGCGCGTTTTCAATTATTGGACCAATTCGCTTCGAAGGCGAACTGGGGCAAGTTCGGAGACTCCGACATCACGCAGCAGAAGGGGACGACAAGCCACAACTTGACGGCCTTCCTTCTTGTCTTTCGCCATCGTCCATCCCTTTCTGCTTTACCAACCATGAGCTCAAACGACCGAATTCCTAGTATATTCCATGCCAACTCTCAGGCTGGACCCGGAAGCCACATTTTAGCTCCAGCCATCAACACAATTCCTTGACAATTCCCAAATATTCTAATATTCACACAGTCAACTTGGGGGGAGGCCGATGCTGCGCACGGCATAACTCGCACTTTAGTTTTTTTTTGTTCTCGGGGATCACGGTTAGCGCGCTTCTTACGTTGTGGCTGTGCTTGTCCTGTGTACGCAAGACTTCGGATAATACCGAGGATTTGGTGTTCGGCTTGATCGCCGGTCAACCATTGAATATGAGCCGGAATAAGGCACCCTCTCTTTCTTCCATCTGCTGTACATCCCCGATAACCTGAGAAGGTAGGTCATCATGCTCTACAAAATTCCACGAGTCTCTGGTATGCTGTCGCAGCCTCTCCATCGCACCGGGGCAAAGACCGGCACATGTGGGAACCATATGCGTTAAACGCATATGGTTCGCATATGCGCGGATTGTGGAACAAATGTGTCAATCACATTTGTTGCACCTTTGTTTTTGGGGGTGACACAAAGGTGAAAACAAAGGTGCAACAAAGGTTATTGATACCTTTGTTCTACGATCTGCGCATATGCGAACCATATGCGTTTAACGCATATGGTTTTCATATGCGTCAGTCGGTGTCACCTTCACTTTGTCTAACCTATTTTCTGGACTTCACGCGTTGCAACCCTTCAGATTAAAATTCTCGCACTTCCGCGGGGCGGCTGGTGGGTTGGCACGATCGGTGATGCACTTATAATCACTTTTTAGATGTTGCTCAAAATTTTTGAAGGTCCCATGAGCGAGGTACTGTACGGGCGTGTATGGTAGCAACGTAACGCATAACGCAGCGCCGAAATTGTTGCCTAAATGTAGCAACGTAACGCATAACGGAGGGCCTGTTGCTAACTTGTACCCTGTTTTAAATTTTATTTTTCTTAGCGCTAAATTGGCAAATAAAAAATGTTAAAATTTGCTGGACTATGTTGTACTGCTCGTCCGAGATCTCAGCTAAATTCCCCTCACTCCAAAGAACTCTGTTATCATTGTATGCCCATATGTTCTCCTCATCACCACAATGAAAACTCAATGAAAATTTTATCCTGAAATCATTGTAAAACTATCTAGAACAATGGGATGCCACCGTCCACGGCCACATCAATATTTCTTCTCTGGTCGGTGGTTGCCTAAATCGGCAACCGTAACGCATAATACCCTCGGTGTTGCTAACTCCTACACTATTTTCAGCGTAACGCTCCATCCGCTGTTGCCTCCATACACGCCCGTACAGTACGGTGTCAGGGTGAGTGTCTTATTCATTTTTTCAAGACCACAGACTCCAAACTGGTCCAGTAAGCCCCACATCGGTTCCAGACGCTTCTCCGATCCTGTTTTCGCGTCCCAGGTAGCCAGCAGACACCACAAGGACGCGTTTCAGGTAGGCCTCCCTATACTATTACACACGTAGTTCGAAATGCACATATACCCAGATTCGGTGATGCACACATCCCTGCTGCCACTGGGATGCGCCTGAGGACTGCCAACATCTCCAGTGAAGTTTTGAATTTGCAAGGGACGGAATGTGTCTTAGGTGTGTGACCCCCTATTTTGATTCCCTGTGTGGTCGCCCTCAAACTCACATACATGTGGGTTGACAGTGTTGTAGTTTTCACCGTTGTCACACTCGTATCAGACTGTCCAATACGAGCCCAGGCCACTATTTGTTGGCAGAATATGTTTATTTCTCCTCCATTTGCTCTACTCAATCATCAATGCTTCAGCTACCTGAGATTGCAACTGACAAAAATGGTAATTCATTGTGTTTGGACTATATCATGCGTGAAAAAATCAACTTATTCAACATACTTGCGCTGTACATTGAGTTGTGTTTCCATATATGGCACTTACGCCGGAGCGAAGCGACGGCATGTCTTCTAATTGGTTAGCCAGTTCTTTGAGCCAGTTGAATGTCTACCACTCTTTTGGCTCACATTCGGAGCTTGGTTCTGGATTTCCAGTTGCCTCACTCCCTTGCTTTCCTCGAATCAGATTGTATCTGTCAGTATCCTTCGATTTTTTCCGCACTGCTCGGCGACGGCCGTCTACATTGTCCCACAAGGGCATCCTATTTCCTCTCTCATTTTCGGGGTTGGTGCTGGGAACCCTGCATCAGATATTAGCTTCGGACCAGCTAACTGCACGGTTTCTTCACTATTCTTGACCTCGCTGATCTGCCACCTAATGTCCATTCAAAAAGAAGGCCCTCTTTACGCCCTCTTGCTTTCCACACCCCCATCATCTCCTCCCATGTCACAACCTTCAGTTTTCACTCCGATCTGTTCCATTCCACCACCTGTCTCTGCAACTCGCACCTCCAGCACCCAGCAGCCGCAAGTTAAGGCCTTAAGTGCAACATTTATTATGATTCCTGAAGACATGCAAGATGCTCCACTTTACAGCTGGCTCAACTGGCCCAACTGTGTTGTATAAACATACACCCTTCCCAGCTTTCATCGGTCATTCTGGGTTTTTCTTTCATGTCCCGGAAAACTCGACCGTAGGAATCCCAATAGTGTTAGCAATTTCCTTCCAACTCTACTTGTCCTTCGGTGTGTTGATCAATGTGCTCCGAACCACACTCAAACAACCCAACTATCACCCAAATATAACCCTAGTCCTTCCGAAATAAGCAGTGACGCCCACGGAAATAAGACAGGGATCAGAAATAGGATGATCAGAGGATGCAAGAGCAGAGGTCCAGACGAGTGGTAGTCCCTTGTACAGGGCCTAACAGTAGGTTGAAGGGAGAGGTTCGTTTCAGAGAGGAGAATGGAACTGGTGGTGTGCCACTTATCGCTTCGGAAATAAGCCCGAAACGATCTTGGTGTGCAGTATGTCACTCCATTGGAGGAATAACAATACTAACACCGCTAGGATGCTAAGCTTCGCAGCTATAGAAATTGTGTGCTCCAAGCACACTATTCCGCTCTATCGATCATCCAGAAATAAGACCGAGATGGTGGAACACAAGATATCACCAGGAATTGGCCTGAGCGATAATCGAGTGGTTGGAAATAAGATAGTTTAAAGCTTCGCAGCTTATGAGACAGCAAGTATTGAGTGTGGTGGTGGTGGTGGTGTCGTCCAACGACGTGCAGGAGACCTCTGATAGGTCGACGATAAAACAATTCCAAATGATAGAGATCCCGTAGCTTATTTCCCAAGTGCCAATTCCGTAGCTGATTCCATAGCTGATTCCATAGCTGATTCCATAACTGATTCCAATACCCAATTCGATTCCATATCCAAGACCCAGATAGCTTATTTCCCAAGTGCCACAACACTGGTCCCAATCTCTGCCTTAATGCAAAGCTTATTTCCACACCCCACACTATTCCGGAACGATCCTCGGAATACGACAGAAATAAGGACCCAACATGCCATGTACAATCCAATTGCGCATGAAATGCTTAAGAGGGATGAGACCTACCCCTAATCGCAGGCATGCGCCCACTAACTGGGGGGTAGGACCTGCTCCAACTCAAAACACTCCTGACTACTTATACAAACTGTGACACTAAATATCTATGAGTAATAGGGCCTTTTACCCGTTTATTCCAGCCGTTTATCCGTCGGAAAACCTTCCGAGCTAGTTTCCCATTGGTTCCCAACCTCTATGACCTTATTCCCCTGACACAAAACCTCGGAACAACGATGTAGCCTTGATCTGCTGAATCAGACCACCCCAGCCTCATCTCTCATTGGTTCCAGGAATAGAATGCGCAGCAGGTCACACAATGCACAGCCTAGCATCGCCTCCAAGGCCTATGCCAAGCTTGGGCCCAGTAGCCTAGTTTCCAACCAACAGTTCAGATATCAATGCTATTCCAACACCTTGGAATTGAGTTTCCCTTCAGTTCCAGCCTTCAGATATGGATAGTCCCAAGCTATAGCTTTCGGATGATACCCATATCATGGCCCTTCTCAGAATGGGTTCTTGAGTCTCGAAGGATTTACTATTCCAGTCAAGACTACGCCCATTATGATCCTTATTTCCAGGTTCGGGTTATACCGAGTTTGCCACAGAAATAAGGCTCTGAGATATCCTCGCACCGCATGTGACTGGAATGCTTATTCCCAACCAACTCTGCACATCTTATTCCCAATACCCCAGCCCTGCTCCTAATATGTGAAAGCAGAAATAAGCCAGGATAGTTCCTTTATGGTGTTTAAAGGCTACACAAACCCCTACATGTTTCAGGGCAAGCACAAGCCAGTACTTTGAGAGGTTTCCCACTCATTGCACCCGTTACTCTGTGATCACAGCCTAGCCAGCTGCACAGGAACCCAGCACTGACTCTATGAACACTGGGGAATAGTATGTAACTAACTTGAAACACGCGAAATAAGCGATGTTCAAGTATAGTCAAATTCCAGACAGTTCAGCGTATCTGCATTTATCCCATTACTGTTAGCAAGAGGCCCGCGATCTGCTAAGCGAGCCCACTCTGATGGGCACATGCTGGTTTAGCACCTTCCATATCCGGTCGTTAGGTCACCAACAGCCACACTCTCATACGTGAAGCTGCGACACATTCGCTCGGATTGTATGCGCCGTGCATTGAGCAGAAAATTACAAAAAAATATTTCTATGTCATCTTACATGTTTATTATACACGAGAATTTTCCTGGAGGTCTGGGGCAGGTGGTAACCTCAAAATAAGCCTCCGAATCTTCCGTGGGGGCACTGCGCGCGAGTCGATTGCGGGTATCCTTTCGTTCTCCTTGTTGGCTCTGCGGCTGGGCGAATTTGGAGGGCTCAATGCGATTGGTGGTCGTTTGGCGGCTCACGGCGGCGCGGTTACGGGGATCGGGATGTGGTTTCAAAGGATCCAGGAGCAGTACAACGTGTTTGCCGTCCTTATCAGGTTCGAGGAGCGACTGAGCCCATCGGAGTCTAGACGGGATGCGTCACAGCTGGGTGGGGACGCGTCGCAGCTTGTTGTCGCGCTGTGTGGCTGTTGGTGACCTAATGACCGGATATGGAAGGTGCTCAACCAGCACGTGCCCATCAGAGTGGGCTCGCTTAGCAGATCGCAGGCCTCTTGACTGTTAGTCAAAGATCGTTCAACAACTTGCATTAATTAACCCTCATAACTTGGAGCTCCTCAATCCCTCGAGCTTTGTATGAGAGTTGTTTTTTTTCAAGCTCAGTGTTACATCTCCGATCATCACGGAGTCCATATGGGACTGTGGCAGCTTGCAGCGCACATCACCTGTGCTTCTTGGCGGGTTTTCAACCAAGTGAGTTTGGGAAAACACATACTCCACTATCAGGGTATTCATGAGTTTGTTCAGAGTGCATAGTGAGCTGGTACATCTCCGATCATCACGGAGTCCATATGGGACTGTGGCAGCTTGCGGCGCACACCACCTGTGCTTCTTGGTGGGTTTTCAACCAAGTGAGTTTGGGAAAACACACACTCCACTATCAGGGTATTCATGTCATGACCATTTTGGAGGTGTGGATTTCAGCTTGTTTCAAAAACCTCTGTAGTGGGGAATGTTTTTTGGTTGCGCCCGGGAAGACGTGACGCAGGAAACTCAAATTGAAGATCGAACTATTTTCTCTGACTCACAAAATGTGTAGACCGAGAGTTTTACTTCTTCAAAACATTCAAGCAGACTTTTGTTGCCAGTTTTGATTTTTGGCGGGAAGCCTGTGCGTGGTCATGCATTTTATTATTTGAGTTTGCATGGTATCAACCAGTCATCATGAAGTGCAGGTCAGCGACCGGACCTCTTCTTTCATCTAGAATCTGTTCTACAAATGGGATGTATTCTACATGTACTTTCCTTTGGTCGATCACACAGTCTGGTTTGGTTTTCCACCCTACTCCTCTTACTTCCCAAATTTCTTTTGTATGGGTCCTCTAATGGTTCAGACTCCATAGGCAGTTTTGTATCTTCGTGTTTTGTGAACCAGAGGTTATTGAACAGGAATCACCATCATACAGCCGAAGTGTGACTTTTATATGCCTTCTTCGTACTTTCCTTCATAATTTAAACATCCCCTGCCTCCAGCCACTCACAACTCAATTTTCCCCGCAAATATTCGCTGCCAACAGTTTTCTAGCTGAGGCTTGGCTGAGGCGCGTTGAAACCGAATAAGTACGCCACTTTCCTCAAATGGAAGCGAGATTTGATCGGAGTTGTACCAATCGACTCAAAACTGGTTTGTTCGGGAGCCCAATATGAAAGTGCCACTGTCAGCTGGCTGTCATCGCCAAAGCGCCACATCAATCTAATTCAATGTTCCCGTAAGTACTGCACGCGGCTCACCACTTCCCAGAACCTGCCGTCACAGCCTCGTGGCTAATTTAAAGTGCAATGTGGCCCACATGTGTTTTCTGCGACCCTTCCTCTTGTCTTTGCCCCAATAACTTATCCGTGCTACCACCCCCAAGTCTATTGCAGCACTGCATTCTCTTGGTCAGTTCTATCTCTCATGTGAAATTTGATGCTGGCTAATACAGTGCTGTTCTTCATACATAGGATCCACATGTACACAGAATGGCAATGCCTCACCAACGTGACCTTACCATCTATGGTGCGAGTGCGAGAGAATCCATGAGGACACTTACATAAGTACTTATATTACCCAGGAGGCACAGGTGGTGATGGTGGACAGGGCATTACACAGGGAAAGGGTGGTCCTGGAGGTGCTGGGTATGGTCCCAATGTAAATGCTGGACCTGGAACCATGCACGTCCACTACCATGGGGAAGCATCAAACCGAGACATCATCCTTAACTGGCTTTCACCAATCAATTTCTTTCTATGACATTCAGATATCTCACAGCTGCGGGAGAAGGGAACTGGTGGATGGCTGCTTGCAGATCGTATCTTCAAAAAATGGGAATCTGGTTCTGGAAGCACCCTTTGGTGCCGTGGAATTCATATTAATTCATCACCCTTATAGCTTCCATCCAGACTAACCAAGCTGAAATTTCCAGCTGGTGTAGGGAAAACAGTCCTTGTGTGTGTCCATTCTCCACATTCAGTGGCCACCACTCATTATGACAATCCTAGATCAATGGTTGTGGATCATCTCAGTGCTGCATTCAGAGACAAGCAGGATATTGGTGTAGCTTGCATTTATTTGAACCACAAGGAAGTCAACATCCAAACACCATCTAGGCTTCTTGCAGGTCTCTGGAGACAGCTTGTACTCAACAGGGACATTGGCTCCATAGCAGAAAATTTATACAAGCAGCACCTGGAGAAGGGCACCGTACCATCGCTGGAAGAAATTGTCAATGTGCTCAGCTCTAGCCTCAAGGAGTTTTCACAGGTCTTCATTATTGTTGATGCCATGGATGAATATCCCGAGTTTCAACGGGAAATTCTACTCAACCAGCTAGCAGCAATGGGTAGCAATGTGAACTTGATGATCACTTCACGGCCAAATATTTCTGCAGAGTCCTCCTCCTTTCCCAATCTTGAAACACTAGATATTCAGGCAGCACCAGGGGATATTCAAGCATACAGAGTTGAAACCTGGATCCGAAAAAGACCCAGAAGCGAAAAATATGATATTCTAGGCACAATTTTGAGGAGGGTAACCCAATTCTTTTGTGTGAGACCCTTATAGAGATCATGAACAATCCCACTTGAGCAAAAAAGCCCATACCAATTGTCGGCTAGCACAGAAAATTGCAAACATGCCAAAAAGCAGAAATGTGTGGCTGTGCCAGAAGTCCTGAGAAGAGAATCATTATTGTGAGCGCCCCCTATTTTATATAGACCTGAAATTGTATGTGGGAGGAATTCAGCACTTCCTATCCCTCATAGTCTCAGATTGTCCCAAGGGTACAATCTACTCCTGTGCATGACCCCATTTTTCGGATCAGGGCCCTCCACCAAAATGAGTGATAAAATAACGGGCTCATGTTCCGTAACCACCCATCGTAAAAATCTGAAAATATTTGTTGGCACACTTCGAAGCCATTGTATCGTATCCACCTATTTTTTTTTTTACAAGTGCTTGCATTGCCATCGAGATATATGGAAGAACATTATGTTTTTCGGATCCGGGTTTCAACTCTGTATATCAATGCACAGATCAAGTCCTCTCCACACCTGTCCAAGCATAATCAGAGAAAACCTGAGCTACGAGAGGAAATCCTTACAAAAGTCATTGACACTGCAGATGGAATGTGAGTGGTAATGATTTGTTGTTGGAAAGCAACTGAAAGCAACTGTACCAGGTTTCTTCTTGCCAAGCTTTATGTTCAGTTCCTCAGCACAAAGAACACAATCGGACATGTTTGAGAAGCGTTGAAAGAACCACCAAAGGACCTTTATGACAGCTATGATATTGCAATGCAGCAAATTGAAGCACAGAATGAGGACAATAGAAAAACAGCTCACTCCACCCTTATTTGGGTTGCTAATGCAAAACAGCCATTGACAGTCTCTGAATTAACAGTAGCTCTAGCTATCAAGCCAGGTGCACGGAGGCTCGATGAGGACTATCTCCTGGACATTGAGACTGTTCTTGCTGTCTGCGCTGGGCTTGTCATTGTGGACAAGGAAACCTTTGTGGTGCGATGAAACAGTGCACTTCTTATATGACTAGGAATAGCTAATTGATAGGTATTGCGAACAAACACCCAAAACAACCAACCACAACCAATCTACCTCCAAAGATCTAAGTGCTTCTCTTTGAGTATGCGACCAGCAGGTTTGAACAAACACAAGTTTGATTTATAGGCTTCCAACAACACACTCTACAAGGCACTAGCAATATGCAACCGCCAACAACAACACTGCTAGGAACCTTGGGATGGTCCGGGGGTGTATTTATATGGGGTGGATACAAGATGGCTGGACCGCTAGGTCGAGAACACCAGGGCAGAGTATGTAGGTTTGTGAAAATCCTCGCTAAGGGCAATCCCAAAGACTACTGAGGCTAACAACAAAGGGACTTCAATCCTCAAACGGCAAGACTCTCCTTGACCGCCGACCTATTCTTTAACCAAGAATAGGAACCTTTCCGCTTTTATCAGCACTAGTTCACTACAAGCATCCAGCTAGCGACCCAACACACTACGACAGAGCTTCCGTCTATATCGGGGTGAAGGCGAAGTAACTGACAAGTTATAGAGGGGGGGCACCTAGTCCGTCTTCCTCTTAGTGGGCTCAAGTCAACACACAATCCACCTAGCAAGCGATCCAACACACTACGACAGAGCTTCCGTTGTGTCGGGGTGAAGGCAAAGTCACTAGCGCAAACTGCAGTTGGGTCTCAAAGAGAACACCCTTGTTTTATATGTGGAGGTCTAGGACCAACAACACGAAATCCTCAACTTAGTCACTCGATGTTTCCGGAGTCCACAGTTTACTGATTCCAATATAAAGACTACTACAAGTGAAGTTCGGTATCAACCTCCACTAGCAGCCTGAGTCCACTAGCACCAGCTTTGTCCAAAGTCTGGGGCGTAATGTTCTTAGACCCTAGTCTGTCCTGCGCTCCCTTTTATACTACTAGGTGTGAGTTACATGTGAAAGCGAGCTGAATAATACAATAAGCAATATTAGATGATAAGAAATACGGTCAGCCAATGAGACGACTGCCATTTGGTTTTGGGACTGGTTTGGTATACGCCAGGTCAGCCTCGCTGACCGGCTAGTGTTCAACCGTGGGTATATCACTGGATCCTCAGCCCTCCGTCTATGCCGAGTACCCCTTCTGGATCAATCGGCGATGTAGCCGGTGATCTAGGTCATCTCTACTCCGTCAGAGCGTCGATCTATTACATCTAGGCGACACAGTGTTGCGACCGACATCAAATGGTCATAGCTCGTTGGTCAGAACATTGATCCACCCTCCGGTCATCGGTACAGGCTGTACGATCGTCCCTAGCTCCGTTCCAATAGCCGACTGGCTATTCCCCTTTGCCCTAGCTGCCCAGATCGGGCACTAGCCGTGTGCTGCCGCATCTCATATGTCGTGGTATGTCTTTGTCACAGCCCTAGCCGAACGCTAGTAGGGTTATTCCGCCTAGCGCCGCCTAGTTGCTTATCTAGAGATTAGATAGTACCACCGGTTACCGCGCCGAGCTTCCTAGCTCAAGGCGTAGCTCCCTAGCTGTACGTCCATCGTAGATATCTGTCTGCTAGACCCTCGCTAGCTCCATCCCAAGTCATCTCTGGACTACTAGAGTCTCCTAGGTCATGTCTCATGAATGTATAGGCAGTGGTTTAATCCCTGGTTGTTTGTACACTCAGCTAGCAGCTAGCGCGTCACACTAGCGCAGCCTCGTGCTACAGTCAGCAGTTAGGGCTCGCTCTGACTCTCCTTTATATCACCTAACAAGTGGTCTGCGTACTAGCTGGTATGCTAGTAACAACAGAAGGGCTAGTTGCTTCCCGTTGTATAAATACTGGTCATAGGAAATCGCAAAATTAGCCCTAGATGCCGCGTATTTATGTTACGCCGTTTCAGCGACTTGTTCATTACACCACACAGGAATATCTAGACAGCATTCAAGCCCTGCTATTCCCAGATGCACAAACAGAGATAACAAGTGCTCTGTTCACATTCCTTGCCTTTGATGGATATCCAGATTCATCGTGGACTGTTTACAGGGCTACTATACCCCCTCCTGTTGAGTATTCCCAATATTGCCTTGCACATGCTGCTGGACAGCCTGAAGTTCAACTCAGGGAAAGTCTTCTAGAGTTTCTTGGTCAGCGTTTTCAGTGGAAAAAAACAGTGAATGCAAGTGAATACTCCTGGGAGTGGAAATGGAACTCTCTGCCATGGAATTATGCAGGTTGGCCACCACAAGCCTCTGCATTATGGATTGCAAGCAGCAGCAAACCTTGTGGACAGTGCAAGGTTTTTGCTGGAGGGAGCAGCTTTGCCACAGCATTCAGCCAACCAAGCAATCATTGTAGCATCATATTATGGCCACACAGATATTGTCCATATCCTTGTCAACAAGGGTGCTGATGTCAATGCAGCAAGGGGGAAATATTGGAGCTCCTTGCAGGCTGCTGCCCAAGGGGGCCACACAGAGATTGTCCGCATCCTCCTTGACAAGGGTGCTGATGTCAATGCAGCAGGGGGATTGCATGGGAGCTCCTTGCAGGCTGCTGCCCGAGGGGGCCATACAGAGATTGTCCACATCCCCCTTGACAAGGGTGCTGATGTCAATGCAGCAGGGGGAGAATATGGGAGTTCTTTGCAGGCTGCTGCACAAGGGGGCCACACAGAGATTGTCCGCATCCTCCTTGACAAGGGCACTGATATCAATGCAGCAGGGGTAGAATACGGGAGGTCCTTGCAGGCTGCTGCCCAAGGGGGCCACACAGATATTGTCCGCATCCTCCTTGACAAGGGCACTGATGTCAATGCAGCAAGGGGGAGATATGGAGCTCCTTGCAGGCTGCTGCCCGAGGGGGGCCACACAGAGATTGTTCAAATTCTCCTTGACAAGGGCACTGATGTCAATGCAACAGGGGGATTCCATAGGGGGAGCTCCTTGCAGGCGGCTGCCAAAGGGGGCCACACAGAGATTGTCCACATCCTACTTGACAAGGGTGCTGGTGTCAATGCAGCAGGGGGAACATATGGGAGCTCCTTACAGGCTGCTGACCAAGGGGGTCACACAGAAATTGTCCACATCCTCCTTGACAAGGTGCTGATGTCAATTCAACAGGGGGAACATATGGTAGCTCCTTGCAGGCCGCTGCCCAAGGGGGCCACACAGAGATTGTCCACATCCTTCTTGGCAAGGGTGCTGATGTCAATGTAGCGGGGGGAAGATATGGGAGCTCCTTGCGGGCTGCTGCCCAAGGGGGCCACACAAAGATTGTCCACATGCTGATGGAGTGGGATACCAGGGTCAGTGCACCAGTAGAAAATTAAGAATATGAACAGTAGCAAGTCTGACCGTAAATGTTGACATTGGCCCCTTATATACCCCTCTATCCGGTGTTAGGTATTTTCTGGGCAACTTTGATATACTTTGTTAGTGGATGTACTTTTAGCAGTGGAAATCCAACATTAAGATGCCAAAAAAAAGTCTAGTTGGGGAATTCTTCAAGTTAGGGTAGAATGAGTCAAAGTTAGGGCAACCAATCTCAGCTATACCAATATCAGGTCAGGGTATGGAAAGAAGACCCTGCCTGATAATAATCTGAGGCTGTGGTGCTGAAAAAGGTAAGCAGGTGTGAATTTTTCTTTGGCACATTGGATGCTATACATTTGCCACTCTGTTTTGTACCACAAAACAGATGACTGTGTCCTGGCATAGCCACCAGTAATTGGCTATATGTATGTGGGCATTGTTGATTGGTGTCTCGGGATCCGAAGCATGATCACGTCATGCAGATTCGGTATTCTATTTTGGATGCCAGTGGTACCTCGGCACTTGGACATAAGTGACAGCCCATGAGAGTATGGTGTCGTGACAGAAACACAGAGTGTCATTGCTGAAGTCTATGACCGCTTGAGTGAGGGCAGTCAAGATTTTAACAAGGGGGAGATGATAAACCAGTAATTGGGCCATAGTTAGATACACATAATTTTGTGTGTTTCTAATTGTGCTCATTGCTGAAACTGTTGCTTCTATGCAACAGTACTGGTTCCTGGTAGCTGTTGGGTGAACCACAGACAAATGGGTGGACGTTCTAAGGAATTAGAATGTCCATTGGCTAGTCTCACCCTGAAAACTGTAAGGGAAACATGTAGCCAATTAATAAGTCAAGGAACTTCTTTTGACTTGTTTCCAACATCCACCTAAGCAACGGAAATGGGTCAAGGGAACGGGAGCTGGGCAATGTGTTGTGTTGTGTTGAGACACTGGGGTTCCGCGCTGGGTCATGAGTGTTTCGGTTGCCAGAGTTGCCGGTTTCCATCGAATGCGGATACACCAAAACAGGTGGTCGGCTATTCCGAGGATCTGGATCACAACTCTAAAGGTGTTCCAAGGTTCTTTCTCAAGAACCCTTTCTGGGAAACCCTAGAGAAACAGGTATCTACTGAGACCTACAAAGGAGTATTATCAAGTTCTGCACCTGGAAACAAAGGGAGAGTTGAGTTGAAGCAGAAGCAGGGTGAACGAGATGCAGTGCCTATCTATCGGTGATTGACACATCCTCTGAATAATACAGGGGTACTGCTGACGGGTTCCTGCCTCGTAATTGGCAAGGGAACATGGTGTGCTCGCAGTTGGGAACCAATGGGAGGTGACGCCTGGAAGAACAACCGACGGAAACACGGTTAAAGAGGTGGATAAACGGACATTTGACTCATTGGGATTGTCTTCTGGGCTTTGTAACAGTCTTGGCAATTGTATAAGTATCCGAGGGTGTTTCTACGATGGACACAGCATCTTCCCCAAACTAGTAGGCTATACGCTTGCACATTGGGTTGATCTGGGATCCTCACCGAACACTGTCAAAGTAGCGAGTAGGCTGCCTGTGGACAGACAAGGTGGGTGGGTCGTCCGGAAATGGGGTGCACGGGTGAACGAGAAAAGCGGTGGGGTTGTCCCGGAAAGGCGTAGAGGCGTGAAGTAGATGTCAATAGAAATAGGGGGGATGCCGTGTGGGCGTGAAGTAAGGCTCGGGCTCAGAAATTCTCGGAGAAGGTGAATATCTAGGGTAAAGGTGCTCGGTGTTCACTGGCGGCGTGCTCTTGTTGGAGCACTCAGGTCACTGGCCGCGGGGATGATGGTGGTTCGGGGTCAAAAGGAAGATCTCTGTGCACGTGTACCTACGGAATAAATACACAGTACGCTACCCAAGATATCGAGGGGTAAGTCAGAATGGACGGAAAGGGGGACGGCAATGAGCGAGTCATCCACCCCTTCCACAACGCACTCTTATAGAGTAACACTATTAGTCGAAATCTTAATTGTTTCTGAATCATATATTATTCTGGAAACGCACTTGGGCTTGGCCTATAAACTAGGGGCCCTACTTGAGTCTATGGGACTACTTTAAACTTGTTTCTCTGTCACTTGGACACACACACACACATGTTGCGAGCTATAAATCTACTTTGTTTGGAAACAATGTTTCCACTGTGTCTAGAAACACGTTCTATGCAGTTTGCTCCTTGTCTCTTTGAGATATGAAACCTCTCCCTACAACCTTTACAAGGCCCTGTACTAGGGGCTGTAACTCGTCGGGATCTCTGGAAACGTGCATATATTGCCGTTTGATTTGTTTGTTGGTTGTTGGAACAATCTCTGAACTGTTTCTGTGCCGCTCTCAAGTCAAGTGGGGTTATTTGTGTGTTTCTTACATAGGTTCTGAGTACATTAATCAACAGGTGGACATTCTAAGGAATTAGAACTTCCATTGGCTAGTCTCACCCTGAAAACCGTAAGGGAACGTGCAGCCAATTAACAAGTCAAGGAACTTTGTTTGACTTGTTTCCAACATCCACTTAAACAACAGAAACGGGTCAAAGGAACGGGAGTTGGGCAATGTATTGTGTTGTGTTGAGATGCTAAGGGGACATGTTGGGTCACAAGTGTTTCGGTTGCTAGAGTTGCCGGTTTCCATCAAATACAAATACACCAAAACAGGTGGTCAGCTATTCCGAAGGTGTTCTAAGGTTTTTTCTCAAGAACCCTTTCGAGGAAACACCACAGAAACGGGTATCTCCCGAAACCTACAAAGGAGTATTATCGAGTTCCACACTTGTAATGGAGGGGAAAGCTGAGTCGAAGCCAAAACAGGTTGAATGAGTGCAGTGCCGATCTATCAGTGATCAACACACCCTCTGAATAATACAGGGGTGCTGCTGACGGTGTGGTAGGGTCGGAGGGCCCGCATGTGGAAATTGGTTATTGTATGGGTTTTATTCGTATTCTTACCTTACCCCTATCGTATGTTACAGCATTGTTTGTACTGTAAATAATGCGAGATCACTATCTTTTGGCCACATACCATGACATTCGCGACCAGTGCAGGGCATACGCCCAGAAGGGATTCGGAGTCCCTTTGCCCCCTACTCCCATATTGTCGCCAGTGGGCTCCTTAGCCACCAGAACCCCTCGAATCACACAATACAGCTTCGCCCTCTTCACACGGTATTATTCGACATTTTTACTCTCTTTTATCGCCCTTTTCGCACTCAACGGCCCGGGACCCGAATCTAAATTTGCTCCCCATTGTTCGCTCCACCATTACCCGGATCACTGACCCACTTCCAGAACCTACGCACCGGGACTTTGACTCTGCCACAACAGGTTCCTGCCTCGTAATTGGCAAGGGAACATGGTGTGCGCACACTTGGGAACCAATGGGAGGTGACACTCAGATGGACAACCAACAGAAACACAGTTAAAGAGGTGTATAAATGGACAATTGACTCACTGGGATTGTGTTTTTGGGCTTTGTAATTGTGTCTTAGCATCTATATACAGGTCAATCCTGATGTCTGACCATGTGGTGTTCATCATCCAAGGGGTTTGAAACCCTCAGTCTCTTGGCTGACTGATATTGTAGCTGACCTTCACTTCTCCCAGAACTTCATCGGAACATGCATCCCCGGGCCCCTCATGTCTGTGACATGTAGGTGCATGGCCTATTGGTGCAAAAATAAGACTATTCCACATGCCCTGTCACAAGTACATCCGGCTTATTCTATCGTCCAGAAATAACATTAGAAATAGTCTCTTAAGAGGTTTGTGAGCTATACATTCCTCTACAGTTTTCAAGGCGAGCACCTGCCGGTCTTCAGCGTAGTCACCTACCCTTTGTACCCATTACTCTGTGATCCTAACTCAGCCAGCTATACCGAGACCATATGCCAGGTCTTGGAAATAACACTATACTGTAATCAGACTATTCCAAAACACCCAAAAAGTGTGGTGTTTAGATATAGTCGAATTCCAGACAGTTCACCATGGCAGCTTCTTATGGCTGGTGGGACCCATTCCGATGTCATCATTGGTGGTCCAGCAGCAGGGGGCATCAGTCATTTACTCATTGACATCCTGCTCAAGGTTGACCTGCTCCCAGATGATCAAGACTTCAGTGGCAGATGCATACTCAATGTCTCCAGAAGCATAGCAGCAACTGAAGACCACAGTGATATACAATAAAATAATCTGCTCAACACCGCCGGCAGCTTGGACAGAACTGTATTTGAATGTACAACTAAATGAACATTTGGCTTATCTAAGTTACATGAATACAAGGCAGAAGGACATAAAAACAGGGTTTAGCATGAAGTTGCAGAAGTAGAGAAAACACCTTCTGGGGAAGTATTAAGACTTATTGCTTCCTCCTGAATCTCAGATGTTTCTGTCCAATGCCCAATCTGGTGCACTCAAAGTTGTGAGCTGCAGCAAAGATTTCTGATGAGCTTTGTCCACAGTTGAAAGCCTGGCATCAATTTGAGCCACATCTTTGACCTGCAATGACCGCTCAAACAGTGGGCGGGCTGTTGTCCACAGGCCAATTGCCTTTGAGGTATGACCTTGTTCATTTGCTAGGTCTCCCAGACGTACCATACATTGTGCCCGGCTACGATGTACGTCCATGTGGGTAAATCCCTCCAGGGCCACTGTATATAGATTGGTGGCTGTTTCATCATCTTTGGTGGCAAGGAACACATCTCCCAGAAAAAGAAGTGCTTTGTGGAGTGCTAATTTGTCTTTGGATTTGTAGGCATGTCCGCAGTACATCACTGGCCATCTGGGGTGCCATTCAGAAGCTGGCCAAGCTTTGATATCAGCAAGCCTTTCAAAGCAAAAGAATTGAGTCTCCTTGTCTTGTCCACAGAGGGTGAGGCTCTCCTTGAATTTAACCTTTGCTATCTCAAACTTTTGTTCTGTGAGTTCAACTTCAGCCTCACAGATGCAACAGAAGATACTGTATTGCGGGGCCATTAAAGTGCCTAAAATATGTTTTGCTTGGTTTAAATTGTGAAATGCACTTCTTGTATCTCCACAAATTGTGGAAATATGTGCAATATTGAGAAGTGATAGTGCGTAGGAACAGGGATCTTGTTCAGGAGAATGGGTTTCAAGTATTTGATTGTAAATATTTCTGGCTTCAGCATATTCCGACTTCTGCAGATGGATCTCTCCCTGTGATATCACAATGTCATGGTCTAGGCGCCCATCAGCCAGGCCACAGATGGCCAGCATTACTCTGCTTCTGTGTAGTTGGTCTGTGCTCTGCTTGAAGTTACCTAGGGATATTGAACACATAGCTTCCATCCACAGTGCTCTTGCTTCGTTATACAAATTTGCGGTAAATTGAGATAGCCTCTGTGCTTCACTGGCATGTACTTGGGCAGTACAATACTCTCCAGCCATCCATTGGAGCCAAGCAATGTTCATCAAAACATCAAATTTGGGGCTGCTGTCTGGACACATCATTGCCAATTTGAGTGCCCTTTGATAAAATTGCATGGCTTGAGGTAGATCAAATTTAAATTTTTGGAAATAGAAACCCACTGCATTGTAGAATTGGGCTAAGATAGAACATAAAATCATGATGGCCAGAGAAGGAAGAACACTCACATTCAAGGATAGGATTATTGACAAGTTCAAGAATACTTATTCCCTGAGTTATGATGTGTTCCCCATCAAAGCCGGGGTAGTATTCAAATGAGATTAAAACCTGTGTCATAAATTGAATCTTCAGGTGGTGGTCATCTAGTCCAGACACAATGGGTGGAATACACTCCATCAGTGCCAAGGCACCGCGTCCAGTGATTCTGTAGAATGAGCTCAGGGTTGCTATGCTGTTGATGGTATCCCTGAGATTTAAAGCATTGTCATATAAGCCCCGTTGCAGGACCTCTTGGAAATTGGCAAGATTCCGGCTTATTTGCATAATCACAGGGTTCCGCTGCTCTCCTTTATACTTCTGGTATAGCTCCAAAAGTGCACAGAATAGCCTGTGAAGACATTTCACAAGGGCTGTGGATGGAGGCAAGAACTTCTGGACATGTTCTCGCACAGGTATCAGTGACCTAAGTCGCTGGTGGCTGTCCTGATATGCCAGTGATGTGGCAAGTAACAAGGACTTGCAACTGAGAACATTCGGAATTGGAAGTTTACTTTGGACCAGTTCAGCATCAGAGAGTCCGTCAGGGAGGATTGAGAGAAGGCCCAGCAACTCCTTGCTATTGGATGTGATTCGAGGACTGGCAAGGGAGAGCTGAATGGATGCATCCAAATTAGATTTTCGGTCATAGCCCACAGAGAGCAGTGTTGTCCTCTCAGTGTCCCATCGAGCCAAGACATTTGTAAGACCCTCATAGTCAGACAAATGTGCCACAAGGTCTACTGCTAGGGGCATATTATCTGTGAATTGGAGGATTTTCTCTACCTCCTCCTTTCCAAAGACATTATCTGTGATCTCCATAAAGGTTTGCTGTGCAGCTTCAGCTGACAGAGATTGGAGTGGCAATAAAAATGGGTGAGTCCAGTGGACTTTGGCAGGCCTCTCTGCTCCTCGCATCGTAATCTGCTAGAGGTTAGAGACACAAAAACAAACCACTGGCAGGACATACTATGAGTGCAAGCTGCTTAACTGCTGTGAGCAGCGCAAGAAATTCTTCAATTCCACCTCGGGACTGGATTGGTTCCCATACTGTTTCAAGGTTGTCTAAAACCAGAAGACAAGATGCCTTGCATGACAAGTACCGAACAACAGGTCGTGTGAGATCAGTTCCTGGTTTCAGTCCAACATGTAGTCCAATGATGGCAGCAAGTTCAATGCTGGTGGTTGCAGATTCTGCACTGACAAAGAATCTGTCTTCAAATTTTGCAGCAGTGTCTGGATGGTGTAAGACCACTCTTGCAAGGCTTGTCTTCCCCATTCCACCTCCTCCGAGAATAGCTATTCTGGGTGACTCCTGGCTGAGCATTTTCATGATTCTCTCCACCTCTGAGTCACGACCATGAAAGATCTTGGGCTTTGCAGGCAACATTGAAAATGAAGTGGAACTTGCAAGAAAATGTAAAAAGAGTTGATTGATAGATAGGGCATAATACCTGTGTTTGGAGTCATTTGAACCCAGATAAACCTGTCTCACACTGAGTTGGGGGTAAACAGGCTGTGAACCGTGTACATACCGATGACCTGTTCGATATTGTACTCGCATCAGAGTGAGTCTGAATGAGTTCAAATAACTCTTCATGCATGAGCTGGGTGGTTTTCTTTGTAGCATCAATTTCACTGATCATTGCAGGCCTGGTGGTAATCTAAGCACAGTTGATCAACCCTCTTTAAGAAAATGCGAATATAGACCACACCTTGAAGACTTCCGCAGCTTGGTCCAATCCTGCATGACACCCTTGGAGTAGGTTCTGCATTTCATTATTACGAAACAGGTGCTCAAGCTTGTTTCCATCCTGTTGTGCCTCGAGAAAGACATATATCTTGTGAAGAGTTCTAAAAGAAGTACGTCAGCCACTATCCCCTGACTGGATCCAACCTACTCCATGAACTTCCCAATGTTGTCCAGCATTATGGGAGCCAGAGATCCAACTGTTTCCGACTTCAGGTAGAGACTGATAATTGCATACAGGACTGGATGAATGTTCTCCATCAGCTGAGCACATTCATTTGTATTCCGTTTCACAGTCTATGCCTTCCTGTAAGTCCCTCAATTACTGATGTTCAGCTTTCTCACCTGAGCCATGCTAATCAAGGATTCAATGGTATTTGCAATGGGCTGAATAAATGGTGGCCCAAATGCATCATTCAGCTCCTTAAGAAGTGTTAGAGCGGGGGTCAAGTACTGCACAATGTTTGTGACACGAATTTCCGTGAGTGTGGATTGGTGGGGCATCTTGAGATGGGGATCAAAAATGGGATTTGCATGTTATATGTGTCCACCCATGGCAGTGTCCCTGCCTGGGAAATCGATTGCCCATCATACCACTGCAAGATCTCTCTGTTCATCGGCATGTTCATGTCGACTCCGTCTGCTTCCTTTTGATGGTTGTGGGAAACATTGCCAAAACCTAGTTTCCTGTATCAACATATTCATCTCCTACCTCCTACCTTATCACTCCTTAGCTTATAGGTGTCGGGTCCAGGCCTTGGACGGTTTCAAAGATTTTTTTTCACGGGACGGGTACAGTACGGGTACGGTACGGATACGGTGCGGGTACGGTGTGGGTGCGGTTACGGTGCGGGTACGGTGCGGGTACGGGTCCAACCGCAAACACCCGTCCCGTACCCGACCATATTCGGATTCTACGGGTTGACAGAACAAGACAGGAATTCAAGTAGTTGTGAGTCAGTCTGGAAATGTCTCTTCATTTCTCGCTGCTTTTATCGGTTCCGTTGTCAAGCACCCAGAATCCAACCCAACATTTTGTGTTTCCTGATTTCGAAGTCATGACACATCAATCTGTGCCACATCGTGTTCATTGGGAACCCGGATTTGAACACTCAGTCAATTGTCTTCCTTCCTTCCACTCAATCTCCGTTTGGACGCTTGATTCCCGAAGCACCGATACCCGCTGGACTTGGATTCTGCCCACAGTGCTCCCTCCAATCTCTGTTTGGATCCGAGTCGCTTGGGCGGCGCCCAAGCGACTGTGCCAGTCGATGCACCCACGGCCACCCCAGAGATGAATGACACTTGCCCAGATCCATACGTATAGAAAAGAAAAATATTAGGCCAGATTAGAGTAGATGAGCATACATGCAAACTATGAAATCAAAATTTTATCGTCGTGGTATCATAAAAAGTCTCTGTCATCTGTGTAGATCCTGGGTATCCAGATTCAGCCATCTATCCAGCCATCAAGAGGTGATCACCGGAAGATCCCGAGACACAGCCTCAGGAGGGAGGGAGGGTCTCGGACCCCTTATTTCACTTTTTGGAAAAGTTTCGGAATGCTCCGAAAACGTGTTCTAGAAGGTAAAAAAAAAGTTGTACAAATATATATCTTTACATGTACCTGCCGTGCTTTTTGGCCGAGCGATCAGTTACAAGACGTCGATGTGATACAGTGACAAGTGTCACTCACGTGAAGCACGTAAATTGCCAGCTCGGATCAGCCACCACTTTGTCTGAACCAACCACAGCACGGTTACGTTTAGGGGTGAAATTACCTGATTTGGCTGTGGCTGTGCTCGGCTAAGAGGGAGGGAGGGGTGGAACAGTCTTAATTCACTTTTCCGACCCTGTGTAGGAAATTTTACGGACGATCACCTCTTGCCAGCCATCCGCCGAGTCCGAAAATCCTGGAGCGAGTTCGGAGCAAACCGCACCGGAAAAATACCGGACCCCTTCTCCTCCTCGCGCGTACTCACGACACTCACGAATGGCGGCGGAATAACTCAAAACCCACCCGTCCCCATCCCCTTCCCGCCGCCCCCCACCGTCATTCCCGAACCGGAACCCGCCCGCCCCGCGCGACAGCCCCGGGCTCAGGAGCATCTCTCTCACCACCTCCGCCTTTTCTACATTTTCTGCTACGTCCACCTCCACGCCAAGCTCATCCGGGGGAGCGGGGGGCCCGCCCTGCGTGCCGTCAAAGTCGTCCTGCGCGAAAGCGAACGCGCCGAACTCGACGCCTGGGTCGTGCGGGAAAGATGGGGAGTGGGGGAAGGATGTCGCACCGGGCGGCAGCGAGGCGAGCGTTGACGAGGTGGTACTGGACTTGCTCTTCGTGCTCCGCTTGCTTTTACTCTTTTTGGGCCTGGGCATGCCGACGTGGGAGATTCTCCGTGTGTACAAGTCGGCCGGCGTGGAAGGACGAGAGAGAAGGGATAGGACAATATAGGAAGGGATCAGATGGGATCAGATGGAGGACGGACGAAAGAGAGAAAGAAGAAGGAAGGGAAGGGGCCGGACAAGGGGAGAGAGAGAAGAAACTTTGACAATGCATACCTCCCACAGGCGAACACGGCGCTCTACTTCCCGCTCCCTGACGACCTCCCGTGGTGCCCAGGGCATGTACGCTAGCCCGCTGAGGTCCGCTGCTGTGTCCTTGTCGTCTTCTGTGTGTGCTTGTAGGTGTAGGTGCGCGTCCGGGACGGGGGTGGAGAGCTGCAGGAACGGCACGGGGTATCCCTCTGTGCGCGGTAGGCAGGAACTCCCACTCTCGCTGGCGGGGAATCCCTCGAGCTCGGCGGGCGTACCCGGCACCTCTGCGAGCACCGCAGCCAGGCGGTAGCACTTGCAATGGTTAGTCCCACATTCAGGGCACGGACGGGGCTGCAGACACGCACCGAGTTTTGCGAGCTCGAGGTGCAGCAGGCGCTCTGGATGCTCAGTAAGTCCAACTCGAGACCCTCATCATCTTCAAACAATCACTCACCAATGCGCTGCATTCAAAAGCCACGGTCCAGAGGATCGCTGGTGCAGGCGATTCACAGCTGCGATAATCGTCCTGGCGCCGTTCCAAGTTGCTTTTCCATCCCCCCTTCACCTCCAATCTCCCTGTCCCCAAATCCACCTGCACGTTGCAATACACACTCCCCTCACGCTCCTTGTATAGAGATCATTGGAGATGTGCCTCCAACTGGTTGTCAATCGGACTTCTGCCCACTCCCCGAAGATCAGAATATCGATTAAAGCAAAAGATTTCACTTACATCTGTGCTAATTTGCGGCGGCAAAAGATGTCGTTCATCAGCTGTCTTCACAGCAAGGTCAGTCCAGATTGAAAGGAAAGAAGTCAAGACTCACTGAAGTCGCAGTAGTCTTGTACTGTAGTGGGTTATGGTCAGAAGCAACTTTGAAGTTGACAAAAAGAGGAAAGAGCAAACAGACTTACAGAAGTCGCAGTGTGGTGGTTGTGGTAAAAGCGAAACAGCTGCGGATCACCACGAGTCCGACATAACTCATAAATTCAAGAGTTTTGATTGCACCTCACTTGCACCGACACGGCAGGATGTTTGGTTGTGCTGTTAGGCCGCCGGGGTGTCAAGGAACCATGAAAGCAGACGCACATGGAGGGCGTGTGTGTGCCGGGTACAGGCTGGGAAGGGAGGGGCGAGGGTCGGGATGGGGGGAGGTTCTGCAGGGAAAGAAGGATCAGTACGAAGTCAAGCACCTGCCATATCCACACATATCAATCAATTGCCATGATGAGATGGTTACCGGCCAACCACTCACTATGATTTTCAGGTGATCCTCTTATCCCTCAGTAATACCCTCTGCTAATGTCAACTTGGGCCGAGTTGGTAGGTGGGAGAGTTCTGGCGGCTAACGTTGTCCCGATTGAATAGGTCTCCCCCCATCAAGCCTCTCATCAATCAATTGTCTCGCCCCATCAATGCCGAGGTCTGCCGTATCTAAGGCTCCAACTGTTTAGTTTAGGTTTACGGTCAGCCGTAAACTAAACCAAAATTCTAAGAAAAAGGTTTATAAACTATTTACATAAACAGTTTATAAACCATAATATTTGCTATGAAGTGTAAGGGCAACCTTAAGCTCGGCGCAGGGCGCGGAAACTAGCGGGGGAATCCGAAGTATAAATATGGGTGCTATAATACAGGAGCGGGAATACTACGCACCTAGCGGGGGAATCCGAAGAGAAGAAAGGATGAGGATTCCCACGCTAGGTGAAACCTTATATACGAATTAGTAACTACCCAGTAGCACGTGTCCGGAGGTATCTACAATGATCATGGGCCTGGTCGTATAGCACATGCCAATGAGAACGGGCGGGCGGAAAGTCGGGGGCATTAGCCGGAGCGGAGGCCGGAGCGGAAGCCGGAGAAATAGCCGGAGAAATAGCCGGAAAGGCCGGAAGAGCGGGGGTTCCCCTGACATGAAGAAGTAAAGCACAAGATCCGGAACTTCGGAAAGCTCTTTTGAGGTCAGGTATTGGCTGAACATCAATTAACAGCATTTTGAGCTGTCAGGACGGGGTATTGAGCAACAGAGCAGGAGAGGTCGAAACATTTCCCAATCCGGCAATATTGATTGGACATCACCGATCTCGGGCAGGGTTGCCGACATTGCCGACCTTCAATCACAGCTGGTCATCATGGCTGAACATCACGGATGAAGCTCGGCAGACAAGTCCTCACACTGTGTATGCAAATCATAGGTGCTGTAGGCCACAAATTGTCTTGAACATGGAAAAGGTTTAAACTATTGAGTTTTCATCTGTTTATGGTTTACAACCTCCCGTAAACTAAATGAAAATAAAAACCCTTTTATTGGTTTAAAAACTGTTTGTGAACCAAAATTGTTGGAGCCTTAGCTGTATCAAAGCCGCTCATCATGGTGCTGCATCAATTTCACCATCACGCTGTTGATCCTCATCTCACCATCTCACCACCATCCCCTCTCCAGTGCTTTGCATGTCAGTCCAATCCTTTGTGTGTTGGTCCTCTGGTGCTTTGTGTGCTGGTCCTCTCATCCCTCCCTCATGCTCTGTTACCCGCCACCACTCTGTCAACTAACACCACCGCCGTCCCACCCATTTGCCCACCGTCACACGCCCCTGCCTCGTGCTCCGTTGCCCACCACCATGTCATCATCCTGTGTCCTCATCTCGTATCCAGACCAAACTAGTAGGCTATACACTTGTACATTGGGTTGATCTGGGATCCTCAGAGAACGTACTCTAATAGAGTTGCACTATTTGGTCAAAATCTTATCTTGTTTCTGAATATAATTCTGGAAACACACTTGGACCTTGTGTCTGAAAACATTGGATTCTGTTAAGCAATTGGGAAACTTTGGAGATAACTGGTTCTGAGGTTTCTGTTAGAGTCTATCCAACTATAAACTTTGTGTTAGGTGTCTCAGCTCTGGAAACGGAGCCTTACTACAGTCTACGGGACTTTAAAACTTGCCACCGGGCTACCTAGTGGTCTATAAACCAAACACTGCGAAGCTATAGATCTAAATTTTTCTTGGAGACTACATTTCCAGCATGTCTAGAAACTTGTGTTACTTGCAACTTGCTCTTTATCTCTTGTCGAGATACAAAACCTCTCCCTGCAAACCTTTACAAGGCCCTGTACTAGGGGCTATAACTCGTTGGGATCTCAGAAACATGCAGGCAAGGCTGTTTGATTTGTTTATTGGCTGTTTCAACAGTGTTCAACTATTTCTATGCGAATCACAAGTCAAGTGGTTGATTATCTCGTGTTTCTTATATAGGTCCTGAGCACATCAATCACTAATTGAAGAGTCCACTGGGGGAGCATGGCTGCTGGGTGGCATGTCAGAAATGGGTGGCAGGGCAGAGGTGGAACGAAAAGAAAGGGAGGCTATTCAAGTTCCAAGGGCAGATTTCTGCGGGCCAGGAAGGAGGGGGAAAATAGGGGAAACTCACACAGTGTTTGACACCGCATTGGCAGAATGAGTGCAACGAAGAAAGCAAATTTGTTGATTGGGCACTAGTACAGCACAGCATTACAATGCAATGCGGTACATGTTCAGTCACTTTTACAGTCACTCTCTTGAAGGGAGCACCTGATGCATCGCAACACTGGTACAATACACAAGGGAAGCGGCAGCTCAGAAAGATTGTGTGTCCTCAGCAGCAAGCACAGTACTGACAGGGCCCCTGTCCAGAAGGCAAATATTTTGCGGCGGGGCTTGGACGAGTATCACTGAAAGGGCGAGGACAGTTTGCATGTGCAGTTGACCAGTAAGTCAAGGCAGAACTCATGGATTGCATTGATAAGGGACAGCCTTGGGTGAGGAGGATCAGGCGGACTTCGAGCATCTGCAAACATTGGCTGTTATGTCCATGCACATCCGGGAGCGTCCGGTTAATCTGGACGCTTTATCCATCCGGTATATTTAACTGAACCGGATCTCCGGCTCGGTCACTTCCAATCATCCAGATGTGTCGTCCGTGCCTCGGGTGCGTGTCCGATCAACATGCTGATGCATCCGGCTTTGTCCGTGATGCACACCCATGGGGTTTTACGCAATGAAGGATTACTGAGTGTTTCCCCATGTTTGTTCATATGACTTATGCACACATGCTTTCCTCTTGTTGTCTTTATTGTTTTCGACAAGTTCTTATTGTCTTTACCTTACTTCTCGCTACAATTGGATTATCTCCGTATTTAGTATAAATATGGTTATTACTCTACCTTTATCCTACCTCGACGCCAAGTTAGTTCGTGTACCTGCTCACTTTGTGGTATCACTTTGCATCTGGACCAATCCGTCCGGCCTTATTCATCCGTTGTCTGGTAATCCGGCCGAGCTCGCTTACATCCGGCCGGATATTCAGAATCCGTCCGACATGGATATAACATTGGCTGAGGATGACAATTTCCATGCTTGTCATGAATCACTTGGGTTCTACTTCTTCGCGCGATGTGTCCGTATAGATACAGACATGTGTTAGCAGCACGGGACTCTCATGATGCCACACGGGACTTTCTCACGGTTGAAACCTGGCCTCGGATTCTAAAGCTGCAGACTCGGGGGGGTCTGCGCCATGGGATACAGAAGACGTTAGGGACTAGAAACCCGTACAGATGGATCCTAGTCCCCGGACGCACCAATGGCTGACACAGAAGCATACACGAAGTACATGACTGGTTGCAAACTGATCGGGGTTTGAACCACTGGATACAATGACATTCAGGACTAGGAAACCCAGACGTTGGGTCTCCTAGGTCCTCCGATGCCACGGAAACCGACACAGAGGAGTACAGGAGTATCAGCATTAACACTCCTTAATGCTGTGGTACAGGAACTGATTGTGATTGCCCACGATCACTTTAATTTATTAGAAGCCTATATAAGCTCGGTAAAATCTCCATGTACAGTAGATTCTACCTTGTCTAATCTCAGGCTTCTACCTTGGCTTGACACCCTGGCCCGCTTCCTTCACATCATACTACGGGTTGTATCCATGCCCCGGGTTGTATACCTGAGTGGATATCACACCCTCTTCGACTCGTTCCGGGTTCTGCCTCACACCCTGACCTACAACATACAGCCTATTAGGGAGGACGCCGTACGACTGGTCCTACTGCTCAGGGAACACACGAGCTACTAGTGTCTATCGGGTTTATCCTGGTTGGGGTTCTCATCGGGTTACTCGCCGTTTAGCTGACTCCGAAGCCGTTGCTGAAAATGCTGGTGACATGCCAAATTTCCCTGACATGTGGAACATGGGGGATATACTGTTCGGGGCACAGCGAGCTGATTTGAGTCATGCCAGCAGGGAATTTTCGAGGCTGGAGGAGGGAATTGATGAGGATCTGGAGGAGAATAAGGAGGACAAGTCACGGTACATCCAAAACTTTGGATCTGAGTTAATATTTACATGGGGGTAGGAGGTGCGAGGATTGGCAGATGCAGTGAGATTGTACAGAATTGCATAACTGCACATTTATCAGCCAGATGCCCAATTATTGATGTGCTCAGAACCTATATAAGAAACACACAATAACCCCACTTGACTCGTGATCAGCGCAGAAACAGTCCAGAGACTGTTCACAACAACAAACAAACAAATCAAATGGTAATATCTGCACGCTTCTGAGATCCCGATGAGTTACAGCCCCTAGTACAGGGCCTTGTAAAGGTTGTAGGGAGAGGTTTCGTATCTCAGTGAGATGAAGAGCAAGCTGCGTATAACATGGTTCTAGACAACACAGAAACATAGTTTCGAAGCAAGGTAGATTTATAGCTTCGCAGTGTGTGTGTGTCCAAGTGACAGAGAAACAAGTTTAAAGTAGTCCTGTAGACTCAAGTAAGGCCCCTAGTTTATAGGCCAGGTGCATTCACAGAGCTTTCCCTAAAACGTACTTTCTGAGCAGCGCACAGCAGTCATGTTTCCAAAGTTTTCCTTAGACAGTACTTTCTGAAACCCGCTCCGCAAACAACAACAATAATGTTTCTTTCAACAGAGTCCCAGTTCCAACAGATCCACAGAGTTCTTAACAGTTTCCAGGCAGAGCCCAAGTGCGTTTCCAGAATAATATATGATTCAGAAACAAGTAAGATTTCGACTAATAATGCTACTCTATAAGAGTGTGTTCGCCAAGGACCCCAGACCAACTCAATGTGCAAGTGTATAGCCTACTAGTCTGGGGGATGATGCTGTGTCCATCGTAGAAATGCCTCCGGATACTTATACAACCGCCAAGACAGAAATACAAAGCCCAAAACACAATGGCTTTCTCGGCTCCAGCCATCCTTCCACGTGAATGTCCAACCACTTGCCTGCATCCCACCAGTCGATCAATACGAGTCAAGCACTCCCTTTCCATTCCAGATTCATTCCCTCCCTTCCAGTTCACTCTGGAACTCCAGGACTCTGTCCACCTCCAATCTGGAACTCCATCCACCTCAGCTCCATTCATCTGGATGCCTTGGCTCCTTTCCCATGGCTCCAGCAATCCTTTGCCTGGGTCGTTTCTTGGTTCATTCATGGCTGCATCCTTTCCGGTTGCTTTGCAGCCATTCCCTCTGGTACATCTCATCCTATCACTGTACCTCCGGGATCTCCTCCCTACTCCGGAACTCCGCTTTGGCTCCACCTTCCAGATGCATCAGTTCTTTTCCCACGGCTTCGGCAATCCTCCACCCGGGTCATTCTTCATTTCATTCATGGCTACATCCTTTGTCACTGCCTTGCTTCCATTCCCTCTGGTATGCCTCAGCACTTTGCCATACCTCCGGGACCTCGTTCCTACCTCAGGTCTAAGACCTCCAGATCCCTTTGTCCGATCTTCGGTCCAGCCCCTCGGACTTATTGGACTCCTTCTGGAGCTCCCTTGGATTTTTGCTTCCAAGCACTCCCATTCGATTCGTAGTTATTGTCGTTCACTACTCACCCACATGCTCCCATCTGATCCGATCGGTTATCCCATCATTTCCTCATCATTTGTATCTGTACTTATTGTTATATCTTACTTCCCTCGGACTTCTCTCCGGATTCATACATACAATAAACTTCCTCCTATATAAGCTAGAGTATATTGTCCAAGTGCCTTAGCTTCAAAATTTGAATGTTTAATGGGCAGATGCTGTGTGCAAGTCGCTTCCATGGCTTGATTCCTTCTCTGGTCAATTCCCTCTGGCCTTCCTCCTCTGGCTTTGACTTCTTCCTCTTATTAATCATTGCCTCGCCTCCAGTCATCATCTGTCAGTCATCCTCTTGTCCATGGCTTTCCGGATTATGTTCCGGATATCTCTGGCCTCTGGTTCTGGCCTTTCTGGCCTGGACCTCCACCCAGAGTTCTTGGGATTCTATTCCACTTCATTATACTCACCTTTGTTCGGTCCTAGGTCCTCCCACCTCTGACCTTCTGGTTTGACTTTCCAGCCTCCTTCTGGTTTGACCATCCAGCCTCTTACCTTCTGGTTTGACCGTTGTCAGGTGTATAAAATGTTATACACGAGGTCCTCCGGAAATGACTTTATTCGGGAGTTTCTGTAAGTTCGGGAAATGGGTAGTGAAATGAAAAGTTGATGGTTTCTCCTTAAAATAGGGAGAAGTGATAAAGGGGGAAAGTGTGGGGATTAATGGAAGTGGATATGATTGAGGAAGTGGATGCGGAAGAATCAAACAGAATAGCTCCAAGTTAAGCTGACTGTTCAATGATGGAAAGCGGTGGTACAAGCACAAGGGTTTCTCGGTCCCAAGCTACATGCAGAATCAGAGGGCTAGATGCAGACACAAGGGTTTTCGGTCCCAGGCTATCTGTATGATCAAGTACAAGGGTATTCAGTCCCAGGCTACTTGCAAAAGGCAGATTTGGTTGACTGGATATAGATACAGGGGTATTGGGTCCCAAGCTATCTATATAACAAGCACAAGGGTATTCGGTCCCAGGCTACTTGCTAAAGGTGGATTCGGTTGACTAGATATAGATCCAGGAGTATTCGGTCCCAAGCTATCTATTTAACAAGCACAAGAGTATTCGGTCCCAGGCTACTTGCTCAAGGCAGATTCGGTTGACCAGATATAGAAACAGGGGTATTCGGTCCCAAGCTATCCATATAACAAGCACAAGGGTATTTGGTCCCAGGCTACTTGCTAAAGGCAAATTTGGAAAACAAAGTGCTGATACAAGGGTTTTCACTCCCAGGCTACTTGTATTTTTATCAAGAGCTAAAGAGGTGAGTAGAACATAATAGCTTTGAGGAAGCGGGCTGTTAATCAAAAGTTAAAGAGTGTGGATTGAACAGAGTCGCTTCAAGGAAGTGGACTGTTTTACTTACGGTGAGTCTTGGGAAGGTTGTGGAAGGGAGGATGACTTAAAGAGAAGAGAGATTGTCACTGGGGAAGTTGTTGTTATTCTCTCTACCGAACTATGTAGAGTATTTATATACGGAGTGTTCGGCATACTTTGTTCTATCCTGAGCTAGATGCTACATAGGTCAATGGCTTCTGCTGTCAATCTGTCATTTTACTTAACCATTTTGTACAGCCTCATGTCAACATGCTATCTAAAACACCGGTTATTTTTGCCAACCTATCATCTTGTGTAGGGCCTGTACAGTCTTGGATTGGCATATTGTGTCAAGCATAGATTGGTCACTTGTTGGGTGCCATGTCGTGGGTTGCCAATGTTTTGCCTGTCTGCATGTCATGTTTGAAGGGTGGTCGCCAGTGCTGCCATGTCAATGTAATGTGCTGTGCATGCTGTGTCCTATATGTCATGTTTGAATACTGGTCACCGGTACCACTATGTCAATGTAATGTGCTGTGCACACTGTGTCCTGTGTCCTCAGTAGTTGCTGTCTCTTCTGTCAGTTCCCGAAATATTAGGTCATGGTGTCAGAATGCATCACTATTTGCCCCTATTGGTGTCACCTTGTTGACGTTGTGCATCTTGTGGTTGGCTCAAAATGGTAAATTGTTCCCAGAATAGGTAGGTGACAGTGAGCTGGGGTTAGGTGGGCTTGTCTAGTAATTTCGGTGATTGCCAAATCTTATCAAAATATGGCTTTAATCCTTTTCATCTCCAAACACTTTTGGGGGATGCCACCGTCCAGCCTCCCTTCTTCTGGTTTGACTGTCCAACCACTTTATAGTTTGATCGTCTGGCCTCCTTCCGGTTCGACCTTATGGCCTCCGTCCTCTGGTTCTCCGGTTTGATCCTCCAGCCTCTGTCCTCTGATCTCGGATCTCCGACATTCCGGACTTCGGACTCCGAGAGCTTTCGGGAATTGGTGAAACCGGCATCAAAAGTGGCCGGCGGTCAACCGCTGGCCTTGCTTATGACATGTCGGGGTTTCAATTCACCAAGCCCCTGAGGTACACTGCCCAGCCAACTTCACAACACCAACCCTCACAAACTTACCTCCACGCCAGCGATACCTCCCTGTAATTAGTAAAGTGCCACATGGCCCAGGGCTCGCGCGCACCACTGTAATGGTCCTAATGGAATTGAAATGAAATGAACTGTAAAAGCCCCTGAGGCACTTTGAAGTGGTGGCGGGAAAGATGCGCGACGAGCGCTAACAGCAACAGTGCCTTGACTGTGCTGCACTTGAGTCCGCCCCCATGCTCACCAAGAGCTGCGCAGGCGAACGGGGAGAGCACTGGACGGGGCGGTATCTATCCTGCAGTGGGCCGTGCGCGCAAGGGCAAAATCGAGACTAAGCGGGACATTGAAATGCTTCGCCGATGTGTGTTCACGGCAGACGGGTTCGTTGGTCGACGATGGTGATATAATATTTGCGCACGGCGGGCAAGTGGCGGGCGAGCGTGGCGTCAGCTGTCAAAAGCTAATTCAAGCTCCGATGAGATGCCGCTGGTGATGCCGCCGGTGACTTTGCCGGTTTCGCCAATTCCCGAATTTCCTACGGACTCCGGCCTCCAGCTTTTGTTCCACTTGCCATACCTTCCTACAGTCATGCAAACCAGGTAGTGGTGTCACGCACCTTATCGCCTCTTATCCTGTGTTGTGTTTAATTCCATCACATTGATTCCTCTGCCCTATGCCCAGGTCCGGATCATTTTCCATTCTGTCCTTGGATTATGTCCTCCTCCGGACCAGGACATAACACTTCTATAGCTCTCAGACAGCTCTACAACTTTGATTTTCACAGACAAAAGGTGTTTCCAAGTGATTTTCCTTTTTGGGACACTACCACATTGCGTCCAAGAAAGGAAATTACCACCAGAAATTGCTCCCTGGGTCACCCCTCAACCATTTTGGCTGTACTAATGTTACAAAATTCGATTGTAATTTTTCAAGCTCAGCTGATTTGTTTACCGTAAAGCTATTGTATACCAACTTCCCAACTTTGGAACACACACCTATATAGTGGTGAGAAGGTATAGTGTTAGAAATAAGACCTGGAATCAATGCTAAATTTATTCAGCAAACTATGCAGAAGACCCCTGTTTGATTTGGGGCTAGGTCATGGCTCGGCACAATTTTCAATTATTTTTTCTTGGCCACCAATTCAGCCCATAGTTAAAACACATACAAGGGGTGAGACCAAGAGAAGAAAGAGACCTGGAAGTGGAGTGGTCCACATCTGCTTTGAATGAGTGTGTTTTAGCCGAGCTGTTCATTCAGAGGACCCCCGTTCAATTCGGGGCCAGGTCATGAGCATTTATTTACGCCCTTTTTTCTCACCTCAAGAAGAACTTAGAACCGGGTGTTGAAGTTGCTGATGATTATTACCGGATATTCAACATATCAGCGGGCTAGTATTGAATATTGAACACAAAAGTGGAGCTGGTTGTGTAAAATATTTCTTGGGTGATGATACCCACTGTTACGGCCAAGTGCAGACCAATTGCAAGGTATAAGTATAGATAGAAAGACCCGGAAGTGGAGTGGCCCACATCTGTGCTGAATACCCGCTGACACGTCAAAAATTACGCAGAAGACCCCCGTTCGATTCGGGACCAGGTCATAGTTCTACTTGTCTGTTAATTTTTGTCATCTTGTGCATTATGAATCAAAATACAATGTGTTAACACATACGCGGCCTAGGAATATGACCTGGAGGTGGACTGGTCCAGTAACAGATGTGATTGTCACACCATAACTTCTCCATTCCCTTCCCCTTATTGATTCTATAGTCCTTCACTGATCCCTTTTTTCCCGTAGATTTCAACTCGACGTCCTTCCCAGGCCGACCCCACATTCATTCACCTCGGTTTCTATTCGCTGTTGATGCCATCAGCACTGCCCCCATCGCGATCCGTGTGTGGGGCGTGTAAAGTCGAACCGCTCCTTGGGTCAATCCACCACTTAAAACAGTCATTTCTGGTTGATTCTCCTATCTCCCGTGTAGTGAAACTCTTTCGGTCACGCTTCCGCTACAGGTCCACTCCACACTTGTATTTGACAGTTGATGAACCAATGAAACCGAACATTGGGGCACGACAAGGAGTAAAAAGAGGAGAGGAACAAGACCTGGAGATGAAGTGGTCCACGTCTGCTTTCCATAGGGTTATAAGGAAGTATGCAGAAGACCCTGTTCGATTCAGGGCCAGTTCATAGGCGTGGATCATGAATTATTTTTCCTTTTCCATGGACCAATTGAAACACAAATTATTGGAGTATACATGGAGCAAAGAGGGAGGAATACGACCTGGAGGTGGAGTGGCCCACATCTGCTTTGAATCGATGTGTTGTCAGCCAAGCTGTTCATGTAGAGAACCCCGTTCGATTCGGGACCAGGTCATGGCAACGCGACAAGATCCTTCTTTTTTGTTCCCATGAAGGAATGCTCTGCGACGAATGCAATTTTTTTTTTGCCAACCACACGAAGGCGAAGGAGTACGGAACAGGGAGGAATAAGACCTGGAGGTGGAGTGGCCCACATCTGTGCTCAATGGGTGCACACTAGCTGAGTCAATTACACAGAAGACCCCGTTCGATTCGGAGTCGGGTCATGGGCTCTTTGGGGCTGTCAATTTTTTTGCCTTGTCCACGAACTGAAACAGACATTGGGGCAAAGAGGGGAAGTTAATACGACCGGGAGGTGGAGTGCATGTGGCCCGCATCTGCTTTGAATAAGTTGGATTCAGCCGAGCTGTTCGTGTAGAGAACCGCCGTTCGATTCGGGGCCAGGTCATGTCATGATAGAGGTTCGATTTTTTTTCTGGTGAATTATTAATAATAATAATTAGTGTTTAAATACATACAGACTTACGAGGAGCAAGAAGAGGTAAAGCATAAGACCTGGAGGTGGAGTGGCTCACATCTGCGCAGGATGCCTGCGCACCCACAACCATGGGTGATTACACAGAAGATTCCTGTTCGACTCGGGGTCGGGTTATTAGTGTTGGGTCCAGTTTTTTTTCTGATCCACTAAGTTCTAACCAATTGAAACAGAACATTAGAGCACATACAAGGAGTAAGAAGAGGGAAAGAACAAGACCTGGAGGTGGAGTGGCCCACATCTGCTTTGAATTCAAGTTGGCGTCGTCATTGCAACGTATGCAGAAGACCCCCATTCGATTCGGGGTCAGGTCATGGGCTGAGGAAATTGAACTCTTTTTATTAAATTTTTCTGGCCCTGCGAATAATGCGAGGTGGAATTAGTCTTTAGAAAGCTGAAACGCGCTCGTATCGATCGTAACTAATTTCCTGGTTGAAACACCTCGGTTCGGTTGCTCTGCGGTCACTGCGGTGTGCTATTAAGTAGTAATACTAGTCGAGCTACGGCTGCAGCGTCAGCGCCCTCCAGAAACGCAACCCGGCGTCGAGCGGGTAAGTATGTCCGGAAAATCGATGCGTGATGTGTCAGGTGTGATTTGTCGGTGACGAAAGGGACGACGACCACCTTGTTTCCGCGCTCACCCATTCGTCCCAATCGACGTCCTACACATCCCCGCGCGTTCTAAGACCCGAGTATCCTCTGTAGCCCTAGTCGATAATCTTCATTGGGAGAATAATCGATGCTCCCAACGTACAATTGCCCAAACACAGACTACGAAGACTAACAATGAACGGCAACGACTAGGAGATGTTCCGACCTCCCGGCTGCTGCCGCCGAAGCCGCCCCGCCCGCCAACTGCGACCTGAAGCAGTACTTGCGCTTCGAGAAGGCGCACCGCAAGGCAGGCGGGCAGTATATGGCGTACGCCACCAACAGCAACGATGGTACCTCAAGTCCTGAGGCCGTGGGCCTTGACATGGAACGCGCGTTCATCAAGTTTGCGCGCGTGGCGACACTGGTCGTGGCAACGATCCCCGCGCATCCGGACTATGATAGCGGGCTGAACGGGGAGCAGCGGGCGAACCTGACTGCAGTGCGTGTGCTCGCTATTTCTTCGCATATTTATTGCATGCCCTCGCGAGTATTTCGCTGGCTTACTCTTATTGTGATCCGCAGAATGGGCAAGATCTCCTACAGAACCTCAGGAACTCGAGCAAGACAGCGCTGGCAGAGCGGTACGAGCGGTACACCATGAGCGGGGCAGTCAACGCGCAAGCGGTAGCGGCGTTTAAGGCTTTAGCGCAAGCTCAGGCGGGAGTCTCCCTGTTCTCTTCATCCATCGTCCTTGCTCTGCATCCCTTCGATAATCCTACCGCAACGCGCTTCCCTCCTTCGCACATCCTTCCCTGTCTCCAATCGGCCGCCTTTCGTCCCCACCCTCACCTGCCGGTCCCCATCCTCTTTTCTTTTGCGCTTCGAGTACTTTCGTTTCTGACACTCTCCAGCTTGTTCGAAGTGCGCAACAACAGCAGCAGGCCTCTGCGCGCAAGGTCTCCCAAGCGCTCCACACCGCCGTGCAGAAAGCGACGGCCGACGAGCTCGAACGGTGGCGCGCACAGCGGGGGGAGGCGGCCGCGAAGGACGCCGCGGTGGCGTATACGGGACCCGCGCCGGCAGTGGAGTATGGGCAAAGGAGCCGCGAGTACAGGAGCGGCGCGTCGTCAGCGGCTGGGGCGTATGCGGCTGGCTCGGGGTCTGCGTACGGAGGATCGCAATCATCCTCGTATGGAGGTGGATCGTCATATGGAGCAGGAGGGGCAAAATCAACGTACGGCACTGGAGGATCGCAACCGCAGCCGCTGTGACAGCCGTCCTGCGCGCTGCAGGCGTCCCCGCCCCCGCTTCCGTGCCTGTGACCCCCGCTGCGTCGACGTCCGCCGCGCAGCAGCGGACGGCACCCGTCCCCGCGTCTTTCGGGCGTTCCAATTCTGGGGCAGGAGGGTACACTTACCCAAGCAGCGCGGGGTATCGTTCCCGCAGCCGGCGCACGAGACCTCCACCAATATTAACACGAACCCTGCTCCAGCTGCCAGTTATGCGCCAAGTTACAGCTCGCACAGCAACACCTCGAGCCCAGCGAGCTATGCGGGGCCGTCGGGGAATTCAAATTACGGCGGATCTAGCGCGTCTCTGTCGAATTGCAGCGCGAGCTTGACGAGTTACCTCAGTCCCTCCTCTGCCCACGCATACACCTCTGCTGCCTCTTCCCCGTCAAATGCTTACAACACGACTTCGACGCCATACGCGAGTACGCCCTATTCAACATCCAGCAGCGCCTCGGTCCACAGCACCCCCGCATACCCCTGCGCCCGCCGTACGTGTACGGGTCGCTATACGAATGGGATTCATAGAGCGAGGAGAGTACGGATGAAGAGCGGTGCGTCGTTTCTCACTTCCCACACCATCGCCTTCCCTTTATCGTTTTCATTCCTTCTATTTCCTCCATTCGTTCCCTTTGTCTCACATCCAGTGTCTCCATCGCACCTCCATCTCCCTTCCTCCATACTTTGGAGTTTCTGCGTTTCGAGCTTCTATGGTACTGACAATTTCTCATTTTTTTACATTCATTTTCTTTGCTCGACTTTCGCTGGCGCACCGATTCCAATCAAATTCATTCGACCCGCCTCCTTCAACGCCTCCTGCCCGCCTCTGCCCTTGCTCTCTCTCTCTTTCGATTCGGCTCGACCTCCGCCATCAACGACTTCCTTTTTGGAAACCTCATGACGTCACCCTCTTCCGTCTCCCGCCTACAGCTCGAATTTCCTCGTCCAGCATTTGGTCGTGCGCCCCCGGAACCTCGGCTTGGTTACTACATGTGCTGGTCCTGCTGATGGTCAACTCGACGGCTGAATTGCGATGCGATGACTGGCACATATTCGGGCCGGATGTGGGTGAATGCGCTGGCAACAGGGATTTCTTGGAGGGAAACTACGAACGACTTGAGCGACTACGCCCACCGCCACTCAATCGCTCGTTCTACCGTACTTCTGCCCTTCACGCCGCTCCCCTCACTTCCACTTCCACGTCGGCTCGTTTTCCTGCCCCGATTTTACTATTCTACTTCACTCCCTACCTATTTCGTGCTCGTGCCTTCCGCTCCCTCCTTCACACGCGGTTCTGCTACCGCGCTTGATCTTCGTGGGCGTGGGCGACGGCTCGTGGACTCAGTACAGTCATCCGCAAACACATACGCACACGGCACAACGCGCGCAGCGGCGACTGCGCCTCCCACCGGCACCACGTACCACCCGTTGCAGATTCGCCTCTTTCGCAGACTGCAGACTCCTTATTCCGCCGATGCTAACGCAAACCCACTTCATCGTGCAGCTCGCTAACATTCTTCATGCGCTCGGCGGTACGGGAGCGGAGGGTGCTTGCGCGTCAACCGCTGCCGCTGCTCCCGCCCCCGTCGCACGCCCCCATCCCTTTTCATCGCGTGTACCGTGCGCACTCGGAGAACGAGAAGGCCACATCGGTGGATAGCGAAGAAGGCGAGGAGGAGCGGCAAGGGGAAGAGGAGAGGGACGCCGCGGATCGAGACCGCGCGTGCCTTGCTCAATAGTCAACTATTTACTTTACCTTTGTAATTTTGGTGACAGTTCATAGCGTATGATAATCGATCCATCAATCGACTTGATTTCTACAATCTCGGTACTAGGTACTAGAATTCAGGTCTGTCATTAGGCTATCCAGTGAAGGGAATGAAAAGGGAAATGGCGGGGTGGGAAGGACGAAGCAAGTACGAATGCAGGAAGAGCTACGGAGGAGACAAGCCGTAGATAAGCCGTAGATCGGAGTTGGAGAGAAATATACGAGGAACGAAGCAAGCAAATCCACCTCGCCCACCCGCCTCTTCAAATCTACCAACTCCGCTTCATCGTGGCACAGTAAACCGATCAGCATGCTAGTATGACAGCGCTATCTTGCGCACGCGCTCGCAGCTCGGCAGCGCCACCTCTGTGGGCGTGAGGTGCCTACGTGCGGACGGCGGTGCGTTTATGGTGTTGGGTGTGGCATCGTTGTCGTTGCCGGCGCGAGAGGAGAAGGGCAGACGATGGAAGGGCTCTGAAGTAGAACCGCAGAGTGAGCGAAAAGGAGTGCACGGAGCACGCATCCCTGACGTGCGCAGGCACGCTTGCCCCGAAGAAACGACGAGCAAAACACAGGTACACACCTCCATCGTCTGGTAATACACGAGGTTCACGCTGTTCAATCGCAGCCGGATACCGAGGAGGTGAAGCACCGTACGCTCCCCGGACGCACGCGTCTCCATCCCTCCTGCGTCCGTGCGACGAGGACGACCCGTGCCCGTGTAAGGACGCGGGCGAGCGGCGTCCGTCCGCCAACGAGGCGGGTCCGTGTCCGTGCCCCGAGGAAGGAGGAGGGCGCTGGGTGCTGCAGCGTAGCAAGCGCCGCAGGTGAGTACGACACAGCGTAGATTCCGATTTAGTCCCTTCCCGCCGTCGTGGGGCACGAACGCTGAAGCGCGGATGACCCTGTTCATCGTGGTCGACCGCTCGCGCTTGGCGGATCCGGCCCGAAGCCAGGATAGGCCGTGAGAGGAGGGACGCTACTCACCGGTGTCGTCGTTTCAGAGCTTCAGAACGGCAGCGTAGGCAGAGCACGTGGAGGAGAGGGAGGAGGACGACCAGCGCGAGCGGCGCACAGGGTACAGGACGGGCGCGGGGGGTACGCGAGGAAGGCAAGTGCGAGGGCGAGCGAGCGGAGAGAAAAGCAGCCTGCGAGGAGGAACCGCAGAAGGCGGCAGCGACACGCGCGTTGGCTGTCCGGGAATAAGCACATCGGCGACAAGGATGGGCGAGAAATATGCACCGGGAGTGAAATGGGATGGAACACCCATATTGAAACATGGAATGACGAACCGGAAGCCCCCAGTCTGCCAAAGGAGCGCTGGGTGCTCGGCGCTCGATACCACTGGATTATTGTCGAAGCCGGAAACGAATGGCCGGTACATGTCGCCGTCGTAGTCGGGGCCGTGGAAGAGAGCCGGGGGCGAGCGCAGCGGTCGTGCAGGGACCAAGACGGGAATACATGTACGGGCGGGAGCTGGGATAGGTGGAGCCAGTGGATTTGATCGAAATCCGAACAACAAAACTAAATGTAACTGTGGGCGCTATGCAGCGCTTGATAGCGCACTGCATAGTGGCCATAGTGACATCCGGTTTCCTGATGAATGTCGGAGATTAAGACGGCATTATGTACTCTACCTTGCCAAGGGTGGCCAAATCCACATCCTGAGGTCGATGGGACTACGTGTGTGTACGCTGTAGACCCCCGTAGAGCCACGTAAATGCAGGTAGCTGACGGGTCGATGCGGTGCATCTACCCCATATAGACTCACCTAGACATACATCAGATAAGGTCGCCAAAGGGCGGCGTAGATCATGACATAGACAGAGGTAGCTGAATGTAGCCGAAGATCACCACATATCGACACATGTCAGATAAGGTAGACACACGTGTGTCTACAGGGGGTGGGAATGCAGTGACTTTTAGCAGTGGAAATCCAAGGTTAAGATACCAAAAAAATGTCTAGTGACTCCTTCAAGTTAGGGTAGCATGAGTTAAGGTTGGGGCAACTGATCTCAGTGTTGGAATACAAACCGATCATGTGCTCGCTTCCGAGCACAGCCTTCGTCTCTGACTCATTTATATTGGACTGAGTCACTCTGACTCATTTGTATTGTACTGAGTCATTCTGACTCACTTATGCCGAACCGACTCATTTACATTCTCAGTATGACTCATATCTACGAACTCGTTTTTGTATTTAAGCAGTAGCTACTACCGCAATCTATAGTTCTGTCCACCCCAGAAAACATCCCACTTTAGTTCCACTTTCAATAGGTTATGGGCCCCGCCCTGATCTAATTCTCCACATACATCTATTCTATTCAAACAAACCTCTCTTCATCCACTATGTCTACCACCAACTCGAAGCTCAGCGATTATTTCCTTCGCATTCCCAAATGCGAGGCCAATGGGACGAACTGGAGCATTTATAAGAATCGCTTCAGTTACGCCGCCGATGCTGCTGGTCTTGCAGACCATTTGGAGGACACATCCCTCCCTCCTGTTGCACCTACAACATCCTCGCCTCCCACGCAGGCAGAGGCTATGGCTCTGGAAGCACACGAGAAAGAGCTGAAGACATACAAGTCAGGCCAGGCTATTGTAAAGCAGGCCATTGCCAGCTCCATCCCCGACCCGCTGTTCTTGCGTGTGAAAGACGCGAAGACAGCTGCGGAGCTGTGGAAGAAGGTTTCGGAGGAGTTTGAAAAGAAGTCGAAAATGGTTACTGTGGATTTGCGCCGCAGGCTCCAGGATGAGCGCTGCAGTGAAAGTGCAGATGTTTGAACTCACCTCGCGAAGTTGCAAACACTTCGTACAGACCTGATTGGCATGAGTGCCGATCCGGGCAATGATAATTTCACTGCCATAATCCTCGGCTCACTTCCCCCCTCGTATGATCCCTACCTCTCGGCAATCACAGCAACGTCGACCTTGCTCGCCAAAACCCTCGCACCCGATGACTTGATTCGTGGCCTCAATGATGAGGCAGATCGTCGTTCGCTCAAGCAGAAGTCCAAGAAGGACGACCGTGACATTGCGTTCTCCGTGGGAGATCGCAAGGGGGGCCGCAATGGCGGCTCCAAGCCCAAAGTGGAGTGTTACAACTGCCACAAGAAGGGCCATGTCAAAGCAGACTGTTGGGCGAAGGGTGGAGGAAAAGAAGGACAGGGACCACGTGGGAAGGGAAAAGGGAAGACCAAGGAGGCCGCAAACACCGCCACGGAGAAAGACGAGGACGGTGTATGGATGGCTCAGACAAGATCAAATGTTGAGCTGTTCCAGGACGAGTGGGCAGGACTCGTCAACAGCAGTGCGCAAGACAGCACAATGAACTGCTGGTTGTCGGACTACGATGATGAAGACTTCTTCGAGGATGAAGAAGATGGCACCATCAGTAACACGACATCAAGCCTGGAGTTGGAGAACTCACGGGATACCTCAAACGATGAGGATGGCGAGATGCCGGACTTGCAGGGTGTGTCGGACAGCGACAACAAGCAAGATTCAGTCCCGGATCTCGAACGTCTGTCGGAAAGCGACAGCGAGCATGGTTTGATGCCAGATCTGCAGAGCGTGGTGAATTCTAGCGACTCGGAGGAAAGCGACTGGGAAAGTGATGATGAATCTTCACTGGATTTTGGTTCCACCAGTCCTGACAACAAATGCACTTGCAATGTTGGTCAGAGAACTCCCCGAGATGGGCCAGACCGGCCACCACGAGGCTCCGAGAAAGACATTGCAGATTGGATTGAAGTCACTGTAAACCAGTGGCTTTAACAATCAGGAGGACCAGGAACCAGAACTTACATCGTCCTTCAATTCAGCGATGCTCGCCAATGAAGGAGGTGCGCCAGAAGTCGAGACAGAGCTCTACGACTCGGGAGCATCAAGTCACATGTCTCCCTACCGGCACAAATTCATTAACTTCACCTCCATTCCCCCTCGACCCATTACTGTAGCGGATAATGGCTCGTTCCAGGCGATTGGGAAAGGCGACATTCGAATCAGTGTTCCAAATGGAAAGAGCACTGCCAGTATACTCCTCAAAGGAGTGCTGTATGCGCCGAAGCTAGGACTCACCCCTGGTATCCATCAGCAAAATCACCGAAGCTGGTTTTGCAACGCTCTTTCGGGATGATTTTTGTCGGATTTTCGATAAGAAAAGGAAGATCCTGGGCATCATCAACAAGCAGAATGGGACATACCGTGTCAACCACACCCCCGGCATGAACACTGGAGTTTTTGCTGCCAGTGCTATCGAGACAGTTTCCATTGACGAACTTCATCGCCGGATGGGTCACATCGCACCAGAGGCTGCCAAACGTCTTGTGAAGGATGGCTTAGTGACTGGGATCAAGCTCGACGATTCCACGGAAATTAAATCGTGTGATTCATGCGAGTATGCGAAAATGACTCGCAAACCAGTTGCAAAGGTGCGCAAGGAAGCGCGTGCCGCTGGTATGGGAGATATCATCCACTCGGATGTCTGGGGACCCTCCCCGACAAAGACTATCAATCAACGTCAATATTATTCGAGCTTTACGGATGATCATACCCGTTGGTCCCGCATTTACTTGCAGCGCACAAAGGACGAAACCTTTGACTCGTACCAAGCCTATGAGGCATGGCTGGCGACACAGTTCAAGGCCGCTATCAAGAAACTCCACTCGGATCGTGGAGGGGAATTTTGGAGCAAGGTTTTGATGCTCACCTTGCCAAGAAGGGCACAGAACGGAGTTTCACCGTCCATGACCACACCAGAGCACAACGGTGTTTCGGAACGGCTCAACCGGAACGCTTTTGGAGCGTGTGCGTGCAATACTCCATGCCAGTGGCTTGCCCAAATTTTTGTGGGGTGAAGCTATTGTGCATGCGATCTATTTGAAGAATCGCACATCGACACGGGCATTGGACAACAAAACCCCATTTGAGATGGTTTACAAGAAGAAACCTGATCTCTCACGGTTGCCCGAGTTTGGTGCAAGAGTCTGGGTACATGACCCAGATGGCAGTAAATTGGATGGGCGTGCAAATGTCGGCCGTTGGGTCGGATTTGATGAAGTGAGCAGTGGGCATAGAATTTATTTTGAAGGAAAGCATAACATTGCAGTTGAACGGAGTGTCAAACTCGACAGAGATGACGTCTTGGTACCAATTCCAGACGATCTACTGTTTGAGGGGGAGCAGGAAGATGGCAATCAGTCATCGTCTGCGAATAAAAACCCCACACACCAGAATCCTGTTCTTCCTGCTGTGCCTGCACCCATTCGCCCATCTACTCCACCGCGCACATTGCCCCGCATTGCCCCTCAGCACTCCCCGAGTCCCCATCTATTGGCAAACTCAAGCGTGACTTGGCACACACAGATCCACTTGGTCCTGACTTTGAAGAGTCAGAAGAAGTGCCAATGGGGCGCAGCCAAAGAGTCCGAAAGCCTAGTGCATATATCCAGGCACTCCAGAGTGGTACTGGACGCACCAGCAATCGACCATCGGACCCAAAAATTCCCCGAGGCTTGCAAGTCCCGGAAACAGTCCTAGTTGAGGAAGAAGACTTTGCTGCCAGAGCAGAGACATCTGAGGATTGGGAGATGGTTGACATCTTGGAGAATGCAATGGCTACTGCAACAGCAGACTCGGAGGCATTGGATCCAGCAACACATGCAGAGGCAAAGAAGAGAAGTGATTGGCCGCACTGGGAAGCAGCGATCAAGGCAGAATTAGCTGCATTGAAAGCTGCTGGCACATGGGAAGTTGTAGAACGCCCAGCCCGCACTTCTGGCCTCAACATTGTCGACTCGAAATGGGTTCTTCGTGTCAAGAAGAATGCTGCTGGTGAAATCGACAAATACAAGGCCCGCCTAGTGGCTAGGGGATTCACCCAAGTCCATGGAGTCGACTACTATGACACTTTCGCTCCCACCACCAAACTTGCTTCCATTCGAACCATACTTGCAATCGCAGCGCGTAATGACTGGAATGTTGATATGTTCGACTTCCATAGCGCATTTCTCAATGGAGAACTTGAGCACAACGAGCTCATTTACATGGAGCAGCCCCCAGGCTATGAAACTGCCGACCGTCATAAATATGTCTTGAAGCTCAAGAAAGCATTGTACGGGCTGAAGCAGGGTGGACGCCGCTGGTACGAGACCCTCAGCCGCTCTCTTGCTGATCTTGGCTTCACGCAGTGTGCTGCTGATCATGCTGTATTTTATACGCGTGATGATGAGCACCTCACCATCCTTGCCATCCACGTCGATGATTGCACAATCACGGGTAGTTCACCTGAGCACCTTGAGCACTACAAAGAGCGTATCGCTGCGACTTTCAAGATGACAGACCTTGGGCCTGTTAGCTGGCTGCTGGGCATCGAAATTAAACGCAACCGCGAGGCGCGATCCATTTCATTGTCACAACAATCCTATATCACCTCTATCCTCCAGCGCTATAATTTCTCGGATGCAAAACCTGTCGCAATGCCTATGGACCCAAATGTACAGCTCACAACTGAGCACTGTGCTATCAGCATCAAAGACATTGCTGCTATGAAGCACATCCCATACCGCGAGGCCGTTGGCTCGCTGATGTGGGCTGCTGTTGGAACTCGACCCGACATTGCATTCCCGGTTGGAATCTTGTCCAAATTCCTGGACAACCCTGGACCGGCTCATTGGGAAGCGGTGAAACGAGTCTTCTGCTACCTCCAAGGTACAAAGGACTGGCGGTTGACTTATGGTGCAGGGAAACGTGGACTGGAGGGATATTCAGATGCAGATGGGATGTCCCAGGAACACAGGCGTGCCATCTCTGGCTATGCCTTCCTCATCGATGGAGGAGCTGTTTCGTGGAGTTCCAAGAAACAGGAACTTGTCACCCTCTCAACCACAGAGGCTGAATATGTCGCGATGACCTACGCTGCGAAAGAGGCCATCTGGCTCCAGCAGCTCATCAGCGAGCTTTTCCGTCCACTCGAGCATCCCATAACACTCCATGGTGACAACCAGTCAGCCATTGCACTAGCCTACTCCGATGTAGGCCAATTCCATGCTCGCACGAAGCACATCGACATCCGATACCATTTCATTCGATATGTGATCGAAAATGGTTCAATTCGGCTTGTTTATTGCCCCACTCAAGACATGGTGGCAGACACGCTCACCAAGGCACTTCCCAGTGCAAAGGCGAAACATTTTGCAACCGCTCTGGGACTGCGTTCGGTTTGAGGGGGAGTGTTGGAATACAAACCGATCATGTGCTCGCTTCCGAGCACAGCCTTCGTCTCTGACTCATTTATATTGGACTGAGTCACTCTGACTCATTTGTATTGTACTGAGTCATTCTGACTCACTTATGCCGAACCGACTCATTTACATTCTCAGTATGACTCATATCTACGAACTCGTTTTTGTATTTAAGCAGTAGCTACTACCGCAATCTATAGTTCTGTCCACCCCAGAAAACATCCCACTTTAGTTCCACTTTCAATACTCAGCTATACCAATACCCAAGTACGTGTGAAGGGAGATCAGGATCAATGTCAGAGATTACGGTGTTATCAACGGTATGGCCACCGATCTGGTTGAAAAAGGGAGTTTTTGGTACCTCTTCATCGCAGGTGGACTCTATTTTCCAACGAGAGTACTCCAATTCATTGCCTAAATTTGCAGATTTTTCTTTTCTATCTTCGAGTCGGAGCTCAATATTGAATCTTTACACTCACCCTGCGCCTCAGTGGTGTTGTGTTTTTGATATTCATGATTTCAGATCTAGTATCCCTTGGCACCTGTTAACATCCATCACATCTGTTAACCTGTCTTACCTCTGTCTAGTTCTGTCCCCTAGTACTCTGTCCTCCAGCCTCTGTAAGGGCAACCTTAATGTTATATCCGTGTCAGAAAAGGCCGGAAGACAGAAAGGCCGGAGGACAGAAAAGGCCGAAAGATGGATAAGGCCGGAAGTGATACCATGTAGGTGAGCGGTGTAGAAGGATGGGTTGGTCTCACGGTGGACCAGAGGAAGAAGGTCGGCGGTTATACCCTAGGCCGCAACGGTAGTGTAGATATAATATACTTGAGACAAAATGATAACTCAGCTCTGGTTTGACTTGTCTCTTGATTCTGGTCACTCTCTGGACCTCTTGTACTCAAAATCTTGTGGATATAGGACTCGGGCTCAAACTCAGGTGAGGGACAGTTGTGGGAGAAGGAAAGAGGGAATATCCCCTGAATGTCATTGCCAGGGAATTTATACTATGATCGGGGTGGCTGAAACACGTACTCCTGCATCACCAGAGCCCATAGAAACCGAATACAAATGGAAATATACTAGAGACCATTGCAGGGAAAACGTCCTAGGCTAATCACACCGTTGAACACCCACCAGCCGGGATACGTGCAAAGACGTGATAGGGAGAGTGTGCTGCCCCCACCAGACACGTGCCAGAGGTGGCCCAGAACCCCTGGCATCTCGATCCCTGGCGTGTACCGAGCTGGCGACGTCCTCAGGCACAACGTCGTGTCGGTTGTCGTCCATGGAGAAGTAGATAAATTAATTTAAAAGGATGAGTGATTGGAGTTGAGACAATAAGGGAAGGGAAATAGGACAATACTGATGCTCCCTAGGCCTATGATCCTTCCACCAAGGATATGTGCATGTCACTTGATGTTGAACGCAATCACGTGTGAGATTGATATGTTGGTGTAATGGTTTTGAAGCGCAGATTCGAGGTTGGACGTCGTTTATCCTAGAATTAAGGAGGAAGGAAGGAAGAGGTGAGAGTGAACAGAAAGAGACGTAGAGAGAATGAGGTGTGGCTGTTAACACCTGGATAGGAGCTCAATCACAACATGCCACGGGGCCATGAGCGACGAGTGTGCCATTAGGAACTTCCACAGCAGGTACACCAACTAACTTGGCTCGACGACGAAGGAAGCAGAAGTCAGACCACGAAGCAATGCAGAGGCAAAGCATGTTAATTTTCAACTGAAGATACAGTAGAACATAATACATATTTATACTAAATACAGAGATAGTTCTAATGCGGAAAGAAGTATGTTAAAGACAATAAGAAATGCGAAAGACAATAGGAACGATAGGAGGGAAGCATAGTTGCATAAGTCATATATTTAATTTGGGGAATGCTCAGAAGACCTTCATTGCAAAAACCCCAAAGGCATGCATCAACGGAACTAGCCAGACGAAACAGCATGTTGGATCAGACACGAGCTGGAAGTACGAGTCGTGTCCGGAAAACAAGGATGGACGTAACGGCCGTAAAACAGGCTGCAATCGGAATGGGGCCGTAAATGGCCGGAAAAGGATCGGAAAGGATCGGAAAGTGCATGGTCATAATAGTTAAGCTGGGCACAGGGCACGGAAACTAGCAGGGGAATCCAAAGTATAAATATGGGTACTAGAATACAGGAGCGGTGATTGATGTGCTCAGAACCTATATAAGAAACACACAAATAACCCCACTTGACTCGTGAGCGGCACAGAAACAGTCCAGAGACTGTTCCAACAACCAACAAACAAATCAAACGGCAATATATGCACGTTTCCAGAGATCTCGACGAGTTACAGCCCCTAGTACAGGGCCTTGTAAAGGTTGTAGGGAGAGGTTTCGTATCTCAAAGAGACGGTAGAGCAAACTGCGTAGAACGTGTTTTCTAGACACAGTGGAAACATTGTTTCCAAACAAAGTAGATTTATAGCTTCACAGTGTGTGTGTGTGTGTGTGTCCAAGCGACAGAGAAACAAGTTTAAAGTAGTCCCATAGACTCAAGTAGGGCCCCTAGTTTATAGGCCAAGAGCGTTCACAGAGCTCTCCCTAAAAGGTACTTTCTGAGCAGCGCCAGTAGTCACGTTTCCAAAGTTTTCCCTAGACGGTACTTTCTGAAACCCGCTCCGCAAACAACAATAATGTTTCTTTCAACAGAGTCCCAGTTCAAACAGATTCACAGAGTTTCTAACAGTTTCCAGGCAGAGCCCAAGTGCATTTCCAGAATATTATATGATTCAGTGTCAAGTACCGGTTCCCGATCGGGATCCGGCGGAGGTACCAGATATGCCTGAGGGAATGAAGTGCATATAAGCAAGATGAAGGGGTCGAGATATAGAGGGAAAGTATCGGAGTCCAAACGGAATACCGAACCCGTATACTGGAAGGGAAGGGGCTTGGCTTCAGCTCGTGCGCTGCGCCCTTCTCCACGCCTGGTGCCCGATTTCAGAGGAAGACTCGGAAGAGGACGGAGTCCGAGAGGAACAGTATAGGGCAGACTAAGTCGATATTCAAACTGAAGCCTAACTACCGACATGGCTTGTATTTATACGAGAGTAAAGTATTAGTGGGGATATAATGTAAGTACCGGAGCTTCGGAGTTCCGAGTGGATCCGTGATGGACTGAGTCGTTATGAGTCAAGTGAAGTCAAGCTGACTCGGATATCATCGGGTTTCCGGTGGCTCCGTGATGGAGAAGCATAAGGCGTAACCTAGGAGTCAGAGGGAATCATATGTAGTACGAACCAATAGGACAAGGGCGAATACAGAAAGGCAGTGTCGGATATAATCGGGATCGGAGATCGTCGGAGTCCGATGGCGTCCGAAAAGGATGTGAAGTCACGGCACGTGACATTCAGAAACAATTAAGATTTCAACTAATAGTGCTACTCTATAAGAGTGCATTCGCCGAGGATCCCAGATCAACCCAATGCGCAAGCGTATAGCCTACTAGTTCGGGGGAAGATGCTGTGTCCATCGTAGAAACACCCTTGGATACTTATACAACCGCCAAGACACAATTACAAAGCCCAAAACACAATCCCAATGAGTCAAAGTCCGTTATCCGCCTCTTTAACCGTGTTTCTGTCGGTTGTTCTTCCAAGCGTCGCCTCCCATTGGTTCCCAACTGCAAGCACACCATGTTCCCTTGCCAATTACAAGGCAGGAACCTGTCAGCAGCACCCCTGTATTATTCAGAGGGTGTGTCGATCACCGATAGATCGGCACTGCACTCGTTCGACCTGTTTCTGCTTCAACTCAACTCTCCCCTTGGTTCCAAGTGCGGAACTTGATAATACTCCTTTGTAGGTCTCGGTAGATACCCGTTTCCCTAGGGTTTCCCAGAAAGGGTTCTTGGGAATGAACCTTGGAACACCTTTAGAGTTGTGATCCAGATCCTCGGAATAGCCGACCACCTGTTTCGGTGTACCCGCATTCGATGGAAACCGGCAACTCTAGCAACCGGAACACTCGTGACCAAGCACGTCTCCTCGGCATCTCAACACAACCCAACACATTGCCCAACTCCCATTCCTTTGACCCGTTTCCGTTGCTTAAGTGGATGTTGGAAACAAGTCAAAAGAAGTTCCTCGACTTATTAATTGGCTACACGTTTCCCTTATGGTTTTCAGGGTGAGACTAGCCAATGGATGTTCTAATTCCCTAGGACATCCACCCATTTCTCTGTGGTTCGCCCAACAGCTACCAGGAACCAGTACTGTTGCATAGAAACAACAGTTTCAGCAATGAGCACGATCAGAAACACACAAAATTACGTGTATCTAACCATGGCCCAATTACTGGCTTATCATCTCCCTCATTTTAAAATCTTGACCGCCCTCGGTCAAGCGGTCGAAGACTTCGGCAATGATACCCCATGTTTCTGTTGTGACGCCATACTCTCATGGCCTGTCACTTATGTCCAAGTGCCGAGGTACCGCCGGCATCCAAAATAGAATACCAGATCTACATGACGTGATCATGCCTCGGTTCCTCAAGACGCCGATCACGGATGCCCACATAGTAATAGGTCCAAGTGTTCTCAGTTCTACATCCCCAAACGACTACAAAGTTGTTTCTGTGCCGTATGTTTCTTCAAAAGCTCTGTTTCCAACTCATGTTGGACTCAGACTTGCAATCTCTGCCGTCCCTAGCGCTAGAATTGGCTAATTATAGCCAATTCAAATTAGAAGCGCGAAACAGAGTTTCGGAATATGTTTTATTCCAAAACACCTGTTTCTAGGTTCTTCCACGGTCGCGGCAAGATCTCCGCAGCGGCACCTGACTTGTGAAAATTTTCCAAGTCCCCGCCTCCCACACTCTTCTCTTTCCACCACCATGTCCGACCACGATTCCAACTCCCTCGCCTCCGACTCTGAGCAAGAACAGAGCGACACTTCCGTCCCTCGGCGCCACACTGAGTTCGCTCTGACCCCTCGTTATGCGTTCAACTTCCCCAAATTCAAGGCCGACTCTGACACCCCCAATTTCGAGCCACACCCTTTCTGGACCGCAATGTCCTCCAAGAGTGCCCGTCCCCTTGCTAAACTGGCTTGCATCTGCCGCAGCACAGAGCACAACTACACCGAAGAGGAGGCCGCGACGGCTTTGAAGAATGGGCTCCGCACCTTCGTGCGTTTCTACCCTCTTTTTCTCCCCGTTCCCAGCTCACAACCAGTCCAGTGTTTCGCTGTCACCACTCTAGACTCCACGAAGCTTCTTCCCCGCAACATCACCATCGCCTTCTACGGCCTCTGGTACCTCGTAAACACGGTGGCCGGTTCCGACTCCGAGTGGCACGTCTTCCCACTACCCAAGGACAAGAACGTAAGTCGCTCCCCTTTCCAGGCTCTCTAACCGTTCCCAACTCAACCCCTCAGATCCCGACTTATCACCCGGAATCCGCGCTGCCCAAGGCGTCGTCGAAACAGGAGCTCCCCACCAACGAGCAGATGGAGAACACCCCTCCCCTGAGCAAGACCGTCCCCATCAAAGCGACGAAAACGCCTTCCCCAAAGAAAGGCAAGGCGAAAGCCCGGTACGTTCCTTAGCAGTTTTGCCCAGACGTTTCTGACTTTCTCCTAGTGTTCAAAATCTGCTTCTGAAGTTGTGGATTCCTCAGACGAGGAACAAAACCCACTCGCCAAGGTGCGTCTCTTCCCCTAACCCCGCTTACACAGCCTCCTGACTGGATCCTTCAGCGCATCAAACTCAGCAAGAAACCCTGCCCCAGCTGTTGCCAGCTCGCCGGTTTCCGCCGGTCGCTCGCTCCATCCCCGCGCCGACGTTGACTACCACGGCCAAGGCGCAACCAACTGTGAGGGTTTAGAGAACCTCACGCCGGTTTCTGAATCTCTTAGGCTGGCGTACGATAGACCACGCTCACACTGTGGTAAGGACTCTTCTTTTACAGAACGATCACTTCCTAAGAGACGCGTCCAGAGATCGGATATCCGAACGCTCTAACGGACGCGGCTCAGTCCTCTGCGATATATACCACAAAGGAGAAGGAATCGTCCTTGCAAGTGAGATAAGGGCGATTGCGGGTTTTCGAGTGAAACGGATCGTAAGTCGTAAAAGAGGCGTATAGTCGTCAATGGATCGTATTTGATAACATTGTTGAACCAGCTCGAGCCTCTATCAGAAACCGTAGTACGGGCTGGAAAGGCTAGATGAGCTAGAGGTTTGTTGATAAGAGGTAAGATGTCACATTTGTCACCGTGTCTACTGACAAATCTTGTACTACAAATCATCGGAGAATCATACGTATTGGGACTAAAAAAAGATAAGAGAAAGGCGACCAAGGCTGACTCCTTACAGAGCCCCCCTAGTCCCGAGACGTCTGAGGCTGGAACACTTCTGGCAGAACGATTCCGGCTACGGCTTTGTGTTGCCAATCCTCGGGGTACGATCGATTCAAAATCCTCTTCCCCTCTTCGAAATCGCTTTCAGAAGGGACGATAGTAGGAGCTCGAACACCCTTGCTCCCGCTGCGTAGGTACGCTTTCCATCCGGTGCGAGTCTTCCAGTCATAAATCTTGTCGACCATAATCTGCTTTCGCAGGTACTCCAGCTGGTTATAGACTCCCGAGGAAATGTACCCTTTCGCGTGCGCACAATGTTGATCCAGAAGCGCCTGAGTCGGCCAAAGGGACCGTTCCTCCCCAGGGTTCTTCCCCTTTACGTGCCCCAACAGGATAGAAACGTCCGCGTTGCTTACTTGGTCCGTGATACACAAGGTCGATCGGCCGTTTATGTCGATGCGAGTCGTCCGTCCTTTTCCAAACTCGGAGACGAGTTCGCTCGGTCCGCGGACGAAGCGGTATGCCAGATCGGGGGCAAACAGCTCAGCGACGTACTTGCAGATACCTCCCATAGCGATGAAAGCGATCGCGTTGGGCTTCTGGAGGAGGCTGAATAGGGTGCCAATGTACTGCCCAAACTGAGCGGCGTCGCCGTTACCTCCCCACTTCATGACGGAGTCGTTGTAACCCATCTCGTAGAGAGACGGGAGCGTGCTCATCGCAAGAGGGGACAGCTGCATGTTCCGGAAGTTCCCCGCGTCCTGGAGTTTGATGTAGAGATCGAACTGCATTCCAAAGCGCATCGCGTATTCGAGGACGACCCGGATGTCGTTCATCTCGTTCCGATAGATGGCCGCTAACGCTTTGAGTCGGGGAAAGGTGCGCGGATCGTCACTCGACAGGTAAGCGCTATCCAGCCAATCCGAGTTCCAGGACAGCGGATCGTATGCGGCGCTTTTGGGATCGAACTCTACCACCGTGGAAGCCCACGCCGTCAGCGCGTCTGTCGCCGTCTCCTCGACTTGATAGTCCACTGTCCAGGCCGGGGTAGAAGAGGACGCGCTGTGGAAGGGCGTGTCGCGACCTGACGAATGCGCTGGCGAGAGTCTCGAAATAGTGCCGGGGTTACTCCTCTGTACCCCTTCCATTTTCCTTTCGGTGTACACTTTCATGCTGCTAGCGACGCTCTGCGAATCCTCGTCTGAAGACATTCCCTCGTCGTCCGACTCCCGGCTGCCAGCTGGGCTGAAAGAACGCGAGCGGCGAGCCGAATGTCCGGGTCTGCGATCTCCGGGACTAAGAGAACGAGGAGATCGCACTCGAGCCGCCATCGGGGCTGAGATCATTTTGCGACCCCACGAGCTTTCCACTCTTGAACCGGGGCTGCGACTCCTAGAGTGGAATGAGCGAGGAGGTGATAGGTCTTCCGACAAGCGTCGACCCCTCCTGCTCTTCAAGGAAGGAGAGTCCAGGGCACCCCCGATAGAGCGGCTGGACACGGATTCCAGCCCCACTCGAGGCGCGGAGCGGCGAAGGTCGGTACTCGCTCTGGAGTCTTGTAGGGGACCCAACGTGCGTCCGCCATTGAAAGAATTGAACAGACGATCCTCGTCGAGGCGCGGCGCGTAGAGGTTCTTGGCCTTTTCATGAGAGATCACCGTTGATTCATACCAAGACTCGCGCTCCGGGATAGCAGGTCCGATCTCCGAATCAGCGAACGTCGAAAGAGGGTACAAGTGATCCATTGGAGGGCGAGCGTGAGGTGGTTCGTCGACGTGGATGGGGTTGTTCCTGAAGAAGGTGCAGATGGTATCGCGTTGTCCCTCCCGAATCAAGGCTTTGAATCGCTCCGCGTAGACTCGGATGGTGTACCAGTTTGTCAATTCCCGGGCGCCGTATTTGTAGCGATCCACTATCTCGTACTTCATGGACGGCTTAAAGGACGTCCAGACGCTTCCCATTTTCCCGGCGCGAAGATTCTCGCCTAGCCAGTTGGATCCTTCCAAGTCGTCCTTCCAGACCGCATAGCTGGGAAGATCTTCGTGGGTGATTCCGTCTTCTTGACCTGCGGCTCTGAGCCTCGCGATTTCGCGGTAATACTCAGGACTGAAGCGACGAAGACGCCCATTTTTCTCCTCGACCGGAGTCCAAATATAATGAAATCCGACGCCGTTGTTTGCGAGATGGGCGAAATTGATTTCATGTATGTCCCTCGTGAGGTCGAAGACTCCACCGATCTTTGGGCGTTCGTCCAAGCGTAGCTGTCGAAGGTACATCTGGTCTCCAGGCGACAAACGGGTGTGCTCCAACTGGATCAGCGACATGAACCAGGAGAGGAAGCCCAACATGCTCAGGAGTTGCCTTCTAGCTTTCGCTGCGGCTTGCTGGGCAACACGGTCCGATAAGAATGCGAATTTTAGCTCCTCTTCGTCAAGCGCGGACGGGACGTCTCCGTTCCGATATGCGGGCGGACCGAGGCGATAGAAATCGCTCGATTCCACCAACGACAGTATGATATCGTGAAGACGTCCTCCTAAGTAAATGGCCTCCTCGGTCCATCCATGAGCGAGGTGGCATCCGGCATACCGATCCACAGGAGTTATGGGGTGGTCGGAATCGTAGTCCTCGAAAAGGATCTCCTCAGTGAGTATCGCGTCTCTGTTGAAACAGATAGCCAGCAAGTCGAGCGTGGGCTCCGTCTCAAAAGCCGATGCGCGCGGGGCAGAAGCCGGAATCCAAGGCTTCCAATGCTCAGAACTCTTGTACCAGACCGCATGCGTGGTGAAGTCGAGTGCGTCGATCAATTCAAGACTCGCTTTTGGGGTGAGGAGAGCCGGGGCGGTGTCACGGAACTTCATAATCTGAGGCGCTATCGACGCCGGGGTAGATAAGACCGAGCAAACCTCGACACCGTCAATTCTGGACCAGACGGGAGTGAGGAGGTTGCCCAGGCCGTCTTGGAAGTAGATAGGATCCATAGGTAGAGAAGAGAGATATCGATATATTGAGTCTCGTAAAAGCGGATATCCGACTAATACAATCCTCAGCTCAGAGCTTTGCACGACCGAATATTCGAGTAGGCTAGGCTCTAAGCTGCTCCAGGCGTAAATCCTGCAATGAGATAGAAAGGGAGAGATAGAGAGAGATTGAGATGGAGAGGTGAGGAGAGAGAGATCGATAGAGAGGGAAAGAAGGACCGGCTTATCAGTGGAATCAGCACGCGTTCAGGCGCCATGCTACGGGTATGAAGACCGCCGGTCTTATGTGAGAGAGAAAGAGAGAATAAAGGAAATTCCGCGGAGGTCCGCGTGAGATACAAGTACACGGTTGTCGACCAGATGATCGGCGGTCAGCCTGCTCATCTTCGACCTTTCTGGACTTTCTCGAAAGCGCGCACCAACTCCGGGGCGTTCCTCAAGTCCTTTTTCGACTGCCAAGAATCATGCTGGGGGCCGTAGTTCTTCCAACGTACCAGCCAAAGGTTTTGCCTCCGAGATTTGTCGAATCGTTTGCCGATGATCTTCTCGACTTCGTACTCCTCAGTTGCCGGCTTGGAATCCCTTGTCTCCGGTAACTTGAGTCGTGGTTCTCCGTCTTCTTCAACAGCTCGTCGGTAAGGCTTGAGATGGTCATAACTAAAGACCGGAAATCCTGGGTAACGATCATCCAGACGCAGCCGGTAAGTCTTCGGGTTGATCTGCTGCAGAACTTCGAACGGTCCGATCCAGCGCTGCACGAGCTTGGCGCCTTCGCCTTTCGATTCCAGCCATTCTAAGGAGTGGGGGTTCACCAATACTTCCGATCCCACCTTAAATGCCGGGACTTCCTTACGCCCTCGGTTAAAGAACTTGGCTTGTTCGGTCTGAGCCTTCGCAATCGCTAGCCGAGCGTTTTCACGGTGAATACGAAGGTCCTCCAAGTAAGCGCTCGTTTCCTTGCGCATGCCAACCGGAGCGGATTTAGACCATTCCTTGGGTAGGAGAAAATCCAGAGGAGCTTTCGGCTCGAATCCGTACAGCAAGAGAAAGGGGGTGGTACCGATGGACGAATGGATATTTGAGTTGTAGGAAAACTCGAGAAGCTTTAGCCATTTGGACCATTCCGCCTTGTCCTCAGCTACGTAGGCTCGGAGCAGCGTCTCTAATTGACGATTGACGTTCTCTGTCTGGCCATCGTGTTGAGGATGGTGCGAAGAGGATAGGGACATTTTCGTCTTGATGGCAGCAGCCACCGCCGTCCAGAAGTCTGAAACCCACCTCGGATCCCGATCCGCAATGATATTGTCCGGGAGGCCGAAGCGGGAAGCAACATGTTCGACGAAAAGGTCAGCGAAGCCCTGAGCGGTGAGGCCGGACGTGGTAGGGATGAATGAGGCATGTTTGGAGAGTCGGTCCACTACGACGAGAATAGCGTTATATTCTCCAGACCAGGGGAGATTTACGATGAGATCTAGGGAAATGGATTCGTACGGCCGATGGGGAATCGGATTTGGAATGAGGAACCCGTAGCGGGTGAAATTTCTCGTCTTGATTTTCTGACAGACGTCACAGGAATCGCAGAACTCTTCAAGATCCTTCCTCATCCGGCGCCAGTAGAATCTGGACGACAGCTTGTTCCAGAGTCTCTCCGGACTGATATGGGCTGAACCTAACGGGGTCTCATGCACTTCGGCTTTAACGAATCCCCGTCGAGCTTGGGGTACGCATAGCCGCGGTTGGTAGTCGGCGTCCCTGAAGAACAACAATCCTTCGTCGTTTCTGAAGTACCGTTGACCGGGTTTCCAGATTCCAGCTGCCACATCTGGGTCTGACCAGATCTTGCCGAACTCCGCGTCCCTGCTGTAAGCGGCGACCCAGCTGGTCCTGAATTCCTCCTCCATGCCTATATGTATGTTGGGAGGTGGATTCAAGGCGCCCCAGTACTCTGCGGTCGGCTCAAGGTAGTCCAAGTTGTCGTCGTCATCCCCAGATTTCGGGTCCACATTGGTTTGGGAGGCTTTAGAAGGAGTCTCGAGAGAAATGTCCGCGAGCGGATCAGTTCTAAGCGCTGCTCCTATACCCTCCCCAGCCTCGATCGTCGGGTTTTCCGTTGTCGAGGCGTCCTCTCGCTTCTCTCCTTGGCTTCTTGTCGTTCGAAACGCTGACCGGGCTCCTTCGAGGCCGTCTTCGAGAGAAAATGCTGCAAACGTCGCGCGGAGAGCAGGCTCACGCTCGAGCCATTCCTCCTGCGCTTCTGCTAGGTCGTTTGACATAGCTATGGCTGCGCTCTCGTCTCTCAAGGGAGAGATATGAGGCGGGGGAGCCCTTGGCAACCTTGATAAGGGGTCCACATTTGAGTGCACTCGCCCTGGGCGATGTACGATTTCCAATCCTGGAGCGTAGGCCGAGAATATCGATCCCCAGGCCGCTAGCCTGCGATTCGAGTTTTCATAGGTCCTTGCCCACTGCAGCGCCGAATGGTCAGTCACCAACAAAATTTTTTCGCCTTCTATAAAAGGTTGGAACTTGACCAAGCCCTCTTTCGCTGCCAGAGCTTCTCGCTCGGTCGTGGAATAACGCAACTCCGCTCCTCTGAAGGAACGAGACCAATAGCCAATTACCCTTTCAATATACACGATTGAGTCGTCCAAGGTTGCCCCCCATTCCGTTGCTTGTTTTGAATCGTCGGTCTTCAGCGATAACCTTGTTGTTAGATTCGGTGGAGGGAGACCTTCCTCGTAGGCTTTCTTCAGCCGTTCGTATGCTTTGGTCCCCTTCAAATCTCGAACCACGACCGGCTGGATTTGCTGAAGAGCGACTCCCGCCGCTTCATCGGAGGCGTCCGAATACAGACGGTATGGGAGCCCTTCAATCGGATGGCCCAGCAAGGGAGCGTCCTGCAAGGCTAATTTTGCCGCCTTGAACGCGTATTCTTGATCCGGTCCCCACTCCCATCTAGCTCCTTTTCTCAGCAGCTTGAACAAAGGCGCGCAAATGTTGGCGTAAAACGGAATGAAACTCGAGAAGTACACAACCATTCCCAAAAATCCTTGAAGCTGGGACAGTTTCCGAGGTCTTTCGAGCTCGAGGATTGCTTTAACCTTCTCCAGGTGCGTCGATAGTCCAAGGCGAGAGACTTTATGGCCCAGCAGCAGTACTGAAGAGTAAAACAGATGGCATTTAGCAGGGGACAGTGTCACTCCTGAGGCCTCGATAGCTCCTAGAACCCGGTCCAAATGGTCGATGTGCTCCTCATAGTTTCTTGAGTAGACGACTATGTCGTCTATATAGACTAAACAGAATAACCACAGATAAGGAGCTAATACGCCTTGCATCACTCTTTGAAATATCGGCGGTCCATTCCGAAGGCCGAAAGGCATTCGCTTGAACTGGGACAATCCGCGGTGCGTCCTGAACGCAGTCTTCTCGACGTCTTCCTCGGCGATTTCCATTTGGTTAAACCCAGCCAGCGCGTCCAAAGAAGACAGGACTTGCGCGCCCGATAACGATTGTAATATTTCCGACTGCCTGGGGATAGGGAATTCGTCCGCGATCGTAACAGCGTTCAGCTTTCGGTAGTCCACACAGAAGCGTGGCTTTCCATTCCGATATGCGATCACAACTGGGGCGCTCCAGGGACTAATAGACGGCTCTATAACGCCCTGGTGGTACCATTTCTCTAGTTGTTCTTCAATCACCCTTCTCTTTTGCGGGGAGCTAGAGTACATGGGCACGGCAATCGGGTTCACGCCCTCCTTGACGCGGATAGGAGCCTTCGCCTTCAAGTGTCCGAGGCGACCGTCGAATCCGAAGGCGCCTACTCTCCTTCGAAGCATCTTCCAAGCTTTATCCTTTAGTTCCTCCGGTAACGATCCAACGTCCAGTAATTCCTCCATGCGGGCTGACGGATAAATCACGTCATCGGGCATGGCCGCCGTTTTCGGCCCATACTCCTCCGCCTCTTCGCTGACGCCTTCCGCCTCATCCTCCATCTTGCGTTCATGTCCGACTTCCAACTGTCCCGTGCGGCCCGGTACTCGTCCCAAGGCGTCGCGTACATGAATCCCATTCTTGCGGTTATTTTCGTCTGGGGGTACGCCACTCTCGAAGTTCGTTCGTATCCTCACTTCGGCATCCTCTTCTCGAGGCTCTCGCTTCGGTGGGTTATCTCCAGCATCTTGCCTTGCCCGAGCGTCAATGACTTTCGCTAGCAGAGCCGTCCTCGCTTCCATCACTTCCCAATCCGAAGCTGTTTTCGGAGCGTCAAAGTAACTCTGAGGGTCCTTTAGAGTTCCTAGGATCTCGCCTTTCCGAATCATACGGGGTCGTTCGCTCATGTTGCTCACGGGGATAGTCGGTCGTCGTGCGGATATGAGGGTGTTCGGGACAGAGAAGAAGGAATCCTCTGCATTCGCGAGTAGGTTCCGCTCGACTAGCCACTCCTTATCCTCATTGAGATCACCGTCGACTCGCACCAGCTTACATTCATGAGCGCGGATGCGATAGTCCTGGGATGCTCGCACCACCTTCTCCGTGGCTCCGTTCCGCAACACCTTTCGTCGTCGCCTGGCTTTATCGCGGCGGTGCTCCTTCGCTTTCGTGAGGGACCTAGCGTGTACGGTCAGTCCTGACGCTATCTTGTGGACTTCCGCTTGTCCCGGGTATGGCTCGACGCCCGAAGCCTCCACTTCATACGGCAAGTCCTTCCACCAGATCTTCGACCCTGTCTCCACGTTCCTGCTGACTCCTAATTCGTAGCTCAGCTGGAAATCTTCTCCTAGTAGGATTGGTACGCTCATCCCTCGAACGACGTAGGCTTCGGCTTCCAAGGCGATGATCTCTCCTGTAATCGCTCTCATCAATATCCTTAGCTTCGTGTAGCCTCGAATGGTCGTGTTTTTGTCGGTGAGCTGTGCTAAGCTCATTCTGCGCCCTTGCCTGATCGGAGGCGGGTTTATCAATGCCGCATGTGCTTCTTCTGAAATCAGGGTTATGTCAGCGCAAGAGTCCAGTCTCAAATCCACAGGAGTGTCGTTCAAGGATCCGATCCACCCTCTCACCGAGAGCACGGATATTCCTAGCGCCGAGTCGCCAGGCTTCGGATTTCTCTTCGGGCGGAGTAGAATGGGCTCGAATTCCTCAGGAGGGGGTGGTAATGGCAGGTGCGTAGCCGACTCGACCTCCTTCTCATTCACGATATTCTCTATCTCATCGTCGCCTGGATTACCCCCTCTCTGCTCTTCTTCCGGCGGATCTCCGTCTTCGAGGATACCAAACTTCGCCTTCGGCATCTTTGCCTGCTGCTCCCAATACTCGTCTTCCACCTCCTCGATCCACACCGTCCTCGCTTCTCGTCTTGCGGGCCGCGGGTCTCCTTCAGTCAACAATAGGGTGTCCGGTACGAGTGATCCATTCATATTTGATTTATCCGAAACGGGCTTACGCGCCTTGCTCGTAGAGATTAAAGCCTCCACGTTTTCAGGAGCAGCCGATGCTAAAAAGATCCAGTAGCGAATTTATCATCCATGAGTACCAGGTAAGCGCTATGGTACAGGAGTTCCGCTTCGTCTGAGACGGCGCTTGAGGAGACAGACAGAGCACCTCGCTTGACTCTTTCGAGGTAGACGTTCCAATCAGGGCATTCCTTGTCCCAATGTTTGGAGCTTCCGCATACCTTGCATGGCGACGGCGGCTCACGTCCCATCTTGGTAGTGACGTGATCATTCTTCTTGAAAGGGTACCCCCTTTTCGGAGGGGGACGCTGACGCCTGGCTAGGGTTTGATAGACGTTTTTGACAGTAGATTCTTCCTCCGGTAGGGCTCCGAGATCATCGTTCGCCTCACTCTTTTCTGACTCTCCTTCAGGGTCGGCTTCGGTCAAATTAGCACGCTTTTCTCGACGAGGGAATGGAAAGGAGGACGACTGATTTGATGAGAAGCCCAACCGCCGCAGAGTAGGAAGTAGATTGTGAGAGGTGAGTACATCGGATGAGCTCCGCAGCACGACATCGACCAATTCCTCCTCGTGTTCGTTGATGCGGTCATAAAGTTCTTCGACTGACTTAACGCTTTCGAGAATCAGGATCGTACTCCATGCAATTGGAGCTGTCCGCATGACCTGGTAGACTTCGTCGGGGCCCCCATCGTCCGAGACGGTGAGGAGCCGAGTGTAGCGTACTCGACGACCCAAGAAGGCTTGTGGGGATTCCTTGTCGTAGCCAGCTTGTCGGAACCTTTGTCCTTCGTACTTGACGTTCATCTTGAGGCGCCACCTCTTTCCCAAATACCTGTCCTTTATAACTTGCAGATAAATTAGATAGTGGCTTCGCATCTCCTGTTGTCGAGCTGCGGGTAGAGTGGAGAACCAGAGCTGAACTGAGGAGCCTTCCTTGAGGCGAGTAGGTAGCCAAAATCCTAGCGCTCGCGGGAGCCAACCCATCAAATTCGCAATTTGGTACACTGTCCAGAAGTAGTCGATGGCGGTATCGTGGTCTCCATCCCACTCGGGCAAGGCGTCGAGCTTGAATTTAGGGTCTATCGTAGGTACCATTGTACCGTACGGTGCTCCCGGCACGATGTAAGGGAATCTGTGGTCCGACTTTCCTCCGAACGACGAACTGCTGCTGGAACTCGGACCATCACCGCCGTGATCAGAGGGTGGAGGAGGATCGTTCGGCGGCGAACGCGACCGGTTAGTCCTACGATTACCTGGAGACCTATTGGATTGACGTCTAGGGGGCGGACGGCGAGGTCCGTCGGGACGACGAGGTGGCCCACCATCTCCATTCCCTTCATCATCCGGAGGATCCCCATCGCCTCCTGCACCCGCTTGCTGGCGCAGAGGCAGCCGAGATTCGGGACGTCGTGTTATCGTCGAGCTCCTCCCTCTCGAATGCTCCCGCTCGCCATGTACCGAGCTCCGTCGTGATGCTTCGCGAGTGGGGCTAGTGTCTCTCCTTTGGGAGGATTCTGCCTGTTTCGTCTGGACGAAATGAGGAGGGAGCGGTCGGCCAGCGTAGGCTTGGTGAAAGGTACGCTCTTCTAGCTCTTCAATGTTACCTAAAGGAGTAGAACCCTTGTTGCCCCAGGCCGCAAGACGAGCTGTTTCCTCGCGCTGTTTCCTTTTATCTGCGGGAGCTTGGCTGACCGAATCCATAGGATTAGCTGCGGTATAGTACACCGAGGAAACGGAAGCCATGCCTCGAAGAGGATCGGGGAGCCCATGGCTCGGAATCGAAGTATGGAAGGTGGATTGTCCAGGCGACCTAGGTATAAGATTCTCTTCCGGTTTCTTGAACTGCGTGCCACCGCCCAGGATTCCTGAAATTCCGATGGTTTGGGGCAGGGCATCCGCATACGCCACATTCGCTTCCATTGCTTTCTTCCTTCTCTCCCGCTTCGGGGAGGACGAACGGGCTGCGCTCCGTTTCGGAGACTCCGAACGCGCGCGGAAATGTGATCGCCTCGAGGGAGTCGTACCTTGATCTACTGGGGGCAGGAAGTTCGGTCCTGCGCCGTAGCTGGACCTTGTTGAAGAAGGTATTTCTATCTTTTCCCCTTCTGCAGAATAGTAAAATGCTACCGGCATGTCTTCGGGCTCCCGCTCGGGGAAGCTTTCTTGCAAGTAGGTCGGCACTCTTACCGCATGATGGATGGATTCCGCTTCCGAGTTGTATCCCTCAGGCCAGAGCTTCCTAAGATTAGGAACGTGATCCAATAGGTAACCAACGTCCTCAATCGGCGTTTTACCAGCGGGAATGGTCGAGTAGATCTTGGGGGCGGTCGACACCGGGGAGAGCATCAGTGAGTCCCATTGACTCTCTTCCTTGAATTGAAGCTGGTACTTGGAGAAGCTCTTCTGAGCGAGACTCATCCTTTCACTGAGGGCTTGCCAAGAAATAATCAATTCCCCGAGGTCGCCCGCGCTTTTCAGCACGGTCATGAAAGTCGAGTTAGGATCCACGATGAAGCGAGAGTCCCGGCCAGGAACCAATCCAGCGGCACGCTTTAGGAGAGCGTCCATGTCGCGTACTGTCTTTTCGGTTAGTAGGAGGAACGAAGTTTCAAGCCCAAATCGAGCGACTGGTCTGCCCCGCGAGCTTACGCCCCTGTCCAAGATGTAGGCGGGTTCCAAGGTTTTCTTACTCGAGATGCTGGTAGCTCGCAAGAACAGAGAAGCTTCGTTTGGTTGGTTAGCGGAATATTCACGTTCGAGATCTGCCATCGGCGATAAGGAGTACCCCCTCTCCATTCCTGGAGTGACGAGCGGTGAATGTCTCTCCGAGGGCGGGATGTTCGAATAGTGAGTCATGTCGACTAAGGAAGGAGTTCGCTGACGGTCGGTAGCCTTATGTGGCGTCTGATAATGCTTAAGCTCCTTCTCTGCGAGGGAAGGGAACGTCGCTGGGTCCCGGGGAGATGATGCGTGAGCGGTCTCTGTAGTCGTCACGGGTTCCAATGGAGGGGGAGCCCGAGATTTGGTTTTTGTAGCTCGGGTCGCAGGAGGTAGCAATTGAAAGATCAGAGTCTTGCCGAGGCGAGCGGCTTTACGGGTCCTGGAAGCCGCCGGGCTGGAGTAGACCTCTTGAGGCGGTTCTCGGTGGCTTCCCTCCTTGACTGGTGACACCGATCGAGAGACCGATCGAGAGACGGAGATGCGGGTAGAAGGTCCTGGGTCGAGGTCGTCGGTTCCTTTTGAAACTGACTTCGCTGCAGAAGCCTTAGTGGGATTGAATAGGCGGGACTTTGCAAGATCCGCGTGAGTCACCGGAGTAGCGCGAGATGGAAATCCGCCTCGCGCCCGATAAGGGGGGATGGTGTAGTCCCGACGTGGAGTAGCCAGAATGAGATTTCCGGATTCGTCCACTTTGTGAGGGTTTAGAGAACCTCACGCCGGTTTCTGAATCTCTTAGGCTGGCGTACGATAGACCACGCTCACACTGTGGTAAGGACTCTTCTTTTACAGAACGATCACTTCCTAAGAGACGCGTCCAGAGATCGGATATCCGAACGCTCTAACGGACGCGGCTCAGTCCTCTGCGATATATACCACAAAGGAGAAGGAATCGTCCTTGCAAGTGAGATAAGGGCGATTGCGGGTTTTCGAGTGAAACGGATCGTAAGTCGTAAAAGAGGCGTATAGTCGTCAATGGATCGTATTTGATAACGTTGTTGAACCAGCTCGAGCCTCTATCAGAACCGTAGTACGGGCTGGAAAGGCTAGATGAGCTAGAGGTTTGTTGATAAGAGGTAAGATGTCACATTTGTCACCGTGTCTACTGACAAATCTTGTACTACAAATCATCGGAGAATCATACGTATTGGGACTAAAAAAAGATAAGAGAAAGGCGACCAAGGCTGACTCCTTACACCAACAAACAGACCTCCACCCCCAAGGCAAAGGTGGAGGGTCACCCCGTAGGCTTCTCTCTTATACCCATTTCCGCAACGCTAACTCCTCGCTCCTAGGCCGCCTCTCACAAGAAGATCGACGTCCTCATGCCCCGCATCCACGAAGCTTTGTTAGAGATGTTGGACGAGAAGAAAAAGACCGAGTTTCGTAAGTGGAAACTCAGCCTTCCCCGCTGCTCCCATTCCAACCCCTTCCCAGGCTTCATCCCCAGTGAAAACGGCGCCTCAGGAAGCATCACCGGGTATCGCTGGGTCACACTGAGCTCGTCAAGGATCGCGAGGCCTCGTTTTGACTCTGTCCTCAATTTCACATGCTCGGAATCCTCTTGCTTTTCCTACTGACGTCATGAAATTGGTCTTAGAATTTTGAAAGCTACCTCGACCCAACTTCGACTTTGCGCATTTGAAGGTGCGGAAGTTGGAACCGAAGAGTACCGAGTCTGTGAGTCACTGTGACATGGTGCTCTCTTCCGCTTACCACCACAGCCATCTCCTCCCGCTGGTCTGCTGAGACATGTATCTGGTTTTTTTTGCTGGTAGTCACTGGGCTGGATACTCTCTAAGACTAGGACTTCTGCTGGTTCTCTCTAGGGCTCTGGGTGTGTCACTCTGTGGACTGGTTCTCCTGGCTGTCTGTACTATCTTGTCGCATGTCGTCTGCCTGTTTTTGATACTGAGAAGTATGTTTTTCTCCAACATTCCCTGATCTGGGCACTGATACATTCTATCTAGCACAATTCCGACGCCCAAAGGAACACGGATGATATGCAGATGTCTGCGGATTGGCGAACTGAGCACAGGGAAGGGCGACGGGTGATGCTCGGCAGATTGGCGTGTGATACGGGCAGGCGACGGGCAATGGCCGCGGATTGGCGATGCATGCGGGCGGGTGAGGAGAGGTAGTGCAGCCAGGTGGCGGGGCAAGCAGGTGGGCGTGCGGAGGCCCCGGGAATGGAAATAAAATTGTATTGTTATTATTTCTGTATTCCGTGCTATTGCAATACTACACGATACCTCCCGATCCGAGTATCTGAAGGCATCTGAGGTGTCCGGAAATAGCTGCGTGTAGCAGCGTCTGGGATCGGCGAGTATCACGGGGCATCCGAATTGTGAAATTTGACTATGATGAGGCTGTCCGAGCCTAGCCGATACCTGGCGATGCTTCCCGAGGCGCCGTTTTCACTGGGCTTCATCGAGGAGGAGGACATCAAGTTGATGGTCACCCTCTCGTCGCACCAGGGGAACCGCACCTACGTCCCCAACAACTCTCAGGGACCACTGCTGCAGCCTACTCCGAAGAAAGGCGCTCCCACAGAGCCGCCCAAGGAACCGAGCATGGAACTTGTTCCTTTCACCCGCCTCCATTTCACCGAGGCTCTTCGTGTACGTTTCGTTTGTCTCCGTCATCCCTTTTTCTTACTCCTTTTTAGCCACTCGCCGCTTGCTTCCTCTGCCAGCTTTACGGACTCGAGTGCCGCCCTTCCAGCGTCGGCCTCGCCTGCATGCACTGCAACCTCAAGAAGTTCCACAAGTGGTGCGATCATATGTGGAACATGGAGCAACTGCGGGTGTTCATCAGCGGGATCGAGGGACTTCGCACCATTCTGTTTCCAGGTGGTAAATTTCCCTTGCCTTCCCGCATCTTCTCTTCTGACTTCTTCTCCCTCAGCACCCGTCGTCCCGGACCACACCGAGCGTCTCCTGCAACAGGTGGCCAGTGCCCGTGCCCTGCACAACAGCCTTCACACTGACCTCGTCCGCTCGCTCCGCATGTTGTTCTCCAACGTGCGGGAACACACTCGTCGTTTCAGCCAGGAGGCCTTCCAACAGCACTTCCGGTCGACACTCCCAGACACGTCTGCCCGCGGACAAATGAACGCCGTCATCCACGCGTTCAACCACTACAACAACCCCGCGACGCTGTCAGCAACGGCCTCTGGGTCGGCTAAACAGCGAGTAACCCGACGAGAGCCCCAACCAGGATAAACCCGATAGACGCTAGTAGCTCGTGTGTTCCCCGAGCAGTAGGACCAATTGTACGGTGTCCTCCCTAGGAGACCATATGTCGTAGGTCGGGATGCGAGGCAGAACCCGGAACAAGTCGAAGAGGGTGTGATATCCACTCAGGTATACAACCCGGGGCGTGGATATAACCCGTAGTACGGTGTGAAGGAAGCGGAGCAGGGTGGAGACAATGCCTATGTCAAGCCAAGGTAGAAGCCTGAGATTAGACGAGGTAGAATCTACTGTACATGGAGATTCTACCGTGCTTATATAGGCTTCTAATAAATTAAAGCAATCGCGGTCAATCGCAATCAGTTCCTGCACCATAGCATTAAGGAGCATTAATGCTGATGCTCCTGGACTCCTCTGTGTTGGTTTCCGTGGCGTCAGTGGACCTAGGAGACCCGATGTTCGGGTTTCCTAGTCCTAAGTGTCATCGTATCCAGTGGTTCAAACCCCGATCGGGTTTGCAACCACTCCTGTACTTCGTGTACGCTTCTATGTCAGCCCTTGGTGCGTCCGGGGACTAGAGTCCGTCTGTACAGGTTCCTAGTCCCTAACGTCTTCTGTATCCCGTAGCGCAGGCTCCCCGAGTCTGCGGCTTTAGAATCCGAGGCCAGGTTTCAACCGTGAGAAGGTCACGTGGTGGCGTCATGAGAGTCCCGTGCCGCTAAGACGCGTCTGTATCCATACAGACGCGTCGCGCGAAAAAGTAGAACCCGGGCGATTCATGACAGACGCAGCGTCTCCCTCTTCCCACGTACCAGCTCTCGGCCGACGAGTTGCCTCCTGCGGGTCCTTCCAAGCTGCCGCCCAAGAAACCCGCTCCCAAGAAAGAGGATCCTGAGACGGTTTCCAACGAGAAGGAGGAAGGTGAAGCGGAAACGGACGCAGATGGGGAGGAGGAGGATGCTCCTGGCGAGGAGTCCACCAAACCCTCCCCTTCTACGGGCGAGAAGCGCAAGCGCAACCGGGCGAAGTAGAGTCGGTCGGGTCCCCTTTTTCGTGAGTCCCTTCCTTCCCTAGCCCCCTCTTTCTCTTCTGTTCCTGACTTCTCCTCTGTCTCCAGATACACAGCTGCATACAAATTTTTCTTGGTTGCCCCGGTGCGGTAGGTATCGCGTAGATAGCATACACACACGGGAAGAAAATATATACTGTATATCCTGTAGCGAGTCGAAAACCGACTCATATCGAATAAATATCGTCGTTTCCAACTATTTCGCGTGAACGGACTTTAAGTACATTGGCTCAAGTCAAAACACAGAAACACCCTAAAGTGCGGAAACGCAGGACTTATAGCAGATTTTTCTGTTAAGTCCCTTGTTTCTACTCTCTTTTAAGTATGTTTCCGTCTTTTGAACCAACTTAGAAACACCCATCCTCTGGTTCCAGACGTAACCTCAAGTATAGCACGAAACCTCCGAAGTTATAGAAACACCTGACTTGTCATATTTTCTGCCCAAGTCACTTGTTTCCATACTTTGCCTTGGGTTTCCGCGCTACTTGAAGTTGGAAACACCTTATCCGGCTAAGAAGGAACACAGCCGAGCTCAAAGGAGCAATCTCAACTTGCCGATAGATCATCAATATGGACCGTTTCTGGTCGCAAGTCAGCATCCTTTCCATAGCTTAGAACTGCTAAGGTAGGCTCCTGACTTTAGTTCAGGATAATATGCGTCATCCTCACGCCAGTGGCCATATTTCGAGGCAAAGGCGCGGCGGAGGCGGAGGTGGCGGATGATGGCAAGCGGTGATCGCCCGACGTCACTGGGACGTAAACAGCGACCAACTCCGACGCCGACAGGGACCTCATAGGCGCATTAGCGTACCACAAGCTAATGTACCTAAGAGGTCCTTACGGCATCCGAATAGCGGCTGCCTTAGGTGCCGAAGTTCGCGATAACGTAGTCAACTTGGACATCGCCGTCGTATACTTTTTGATCGATGCATCGAACTCCGAGGCGCAAGTTAATTTCATCGAGGCACTTGGGGAGGTTGGGAGGAGGTCTGGGAGGGCGGTTCATCTGTTGCATGTGAGAAATATCCCGCTGCGGTTCAATACATTCCTGATAAATGACAGACAACTGGAGCCAAGGTCTTCAGCTCTCATACCGGTGCGCCCACAGACAGGCCTCTGCTCGATAACGACCCGGAGTTGTACAAAATTCAGAAATCGCAGCGTTCACCTTACACAAGAATGCAAGAGGTAAGTCAGACTTTACATGCTGGACCTGTTTCCATTTGCCTTTTCAGGCCATCAATGCCAACAATACCGTCGTTGAAGAGGCGAAAAAGCATGGCGTCCGCAGCTATATATTTGCGCCCTGCATCGTGTGTAAGTAACTCCTCACAGCTGAGTCAATCGACCAACTGGCCATATCATTCCAGACGGTGAAGGCGAAGGTTTTGGGAACAAGATCTCTATTCAAACCGTCGCAATTGTAAAGGCCGCGAGGGCGCTGCAGCGGGTCTACAAGGTTGACCAAGGAGAACCGGTACGAGAGCTCTCAGCTCACGTGCGAATATCACAAGTTCCTCGCTCACATCAGTTCTACAGTCATGGCCAGTCTGCCACATTCTCGACAACACAACCCTGTATCTTCAACTGTTGCGCCGGATCCTGGCAGGTGACGATGTCCCCCACGGGAAGAATGGTTACTACCTTGCTTCCTCGGGCAGTATTGTCTGGGACGAGCTGTACACCGCCATGGCAGCGGCCCTAGCCAAGAGGAACGTCGTGGGTGACGCCGCGGTCGTGCCGGCGCTGGGCAATGAAGATTCGCAGATATTGGAGCGCATGGGAGTTGCGCTGGGTTGTCCGAAGGAGTTTGTGCCCCTGCAGCTGGGTGGCAACTGCACCCTTACCGCGGTTCATGGTAAAGAAATTGGCTGGAAGCCGGAGTTCCCGCCCGAGCATATCCTCGAGGCGGCGGATGCCGAGGTGGAGCTTCTCTTGAAGAACTTGTAAGGGGCGAGTTGTTTTTGAACGTGCTGGCGAAGCATAAATGATGTATTTGGATGGGAATACCAACTGTATCCTTATGCTCGAGAGCAGCTCAACTCGCCCGCTTTGAACAGTCAGTATTGCTATTTGCAAAATAAGTAGTTGGCGGTCACAGGTTTTGATCGAACAAACACCACTTGAACATCCCAGCTCGCGCGGGCCATAACTCGATGAATACTGCTCAGAACTCCATGGTTGCATAGGCAAATAGAACCGTCTCGTCAAGCTCTAGAGCGTCCCGGGGTCAATTTTGCAATATGGCGACCTCCTCGTCGACCTCGCTGGAGGGGCTGTTTCTGTGAGCCACAGCGATGGAGAATGCGGATTTTCGGGTGGTTTGAGTGCTCGGTAGGGGTCTTATGGATGCCAGGGAATGAATTATTTTTCTTTGTCCATGGACCAATTGAAACACAAATTATTGGAGCATACATGGAGCAAAGAGGGGAGGAATACGACCTGGAGGTGGAGTGGCCCACATCTGCGTTGAATAAGTGTGTTCAGCCGAGCTGTTCATGTAGAGAACCCCCGTTCGATTCGGGGCCAGGTCATTGGCGATGCGAAAATTCGTTCTTTTTTGCTCCCCAATGAAGGAATGCTCTGCGACGAATGCAATTTTTTTTTTGCCAACCACACGAAGGCCAAGGAGTACGGGACAGGGAGGAATAAGACCTGGAGGTGGAGTGGCCCATATTTGTGCTCAATGGGTCCTCATCGCTGAGTCAATTACACAGAAGACCCCCGTTCGATTCGGGGCCGGGTCCTAGACGTGGCGTTATCGATTTTTTTTTGCCTTGTCCACGAACCAATTAAAATGAAACAGAAATTGGGGCAAAGAGGGGAGGTTAATACGACTTGGAGGTGCATCTGCTTTGAATAAGCTGGATTCAGCTGAGCTGTTCATGCAGAGAACCCCCGTTCGATTCGGGGTAGCGCTCGATTTTTTTTTCTGGTGCATTCTTACTTAATAATTAGTGTTGGAGTACGAGGAGCAGGAAGAGGCAGAGCATAAGACCTGGAGGCCGAGTGGCTCACATCTGCGCAGGATTCCTGCGCAGCTGCAACCACGGGCGGTTACGCAGAAGATCCCTGTTCGACTCGGGGTCGGGCCGTGGGTTATGGATTGGGTCCAGTTTTTTTTTTTGGTCCACCAACCAGTTGAAACAGAACATTAGAGCACATATAAGGAGTAAGAAGAGAGAAAGAACAAGACCTGGAGGTGGAGTGGCCCACATCTGCTTTGAATTGCCGGGGTTAATGCAACTTATGCAGAGGACCCCCGTTCGATTCGGGTCAGGTCATGGGGCGAAGCAAAATTGAGTTCCTTTTATTAAATTTTTCTGGCCCTGCGAAAAATGCGAGGTGGAGTTAGTCTTTAGAAAGCTGAAACGCGCTGGTATCGATCGCCACCTTCTGGTTGAAACACCTCGGTTCGGTTGCACTGCGGTCACTGGGGTGTGCTATTAAGTAGTAATACTACAGTATCGGACCCTTAGCTTGCAGAGCTATGGCTGTAGCGTCAGCGCATTCACCCAAAACGCGGCCCGCGGGGACAGCTCCAGAAACGCCACCCGGCTTCGAGCGGGTATGTCCGGAAAATCTTGGGAAAATCGATGCGTGATGCGTCGGATGAGAAATTGTGATTTGTCGGTGACGAAAGGGGTTGCTCGCCAACGACCACCTTGTTTCCGCGCTCACAACCACCATGAGCGCAGCGTCCTCTGAGCTCGCGTCCGACAAGGACAAGCACACCCAGGCAACGCAGGATCTGGAGAAGGGCGTGCCCGACGCGGAGGGCGGGGAGGCGGCAGAGGAGGCAAAGCCCGCACCGGCAGCAGAAAAGGCACCGCAAGGACCACCAAGTGCACCAGGATTCTTCTCGTGGGCACTCCCGGCGCTGCAAAACCCGCGCATGCTCAAGACGTGCGTGCGCTGTGTGCTCGCCAGCGCCGCCGCGATCGTCCTGCTCGTCGACAAAGCGACGCTCGCGACTATGGGGTGCGTGGCTTGCCTCAGATCTCCTCTTGGAATAACCCTTCGGCGCGCACAGACAAGCAGGCTTCTTCGCTGCGATCGTCTCGATCCTCCTCCCGCCCTCGCTCGCGCTCTCCGTCTTCGTCCTCGCGAGCCTCACCCTCCTCATCGGCATGCTCCTCGGGTGGGCGTGGGGCGCCGCGTGCATGGCCGCCGCGATCTCCGTCCAGGACAAGGCCCTCCTCGCCGCGCGCCTCGCCGCGGCGCAGAAGGGGCTCGTGGCCGGGATACCGCCCGCGCTGCAGGTGTGTTGTGTCCCTCCCTCCTCATTATTTATCCGCTAACTCCTCCCCTAGCTCCAATCCCTCGCCTTCCACGGCGCCTTTCTCGACCATCGCGCCTCCGCCGTCTACGGCGCCATGTTCTTCCTCGGCACCTTCGCCATGGGCGTCCTCCGCGCCCGCATGCCCAAGCTCGCGCTCATGGGTATCTTCGGCACGATCGTGATGGACGTGTTTTGCTCGACGGGGCCGCGTGCGTGTTGAGCTCATTTCTTTTCTTTGATTGCTTCCATGTCAACCAGTCTCCTCTCTTCCCCACTCTTCGAATCCTCTCTGTTTATTGCGTGGTGTTGTGTGCACACACTCTAACGCGCCTTCCGCACAGTACTCCCCACCCCGCAATACACCATCGCGAAGATGTTCCTCATCCCGACCTGCTACTACCTCGCCATCGCGATCGCGTCGCTCGTGTTTGTCTTCCCGGAGAGTCTGGGGCACATGTGGCTGTGAGTGTTTTTGCTACTTACCTTCGAGATCTGCCAGCGTTTTCGTTCGGTCTTTCTTTGTTGATTTTAGTCCGAGCCTGGAGAGCGTGCTAACAACTCGCTTAGGACGACGCTCGACCGCGCCTTCTTCGGGTCCGCGCTTTCGCTGCTCGAGCTGCAGGCGACCGCGCTCGCGACGCGCCCGTCGGATCACAAGGCGTGGGATGCGTTGGCGGGGAGGGTGAGTCGTTGCATTAACCACAATTCAAATTTACGAACCAACGACACGCGCAGATCGCATCTACCCGCACATCCTTCGGCGCCGCGCTCGCGGCACTGAACGCGCAGCTCGGGCTGATCGGGCTCGAGTTCAGCGTCGGCCGGCTGGGGCCGGGGGATCTGCAGCGGCTGGCACCGGAGATGCGGGCGGTGGGGCTGAGGGGGTCGTGAGTGTTTGTTTCTTTGTTGGTCCAAGGAAAGAGAGCCGCTGGCGAGCGCACGGGAGAAAGAGAAGCACGGAGAAGCTACAGCCGCTCTCGAGCTCTCCGTCATAAATTTGGGATGGGGTACTCTGCGCACTGCGCGGAGACAGACATCTGTATTCCTTCCTCCCCGCCAGCGGCAGCGGAAGAGGACAGGAAAGAACGGCGAGGCAGTACGGCGGCAGAACGAACGCTCACATACTTCACAGGGGCCTCCTCGCGTTCCAAGCAGCAGTCACAAACGCGAACCGCGAAGACGCGCGTGCGGATGCGGCCTCCTCGCACGACCACGTGCGGGAGCAAAAAGAAGGCAACTTCAACCCCGCCGCGCACAGCCGCTTCGCGAAGCGGCGCGCCCTCGTACGGGCACGCGAGGCGCGGCACGGGCACGATCTCGATGCGCTCGTGCCCATTTTGGCGGAGGCGTCGGCGCCGTTGCGGAAAGCTGCCGAGGACGGGCTGAAGGCGCTGAGGGAGTGGTTTCGGGGGTGCAACGAGCGGCGGTGGAGGAGTTTCTTTGGCGGGAAGACTACTCAGGCCGAGTTGGACGAACGGCAGCGGGTGTTGTGCGAGGCGCGGGACGCGCTGGGGACGATGTTGCGGGAGTGGAGGAAGGAGGGGGGCGGGAGGGTGAGGCTGATTAAGCCGTTTGAGAGGTTTTTTGATAAGGAGACGGGGAGGCTTTTGGAGGGGGTGGGGAAGGGGTTGGATGATGAGGAGATGTTTGCGGTTAGGTGCGTGGGTTTTGTTTTTGCTTTTGAGAGGTTGGCTGGCTGGTGTTGTGTTGGTTGTAAAGGTGGTGACATGGGTTGGATTGTGTTGGGTGTTGGATGGAGGTGGGATTATGACAGCGGGCTGACAACCGCGCACAGATCGCTCTTCATCTGTTTCGTCTTCTGCGACACCCTCGACGCGTTCGCCGCGCGGGTCCACCGCGTCCTCACGCTCGTCGCGGACCTGGATCTGCGCCGCCCCACGCCCAGGCTGTGGTGGCCCCCGGGCTTCGGCAAGGTCGGGCGCATGATGTTCAGCCGCGAACCGCCGAGCGCGGACCAGCAGCCGCTGGCCATGGGCACCGCGAGCGACCCGACGAAGTTTGAGAGCGAGAGCGAGACGGATGTGGGTGGGGAGACGGTGGTGGGTGGGGAGGGTAAGGAGGAGGACAAGTTTCCACGTGGGTCTCTCTTTCCCCGTCCCGGCTTCAACCTCACCTTGTTGAACACGAACCCGCAGCCCGCAATCCCGACGCCCGCCCGCCCACCTCCGCGCTCGGGCGCTTCAGCGTCGCGCTCGGCGGCGCCCTGCGCTTCTTCAAGACCCCCGAGGGCATCTTCGCGCTCCGGCACGCCGTCGTCTCGCTCGCGCTCTGGATCCCCGCGGTCGTGCCCCGCACCGCGTGGTTCTACTACGCGAACAAGGGCCTGTGGGCGCTGATCATGGCGCAGATGGGGCTGGCGACGTTTGCGGGGGACCAGCTGTTTGGGCTCGCGACGCGTATTGTGGGCACGGCGCTGGGGCTGCTGAACGGGATGGTGGTGTGGTATATCGCCGCCCCCGGGCTGAAGAGCGGGAACGCGTATGCGGTAGTGGTGGTTACGGTGCGTCTTTCTGTTCAGGAGCGGATACGTATTGATTGGTTGAACGCTGTGGTGTGTTGGCAAACGAACAGACGGTGTTCAACGCGCCATACCTCTTCGCGCGGATCGCGGCCCCGCCGGCGCAGATGATGTTCTGGACGATGATCGGCGTCACGACGGTGTTTGTTGTCGGGTACTCGTGGCTCGACACGCACTTTATCGGGCTCGTGTCCAACTCGGGCGTGGGGATCGCGCTGGGGTGGAAGCGCGCGTATGTTACTCGTTATCCATAGCCGAGATCTGGATTGACTGACACGCACACGCTGTATAGGGTGCTGGTGATGATTGGGTTCACGGCGGGAGTGAGCGTTCTCTCTTGTGGGATATGCTTGACTCAGGCTGATTTGATTGGTTTCCGCTTGCAGGGCATCGTAATGCTATTCCCGCGTCCGACCTCGTCGCGTACGCTCGTGCGCCGCACGCTCGCGGCGACGCTCCGCGAGCAAGGCAGCATCTTCGGCAAAGAGGTCGAGGCGTTCCTCGCGGAGGAGGTGCGCGCGCGCAGCGGGCACCTGGAGAAGGAGGAGACCATCGACTGGGTCGACCAGGGCACTGCGGACGAGGACGAGCCCAAGGTGTCGCCGAAGGAGCGCCGCATACGGAAGGTTGCGCATAGGGTGTTGGTTGTGTTTGTATGTTGTCCTTGTTTTGCGTCGTTGGTCTGTTGGCTGATTAGGTGGTGCAGGAACGGCTGCAGGGTCTGGCGCCGTCGCTGAAAATGGGCCGTTGGGAGCCGCAGGTGCAGTAAGTCGTTGTTCTTGTGTGCCTCGTTTCAGGTTTGTGCAGTTTGATTTGAACTTGTTCGACAGGGGCTCGTGGCCGCATGAGCAGTACGAACTACTGCATGCAAAAGAGTACGTTGAAACAATGGTTCATTTTTTAAAAAGTTGTTTACTGATAGATTCCCAGGCTAAAATTGATTACGACGCTCTCGCTTCTTGCTGGGGCGTTCTCGAAGCTGGACGCCAAGTGGTGCAGCATCCTCGTTCATCGGGTAGGTCCATTCTTATTCATGTTATCGCTGGTTTTCTCACCGGACCTTTTTTCAGACACCGTTTTTGAACCCGAATCTGGTGAGTATGTTCAAAGCGAGTCGAATCATTGATGCCTAATTTTTGTAGTTGTCCGACATCTTTGCGACCATCGACATCCTCGCGAATGCACTCGAAGCAGGACAGCCGCTGCCTGCCTCGCTTCCCTGCTTGCGCGAGCGCCTGGTATACCACGAGTCGCTCATCCGCTCGATGGGCCGGAATGCGCGTCAGGCACCTGTACCAGTGACTCTCCCCGCGGAACAGGAGAGCGTTTCAGAGGACTCAGAGTCAGATACGCATCATGCTGAGTTTGTTGCGGGTAAGGTCGAGGGCGCGAGCATCGGCTTCGAGGAGCTCTCGTTGAGCGTGTTGATGGTCAGCCATTCGTCCTGTCGAATGTATGGACTATTAGCTAACCAACGGGCTGAAACAGGATGAACACTTGCCGACACATTCAACAGGTGTGTGTTGCATTACCCGTGATGAGATGTACCTGCTCACTTTGATTTTCTGTATAGCGGTTATCGCGCTCGGGAGCTTCCTTACTGTATGTGGCTGTCCTGTTCTTCTCGCGGCCGTTGATGCTCGTTGCTGACTGATTGGTGGACAGCTCCTCGACGAAATCGCCGCGATCGTACGCGAGCTGTGTGGACAGACGACGTTCCGCGGCTTTGATGCACTGCACCACGAGTTTATGGGGCGCGAGGAGGCCGCGATGGGCACGTCCGCGCAAAAGTGAAGTAGAGCAAAATAATCATGGGCGTACGGATGATCTGTTAGCTGTACGTGAAGTTTCGAATATTACCACGTCCGTATGCACCATTGTATCAAGTAATTTTCTTCGTGTTAGTGCGGTTTCTTTATTGTGAACGCGATAGAGGTTGAATGGTGTGGCTCGCCAACATCCGTTGGGGAAACGGGTAAGCAGCGCCGCTTGAGAGCTTATCATAGATTGCGTCGTAGTTCAACTATCGTGTTCTTGACAAGTGCCGATCCGAAACATTTATGAAACGGTGAGCCCCAAGTGAGTGAATCTGATACTAGCTCATTGATTGATTGAAAGCTGTGAAGACTAAGTGTTTCAGCTCCCGAATTGAAGGGGACCGCAGTGAAAGCTGTTCGGTCGGATTCCTTAAAGGAAACGGCAGGCCGGAGAAGTGTCCCGTCTTACGAAATACTGAATTGTGAGTAATAAGGTATGTGAAGCGGCAGCCGACCTGCATGAGGTGGAGAGACCGGACCAAATTATTTTTAACATATTCTCAGACGACTGTCAGAGTACTTAACGTCGACCCCTCCGGGCAGCGGCGCAAACAATGGCCGCTTTCTCGATCCAATTCTTGCTCTCCGCTTTTCTCTTGTCCCCGTTGGTGGCTCAGGCCTCTGATACCTTCCTCTGGAACCAGGTGTGCACCTAGATCAACGCCCAGATGACGTGTATTCACCTCGAGGAACAGTTGACGCCGAGCCAGGATTTGCAGTGGATACCGTGCTATTCGATCTTTCAATGCACGCGCTTGGAGGTGTGTCTCATTGGCTGGGAATACAACCTCAATGATTGAACCATTCGTCCAGGTCCCTTTTGACTACTCTGACCCAAATGTTGGCACTGCAGCCCTCGCCGTCATCCGTCTGCCAGCGAACGTCTCAGGGACCGATTATCAGGGCCCAATTTTATTCAACCCAGGTGGACCAGGAGGGAGCGGTGTCGATTCTCTCGTGGAGAACGCAGCGAACTTTCAAGTGGTCTTTGGGAGCGAATTGACTAAATACGATATCGTTAGCTTTGATCCACGGGGTAAATTCCTTGATCCCTCCTGAATATGAGGGCATGTTAAACTGATTCAACACTCCAGGTGTACGCTACTCGACCCCTCAGGCGTCTTTCTTTCAGACGCAGGTGGAGCGAGATTTGTGGAATGCTGGATCGTTGCCCGCCTCCTTGAACGCGTCGTCAAATGCTATTCCTAATGCGTGGGGCAGAGCACACCTTCTTGGGGCCATCGCTGCACAGCGGGACACGTCACAGATACTGAAGTATTTGACGACAGATAATGTGGCTCGCGATATGCTGCTGATGACGCAGAAATTCGGATTTGAGAAACTGAAGTACTACGGAACCTCGTGCGTACTTCACACTGAGTATTTTTTTCTGCTGAGAGCCCGAGAAATAGATACGGATCGGTTATCGGCGCAACTTTTGCTGCTATGTTCCCTGTGAGTTGTGGTTTTAACTCCATCTGCGTCCCTGTCGAACAATCTGCAGGATAAGGTTGAGCGGATCCTCATAGATGGTGCGTCTCCTCGGATTAGTTTTAGTGTACGCATTCTAACATCAGATTCTAGGCGTGGTGGACCCCGAGGCATGGTTCAGTGGCAAGCTTGTTTAGCTCCTGATCCCATCTTGCAGCTGACAAGCCGTGCAGCGAACCTAACCATCGAGTCGACAGACACGGATAAAGCACTGCAGACGTTCTTTGACGGCTGCGCAGCGGCTGGTCCAGATCTTTGCGCGTTTTATAAACCCACCGCTGCGGAAATTGCGGAGAGGCTTACCACCCTCACCGAATCTGTTCGCAGGACGCCCATCCCGGCACTCACATCCACGGATATGGCCTCGTCGACTACTCACTCCTGCGCAATACTATTTTCAAATCACTCTATGCTCCGTACGAATGGTTTCCTGCCCTCGCCCAGGGCATGTCGGCACTCGAGAGAGGAAATGGCACTACGCTGTATTCAATTTCAGTCCAACAGGGTACGCCATTCCAGGACGACTGCACCACCAACAGCACCGCAACTCCCACTGATGATGCCGCGATCGCCATACAATGTGGTGATGCGGCGGAGGTGAAAGACTCGGTCCAGGAAGTGACAGACTTTTATCGGAATGCAGCAAGAACGTCCAAGTTCGCCGAGTTTTTCGTGGGGTCAAGTCGAGTTTCTTGCTCGTACGTTTTCATTGTCATTTCTCTGGCCCCTGCGCAATAACTCTTATATGTTTAGTGGATGGCAGGTTTTTCGGGAGGATCGGTTCAATGGGCCCGTCGCTGCGGCCAATACCAGCTTCCCTTTGCTCCTAACCACAACGAGTGCCGGTGCTGAGTTCGCGCCTATATCATATGTGTAGTGCTAACCTGGCTTTTGTATAGACCCAGTTACACCCAAGGCCGGGTGAGTCTCAGTTCCTGTAAGGTATCGGTCACTGATTATCCGGTTTGATCTCAAGAGCACTTCGGGTTCAGGCAGCATTCCCAGGATCTGGGCTCTTGACGCAGGATTCGCCAGGGGTGCGCTCGACATCTAGGGTTTTTCTGTTCATAACTAACTCGACGATCACAGCACACTTCCAACACCGCGCCGTCGCTCTGCACTATTGGTTACTTCCGCCAATACTTTTTCAATGGCACCCTGCCGCCACCCGGCACCGTCTGTCCCGTTGAAGTCCCCCTGTTTGGTGCTCCAGCAAATTTCACCAGCAAAAGGGCTCTGAGTGCGGATGACAAGGAAGTTCTAGCCGCGATGAAGGCTATTTCTGAGTCACTACTGTCCGTAATTGGCACTTCAAAGTTCAGGATCTAACTAGTCGTGCGCATCTTAGAAAATAAATAAACTAACTTACTTACCATAATTTCGTGTTTATGTTCACAATAAGTTTGACTTGGAAGCATGGAAACCCGAAAGGTTTCAACCTACATGACGAACCTCCGCAAAAATAAAAACCGCACTGTGCGGTGAGTTTGCGCGCCCAAAAGCCGCATGCGGCTTTTGTGCAAGCTCTCTATTCTACTTTCCGACCTGACAGGCGAATCGAGATCTGAGTCCGCCAAAAATAAGGAGGATCATAATGGACCGCAAAGTATTTAATGGCTAGCTAGCACTGATTTGCGAATGTCATCGCAGCAACGATGGGCGCGCATTCTACACTTTTTTTCTCTGCTTTGCTTGCATCTCCCGCTGTCTTTGCGCAGACTACTTTTCTTTGGGACCAAGTACTACCGCATCGCAGGATTGCTTTACCCCATACTCATTATTGTCTTTAGTTGGCCCCAAGCGTGGATCTTGATTGGGTGACCTGTTATTCAACGTTTCAGTGCACGCGCCTGGAGGTGTGTGTTTGGCGGTCGAAGGGAGGAATCTACGTTGACAGGTTCTATGTCCATCCCCAGGTCCCTCTCGACTACTCTGACGCCAGTGTCGGGACCGCTGACCTGGCCGTCATTCGGCTACAGGCAAATGTCTCAAAATCTGAGGTAGCGACGTCGATACGCTTGTCCAGGCCGGCCCCAGCCTCCAGCTCGTCTTTGGGAGCGAGTACGACATCGTCAGTTTTGATCCTCGCGGTGAGTGGGTTTTCATCAGTTGCGACGCGATCTCATTTCCCAGGTGTGAGCTACTCGACGCCTGTTGCAGCCTTCTTTCAGACGGATGCTGAACGCGCTCTCTGGAATGCGGGCTCGTTGCCTGCCTCGCTCAATGCCTCTTCCGATGCCCTTTCATTTAATTGGGCACGCGGAAAGTTGCTTGGACAGTTGGCCGCACAAAGGGATACGTCGGGGATTCTCAAGTACATGACGACCGACAATGTGGCGCGCGACATGCTGCTGATTACGCAAAAGTTCGGCTTCGAGAAACTCCAATATTACGGCCTTTCGTAAGTCATTCGTTGGAGTAGTATTCTCATATTCAAATTCAGACAGCTACGGAACAGTTCTCGGTGCAACTTTCGCAACGCTGTTCCCTGTGAGCTTCTCCCCCATTTTACATGACTGCCACTGAAGCTGTTTACAGGACAAAGTCGAACGCATCCTGATCGATGGTGTGTTGGACGCCGACGCATGGTTCAATAGTAAGCCCAATATTGCTCGAGTTCATCCCAAGTCACCGAATTCCGCCAGCCAATCTCACTATCGAGGCCACCGACACCGACAAGGTGTTGCAGAGCTTCTTCGACGGCTGTGCTGCCGCGGGCCCTGACCTCTGTGCATTCTATGAACCCACAGCCGCTGGCGTAGCCGACAGACTCGCCGCTCTGACTGAATCTGTGCGCACCCACCCTGTCGCTGCTGTTACTCCAGCCGGATACGGTATCGTCGACTATTCCCTCCTTCGCCAGTCTCTGTTCACTTCCTTCTACGTGCCCTACATGCTTTTCGGTCCCATTGCCCAGGGACTCGCGGCGCTCGAGAACGGGGATGGCTCCATCCTGCTCTCCATCGTGCAACAACCCGCGTTCGAGTACGATTGCAGTAACGACACGGTGCCGTTCCACCTCAACAACGGCGAGGCCGTTTTTGCCATCCAATGTGGGGATGGGGCGGAAGTGACCGACACGCTAGAGGAGCTGCGCGCGTGGTATGATAACGCGGCGAAGACTTCCAAGTTTGTTGAGTTTTTGGTTGGCTCGAACCGAGTGTCCTGCGCGTATGTTGACTTGACCGATTTGGGAACGGGACGCTGATTTCCTCGCAGTGGGTGGCAGGTGTACCGGGACGATCGCTTCAAGGGTCCAGTAGCGGCCGCGAATACCAGCTTCCCGCTCCTGCTATTGACAACCAGTGCTGGTACGACCTCGGTCCAACTCCACTGTTACTACTAACCTATCTCCTCTTAGATCCGGTCGCCCCTTCAGCAGCGTAAGACTTCTTGGTTCTTAGTTCAATTTTGCTGCTGATTCCTCTCTCAGTGCCCTCAAAACGCTGGCAGGATTCCCTGGATCCGCGATCTTCACCCAAGATTCGCCTGGTGTGAGTCAAGCCCGCTTTTTCAACCACAGTCATTCCTGACCTAATGCACCTACACCCAGCACACCTCCATGACCGCACCGTCGCTCTGCACCTCCGCCTACTTCCGACAATACTTCCAGAATGGCACTCTACCGGCACCCGGGACGGTGTGCGTTGCCGATATAACGCTCTTCGGCGCTCTGGCGCCCAGTCGGCGGGATGCTCTGAGTGCAGAGGAGGAGGAGCTTCTTGCAGCACTCAAGGTAATTAGCAAGGCGGTGCGCCCCGTTATCACCAGCAAAACAATCCACTAAGCGGTCGTGTTTGTATCTTTGGAATATCATTATATCTACCCTCTCCTACAACAAATTTCGGGGACGGCGATTAATCATTCTTCCAATTCAAAACCAGAAAGTGCAATGCAATGGGTATCTTCTGCATGAGGTATGACCCCGCATCAGACTGAACCATCCAACCCGATATTTGAGCCACAATTGCAATATCTTTCAAACATCAAGGTTGGGAAAGGAGGGCAGGGGAGGCAGGATGGGTGGGAGGGGTGGAGAAGACACGAAGCAAGAAGACAAAGGGGAAGGGGGGAGAGGGAGGAGATAACGCACCTGCAGCGCAGGCGCTATCCCGGGCACGATTCTGCGCCGCCGCGAGGAGGACCTTGTCCTGCACGGAGATCGCGGCGGCCATACACGCGGCGACCGAGGAGCATCCCCATCAGGATCGTGAGGCTCGCGAGGACAAAGACCGAGAGCGCGAGCGGGGGTGGGGGAATCGGGACGATCGCGGCGAAGAAGCCTGCTTGGCTGTCGGCACCCAGCGTTAGCCCAAACCCAAACAACTACTTGCGATGGGGCGACAAGAGAAGAGAAGACGGACCCCATCTTCGCGAGCGACGCTTTGTCGACGAGCAGGACAATCGCGGCGGCGCTGACGAGCACGCAGCGCGCGCACGGCTTGAGCATGCGCGGGTTGCGCAGCGCCGAGAGTAGCCACGAGAAGAGCCCTAGAGCGCCGGGTGATCCTCTTCCTGCATTTGCTCCTGCGTCGGCCGCTGCTGGTACTGGTTTGTTTCCCTTCCTCCGCCGCCGCCCCACCGTCGGGCACGACGCCCATCTCCAGATCCTGCGCGTCGCCCTCTGTATTTGCCTGGGTGTGCTTGTCCCTGTCGGACGCCAGTTCAGAGGACGCTGCGCTCATCGTGGTTGTGAGCGCGGAAAACAAGGTGGTCGTCGTCCCTTTCGTCACCGACAAATCACACTTTCACATCCGAGTCGGATGATCCGACGTATCACGCATCAATTTTCCGGACATACCCGCTCGACGCCAGGTTGCGTTTCTGGAGCCTGAGGTATCCGCGCCGGCCGCGTTTTGGGTGAATGCGCTGACGCTGCAGCCGTAGCTCGTCAAGTCAAGGGTGCGATGGAAGTGCGAAGACCTCCAATACCAATATATAGCACACCGCAGTGACCACAGTCCAATCGAGCCAAGGTGCTTCAACCAGGAAGTTGGTTACGATCGATACGAGCGCGTTTCAGCTTTCAGATTCTAATTTCCACCTCGCATTTTTCGCAGGGCCAGCAAAAATAACCGAATCCCGCCACCCATAACCTGGCCCCGAATCGAACGGGGGTCCTCTGCATAAATTATCGACACTTGTTGTTCAAAGCAGATGCGGGCCACTCCACCTCCAGGTCCTGTGCTTTGCCTCTTCTTGCTCCTCATCAGTATGTACAGTATTCAAACATCTCGATTTAATTTGCATGCACAAGGGGGAAAAAAACGACACCTGCACAAATCATGACCTGATCAGACCCCGAATCAAACGGAGGTCCTCTGCAGAAATTGCATTGACAACGACACCTATTACTCAAAGCAGATGTGGGTCACTCCACTTCCAGGTCTCATTCCGCCCCTCTTCTCGCTCCTTGTATATATGTGTTCCAATCATGGGCCCTAATTGGCAGAAAAGACAAGAAAAATAATGGAAAATTGCGCGGAGCCATGACCTGGCCCCGAATCGAACGGGGATCTTCTGTGTAATTGCAATTGACCAAAACACGATATCGAGCACAGAGGTAGGCCCCTTTACCTCCAGGTCTTATTCCTACCGCTGGTCTCACCGCTCTAACACCTCAAATTCAAGTTTCCAAGTTATAATTCCAAAAAATCAACTTTAGCTGGTAGATCTCTGATCATAAGTGGCGCATCCGTTGACCGGAAACCTCTGAATATCCAGCCATAAAATCCAGAAAGCTACCTTGGTCTCGACCATGACCTGACCCCGAATCGAACGGGGTCTTTTGCAGAATTTTTCACAAGACACAATTCGCAGCATTCAAAATAGATTGGGCCACCCCACTTCCAGGTCATATTCATACCCCTCTTCTTGATCCATGCATGTGTTTCAACCACGGTCTCTAATTGGTGGAAAAGACAAGAAAATTAATCGGCAGTCGCATACTTAAGACCTGACCCCGAATCGAACGGGGGATCTTCTGCGTAATGTTGCCCAAATCAACAAATCTAACTCGGCTTCAAAACCCTCCAAGTACCGGCCTGTATGTGCTTCTTATTTGGTTCAACAAAAGACGGGACGTCGCATCAAGAATGGCCTGGCCCCGAATCGAACGGGGTCTGCTGTGTAATTGACTGGGTTTTTTTAATCGAAAACTAATTGAGCACAGATATGGGCCACTCCACCTCCAGGTCTTATATCTGCGCCCTTGCGCAATTTCTCCCTCAACTTGTGATGATTGCACACTAAAACCTGCTGTCAGCATTATAAGCCGAGCCCAAGACCCAAGGTCCAACCACTTCTACCAATATTGATGGTTTTATGTGGCGTCTGAGAGAGTTTATTGGATCCCACGTTAATCCCGCGGTTTTCCGTCCGTGCAAAGGAGATACAAAGACACTGCTGGGTAGGGCATCAAACTGTGCGTAATACGCCCCCGGGGGTAAAAATTACACCCGTATTTGGCCCAGGGGACGGCCCGACCCGTGCGTAACTTAGCATCTCGGACGCCATAGACGGGACGGGTTCCGTGCGTATAGCCGTGAACGGGCGTAATTTACGGGTGGTCAAGTGATGCTGCAAGATCAACAAACTTTGAGTGAGTTATGGACTATATTTGAGTGAAATACCTTACCGACTGTCTGAAACCACTTTTAGGGTTCGTGAAAGCGAGTTTTCGGCAGGTCAGTTGCAGCGTCGGATGGATTCGGACACTTCCGACATGCACCTTGCGGCATGCCGAGAGCTCCCGAGAGCGTATCCGGACAAACTCGGACCGATAGACCCGGTTTGCCACTCCATTGCTCCACTTCGACGTTTGTCGAGACGACCACCGGTTTTCAAACCTTTTATTAGGGTTTTCATTTAGTTGACGGCCAACTGTAAACCGAAGCTAAACATTTGGAATCAGGGGCAAATATTCACTGACGGGCTCTTACGGGGGGTCGGCTACATCACCAAGTCGTCTGCCGTAGTGATGTACTGTTTGTAAGTACTCGTCGTAGTAGCGGATCCCCCCTCCCTCCGCACCGGGTCTTCCCAAAAAGCCTGTGGCTTGCACGACACCGAAAAAGCCCGCAGTCTCCACCTCAGGCTCGGACTGGGGTGTGATATTGGGGGCTGCAGCGAAAGGGAAACCCAAAGATTAGCTATGTTTAATTGATGGAAGTCTGAGGCAAGGATGATCCTAGTGCGAGGAGTCGGTGCTTTTGGGGATGGAACTGAATATATTTCTACAGAAAAAGATATGAATAATTCAGTCGATAAGTACTTCCTATTCCATAGTGAGCTAGTGCAATAATTTGGGCAGATTCGCCTTCCAACGATATTCCGCACTCCACGGGTCCAAAATTTCGTGGGATTAGGTACAGGTTCAGAACCAGAAGGTTGACGCCGACCTGCGGGAGGACTGCGACGGGTACACTAGGTAGGTGGGTAACCAATGTGCACGAGGTAGATCCGTATCCAACCTTACACAGAGTCTCACATGTACCAGAGATTTTGTGATAACCAATAGTCTGCGCAGTATTAATATGAGCTGCCCATTGGTGATGGCCCAATATCATCTCAGAAATGGCTCGCCACCGCTTATCGCAGCTTGCATCCCTCTGGCTCTCATGCATCCTCGCGTCACAAGCACAAGTCTACAACATCTCTGCAGCCGTGAGCGACCAGCCCAGCATCACCACCTTCACATCCGGCGCCACAGATCTCGACGCACCCAAAGTCACCCCAATCAACAGCACCGCATTCAACTGGTGGTACTTTGACGTCGTTCCCACCGACCCCAACCTCCCTCGTGTTGATTGCGGTGGTCTTTTACACCGCCACCACGGCCACATTTAAGTACGTTGAAACGGTGCACTTGATATACAACTAGAAATAGCTTAGATTCGGGCTTGCACAAAACAACCACAAAACCACCACTACAACAATCTATTCCTCCAAAGATGTAAGTGCTTCTCTTTGTGAGTTCGGGTCCGGGCCGTAGTATGTGACCAGCAGGTTTGGAACAAACACAATTCGACTGCTAGACTTCAACAAAGCCGTTCAACAACATGCTAGCACTACACAGCTGCCAACAACAATACTGCTAGCACCTGGGATGGGCAGGGGTTTATGGGTTGGATACAAGGTGGCTGGATCGCTAGATCGAGGGCACCAGGGCAGAGTATGTAGGTTTGTGAAAATCCTCGCAATGGGGTACCCAGAGACTATTGAGGCTAACAACAAAGGGACTTCAATCCTCAAGCGACAAGGCAGTCCTTAAGCCGCTGACCTATTCCTTAACCAAGAACAGGAATGTTTCCACTTTGTATTGGCAATAGACACTATAAGCGTCCAGCTAGCGACCCAACACACTACGACAGCGCTTCCGTCAATATCGGGGTGAAGGCAAAGTAACTGACAAGTTACAGTCGGTCTAGAAGTGGGGGCACCTAGTCTGTCTTCTTCTTAGTGGGCTTGAGTCAACACACAATCACCTAGCAGGCGATCCAACACACTACAATAATATCGGGGTGAAGGCAAAGCTGCTAGCGCAACTGCTAGCTGGGTCTTGAAGAGAACACCGTTGGTTTTATACGTGAAGACTCTTCGAGTCAACAACAGGAACCTCAACTTAAGATCTCAATGTGTCCAGAGTCAACAGTATTGATTCCAATAAAGCTACTACTTGTGAAGTGTGTGTACAATCTCCACTAGCAACCTGAGACCACCTGCACCAACTTCGTACAAAGTCGGGGTGTAATAATCTGAGGATCTAGCCTGCTCTGTGCTCCTTTATACTACTGAGGTCCATGGTACATGTGATAAACAGAATGAATAATATAAATGAGTGAAAATGATGTGATGGATACAACAGCCAATGAAACGACTGCAGTTTGGTTTTATGATGGGTCTATGCCAAGTAGAAAAGCCACACTGATCCGCTAGTGTCCATTTATGGGTATCGTGAGTGATCCCTCAGCTCGCCATCAGCTGCTGGAATCTCTATCCTGACAAAACAGAGTTGAAATCCGCCGCCTGGAGTCATCTAGCACTGGTCAGAGCACCGGCTAGCAGTCTGTTTATCCGTTACTGTGTATGTGGTGACCCACGCATCCGCACCAATAGCCTGCTAGCTATTCCTCTACTGTCTACTTGTCTCTGTTTGTGACTCGCGACTGCGTCGCGACAGTCATGTGCTCACATCTGTGTTTCAGGTCTCGGGTTGATCACTAGAGGGTTACCGCACACTAGCACCCTTGCTAGAAGGCTGCTAGCGCATAGTTTACTACCCTTCAGATCCCAGACTCGCCGCTCGCACCTCCTGCTAGCGTCCTCGCAGTTCCACTCTCCTGTGTCTCGCTTCCTAGGTGCTAGCACCTTGACTGTTTAGGCTTATGGTTATTTCCCCGTGGTTTGTGCCTCTAGACCGTACTAGCACGTCACCCTAGTCGTATCAGATGCTACAACCGGCAGCTTGGGCTCACTCCAGTTCTCCTTTATATCACCTAGCCAGAGTCCTGAGTGCTAGTAATAACACATCAGAAGTGCTAGCGCTTTCCCGTTGCATAAATACTGGTCCTAGGAAATCGCAAAATAGCACTAGATGCCGCGTGCTCTTGTTACGGTGTTTCAACGTCCCACCAGCAGATACGGTGGCAGTTGTGCAGATCACGGGGTCCTTCGAGAATGGGACGGCGTTCAATGTGTTTATGGAGGGGGGGGGGGCGGTGCAACGGTTATGTCTGATGAGAATGTGTTGAGCAGGAGTTGGAATGGCACGGGCCTTGGCTGGACACATACAAGCAGGCCGACGACATATACTGTCAAGCCGAATGCAACGCAAGTGGGCGTGGAAGGAACTATTGAATTTAACACGGTCAGTGACAGAAGCTCCGGTGAAGTAAATAAATGAAATGACCATAAAGCATGTTGCAGATCGCGCCGGCGCACTATCCATGCAGTCCTACCATGGCCAGGCAGAACATGAATCTGGGTGCCGGTATCGGATGGGCAAATGCGGTTCCAGATGCCCAGGCCGTGGTTAACTTGAAGATCAACAGATTGAGCCTCACGTTTGACGGCACAGGATATCACGACAAGGTGAGAATCCCGCTCTGCATGATTGAATGAATGTGGGGGGTACTCACTGTCACTGAACGAACACAGAACTGGGGCGCTCAGCCGTTCGTGGCAAACGTCAACTCGTGGTACTGGGGCCGCAGGTGGATAGGTCCTTACTCGATGGTCTGGTTTGACTTCCTTGCGTTGAACAGGACAGAATACGTCAGCGTGTACGCCTCGGAATCCAGGGTGATCGTCTCGGCCAGCTGCATTCCGAACACCCTGTGTATGCGGCCTATGGGGGACAACGACACCTACCCGCCCCATCGCAGCACGGGCGATCCCTCCAGGTATCATATTACACCTGACCCCGGAGGCAACGGGACGCTGGTGGTGGATGCAAGTATCAGGGGGATACCAATGTAGAGACTATACCTGTATTGCAATGTTGCAGGCCGCTATCCAGAGCCATATTGCAATGTGGTGGATCCCTGGCCATATGGCCAGGTCCATGCCACATTGCATTGTGGTGGTCCTCTGCAAATATTAAAAGAAATAACTGGCAAAAGGGAGGCTTGAACCACAGACCTCAGGAGATATTATACAAGCCTATCTGTCTGAGCTCACAACCACTACACCAAACAACCTATATAAAAGATATTGTCCTTCCCAGCTAGGGTAAGCCTGGGCTTACCCTACCTGGCACTGCTCATGCCCATACCTAGAGCAGGGAAGCTGCCCTAGGTCTTCGAGAATTGTTTGGTACTGTTTATTCTGTGTTTGGGGGTATTTTAAACCCTAACAACCTAACCTAACCTAACCAACACTCACCAACCCTAACCAACCTAACCTACCTAACCTAAGAAATTAAATGATCCCTGGGCCTAACCAGCTAACCAGCTAACCCTAACCCTAACCAACCTAACCAGGGCCCTATGCAGGCCAGTGTAGATGGTAGAGGGGCTAATCATGTGTTTGGGTGAACATAGTACATACCTAATATCTTGTAATACCAGCACTCCTTCTTAGCTCAGTTGGTTATGATGTTGGTTCGGGTTTATTACCTAAGCCAACACGGAGTTTTGTGTTCAATCCCGGCTATTACCTCTTTGGCTGATATCTTGAACACTCTGTGTACTCATGGTGGCTCCTGGACAGCTCTGCATCATATATGCACGGAGCCCCAACCTCACACCGTCGTATAATTGAAAACTACTGGGACACACACTTTTCATGATTTAGGGACCCAATTTTACTCTTCGCTGTTGAGTCTTGAAGTGTTTTACTTTCTTCTGGCTTTTCAATGGTCTCTGAGCCTTCCCAGAGTCGTATGCCCGCAACATCGAGAGAGGTGAATAGGGCGAAACAAACAGCCGATGTCCCGATGATCGCGCATACAGATCTGTCCAGCTATATGACCAATTTCACTATCTGTGCTATTCACCCACAGCACCACAGTTCGATCACTTCCCAAACACTTCCTGTATTTGTTGAACGGAAATCATTACCAAAGGCTATACCCTCACTCCTACAATACAGTTATAATAATTCAGGCCAATAAGAGCATTCTAATCTATCCCACAATCTGATTTAAAATCTACACTATGAATGAAGGTGCCGGGACAAATATGATATTTTTCTGGACATCTATGTGCCCATTTACCTGCAAAGTGCTCTCCACTGCCCAATTATCAGCATTACCTGTTTCCCGCATGGGTGCGCTGAGTGGTCTCACTCTTGCTCGCACCCCACTGGGCTTTTCTCTGGTGAGTTCTGATGTGTTTTGCCGGTTTTTCATTGTCAATCTTGTCTCCCCCGCGCTCCGACACAGTGATCCCCACACCCATCTGCCCCTGCGTTGGATCAAGTTCCACCTGTCCGGCCGGCTGCCCCACCTCGACTTCTGCACGGGCTAGACTTTGGTGCCCCGGCCACGGGCCGCCCAGCTCCACGCAGAATGGCAAGCAAATGATGCCAATCTGGGGGTTAAACTGTGAGAATGGTCTAAGCCTGTGCTAAAAAAAATGCGAACCTTATCTGCTGTAAGTGTCACATCCTGGATTTCTTGGAGGAATTTGCGACTGTGAAAATTACTACGAAGTATCAAGACAGGCAGATCTGAAACTGAGCTATGGAACACCGTGCCGTCGTTGCAGTTGGACCACCCGAAACTCGTACTCGTTGAACTTTCCTTTGCAGTGTTTGTGGTGCTGAATGAATTCCGCTGGAAACCACAGGAAATGTGGTGCTTTCCAGTCCCTGGGTTCCGGAAATGGCAGGGTAAAGCCAATATCATAAGATCATAACGGACTATGTGAAAGGATGATATTCATTATTTCCAAGGGTTTCCACACCAATGTCTTCCCTTGATTTAACTATTTTTCATCACAACTTACACCCGTTTGATGGCATCAGACAAAGTGGCTTGCACACACGGTTTTGTTCGCAGCGGACCAAAATAAATTGAAATCAGCTATTATTTGGAGTTCAGTGGCTCCTATAACAGTGTAAACAGTACTAGAATGACTTGTAAAGTTTGAATAAAAAAACTCATAATTTACACTGGGGGCAAGAACCGAGGCATGTGACAGCCACATGCATTACATGCATGTGTGTTGCAGTTAACGATCTACCAAACAAAAGAGGTGTGACAATTGGACAATCATTCTTTACTAGACAAAAGAGGAACAAAGGGCAGACAAAGGGCAGGAGATCTCTCCCAGGTGCAGGGAATCCTGTCGTGCCCTTTGTCTATTATTTGTCCCTCCTTTGTCTAGTAAAGGACGATTGTAGAACTGTGACATGGGCTTTGTTTGGCCTGTGACTAGTTGCAGAGCACATGCGTGTAACGCACTCGTGCTCCACATGCATCGGTCTTTGCCCCCAGTGTTAACGATTTTTTGTCGCAAACCATGCCCATTTGATGGCATCAGACAAGGTGGCTTGCGCAAGCCATTTTGCTCGCAGCAACTAGGGGCCGAAAGAAAATGAAAGCAACTATTAGTTGAAGTTCAATGGCTCCATATAACAATGTAATTTGCCGTGGAATGAGTTCCAAATCTTGAATCAAAAAATTCCGCCCACACCGGGCACAAGCCACTTTGTCACCAGAATGACTTGTGATGGCAGTTGAGGTGTTCAACCTGGCGCCAATTCACCCAAGTCTCACTGTAACATGGTAGGAGCAGGCAAATTAGATATAGATGAGATGGCATTGACCTTGTTCATGCACGAATTCCTTGACTTTTCGTCACAAGCCGTGCCCACTCCCATTTTGATGGCATCAGACAGAATGGCCACTTTGTTGCTGATGAAAAAGAACAATGTCCTGGCACATCCTAGGCCTGAGAATCCTCCAGAACATTCAAATGTCTTCATTGGGGCAGTTTACATCAAAGATTTTAGTAGTTATGCTCATTCGGTTGGTTGCAGTCAAGACCCTGGTACAACCAACGTCAACTACCGAGAGCCACAACCTAGAAACACTGTTCAGAGGGCTTGTTTCGACTCTGTTGGAGAATCCAAAACCTTTTTGTGAAGGAATCTGTTCAAATTTCAGTTTGAGGCACTTAAACACATGCGGGGGTTCAAAAGTCAGATGAATTGGACACTGTTTTTGTGAATATCTTTGCATGGTGGACGCTCCTTCCATTATTTTCAATACAGGTGGATTTTTGGAAGCCTGGTCTATCAGTTAAGCCCCACAAGCCCGCTTGCTTGCATGCCGGGCATGAGTTGCCCTCATCGTCTTTCAAAGCTTCCCCAAATATCAAAATTATGTGACAATTGATGTCCTACATACATGCAGGGTACATATGATAATGTATCTGTCCCATAAAATCCAATGCCAGGGCCCTACATGATGTGCAGTGAGCGCAAACCACTTCAGTTTTTTGGCTGATGTCAAGCCGGCGAAATGGCTTGTAAGCTAAAAACCCGGGCGTGGGCGGGTGATGCCACCAAAATCCATGCCCACACCTGAAACAACTTATTTTTTGTGCGGGCGCAAGCCACTTTTGCAAGCCAAAAAGTTAAATCTTATGACCATCAAACTTTGTTAGAAGTAGTTGCGATTTGAGAGGGTCTGAACCAGGTTTGAAACGATTCACTCGAATATGATTTGGTAGGAGAGAGAGAGAGTACTCATAAAAACCACATGGGCAATAGTATGAGTTACTGGGAGTCAGCGGAGCAGAACGTCGACATCAATACTCGCGGCACGTCCCGTATGCGTCCAAATACGAGTATCTTTCCTAACTAGAAGGGGGTGCCAATCCAAGAATTTTCAAATCACGCCGAGATGTTCAAGAGTTCTATATTCCGATTCCCCAAGTATGTGACCTCCGAAAGTCAGCGGTGACGTGGTCACTGAGGTAGAGGTAGGGGGTACATTATCGGATACTTCTGATGTACTGCGGGGCGTTATCGGGCCACAATACGCTATTAGCATCGAATTTCTCCGGGGACCTTGTAGCCGAAAGGGAGAGGGAAGGTAGAAAAGCGCTGCGTGTGGGAGAAACGGGGAGCTCGTCTGCAGTGTGGGGTAGAATGCGTTGCGGGGAGCGGTTGGGACGTAAATGAATGGCGCGGCCATGATGGTTGAGAATGGATCGATGCGAGCTGTTTACAGTTTCAACGGCGTTTCCCCGCCTAAGGCCAAGGACCGCATTCCTGGAAGATTTAATAATGACACCTCCGAAAACAAACCGAAGCGAGTCAAGAAAATGGTGTAGGCAATGACGAATGGTACCGGTAGGCTCTATGCATATCAGGGTGCACACGCTCCTGAGTTCCGGGAAGCGTTTGGGAAGTATTCTCGCCTACCTAACGGCATTCCGAATAGTATCCTGTGACCTTTTGTACAAATCTATTCCGACGGGTGAAGCTGGAAATCATGAACTTCGCGGTGCTTCTTCGCCAACCACCTGGTTTGAAGACTTTTTCTGAACTGAAACAGGCGGAGACCACGTGATTTCGCCACGCCCAATTGGGCTGCAAGTGCAGTGCATATCGACGACATGACACATGAACGCTCGGCGTATTATTTTTACAGCGAGCGGACCCTGGATGAAGTCATATCATGTGCGGGGAAGCCTTGGGCTTGGCCAATGTTCTGCACTTCGCAAACCTCCCATTCGCCCCAAACCATCGTTCGATCATAGGGAAGCATATTGTATAGCCTGGGCTGACAGCTGCCCCATGGCGAAGTCTTTAGATCATAGGACCTTGCGTCGTTGAGCGTATAAAAGACATCTGACCACGCACATCTAGGGCAGACGATGATGTCTTTCACAGTAATTGGCAGTGCTGCACTAGCGTCCTTGTTGGTTTCTGTGGCCGCGCTCGACAATGGGGTAGCTCGTTTACCAGGTAAGTTGAATTTCCTCCATTATTTCTTCCCAATCATTGATCTTTCGTTCCTAGTCTTGGGATACAACAGTGCGATTTCTTCTCGTTTGCCTTAGATTTCTACTGACCTGGAGAAGCTTGGAACGCCTACCAGGTACGCGCTCGACGCCAGCAATAACGAACGCAGTCTGACAGCGGAACAGTGCAACATCAACCAGGACCTGCTTGTAACTACAGCCAAACTGATGAAGTCTCTTGGTCTTTTGGTCAGTTCTGCTCTACTAGCGCTCAAATACCCCTCAAATTGAGAGACTTCTGCAGGACGTCGGATACAATTATGTTAACATCGATGATTGCTACGCGGAGAAAAGCCGGGATGCAGACGGCTTCATCGTTCCAGGTTCGTAGGATGACTTTATTACGTACATATGAACGGTGGAACTTGGCATTTCAGACAAAATCCGCTTCCCCGATATCAAGAACATGACGGACCAAATTCATGCTCTGGGGTTGTACGTCCTGACGACTCTTTTCTGAGGTACGACCCATTGATTTTGGTCTTTCTCAGAAAAACTGGCATTGTGAGTGTTCCCACATAATGCATGTGGTCTAGTTATCTGACTTTCGATGCTCACTAGTACAGGTAAAGAGTTCAATCTGCTGGCCGTCTTGGACCTGACATACCGGCAGTGATTCGGGCTGGGAGACTTGTGCGGGATACCCAGGGTCGTTCCAGAATGAACTCCGCGATGCCACCACCTTCCAAGACTGGGGCTTCGACTACCTCAAGTCTGTGTCTAAACCTTCCGCATTCCATTACTGACCGACATTGCTGGTTAGATACGACAACTGCTTCAGTGCGTAGCTTTCCTGCTACCTGATCACGGGCTCCTCTCTCACAAAACAATTTTCTCAGTCCCGGCTGACAATGTCATTCGCCAAGGGATGCTCGGGAGTATGTTCGCACGTTTCATCTTTGAGCCTGCGCTTGTTGATTTTTTGTCCGCTTCAGAGTACCAGCGTATGGCAGACGCCCTGGCCACGCTTTCGCAAACCAGCGGGAAACCACCATTCGTCTTTTCTCTTTGTGAATGGGGACAGGAGCAGGTATGGCTGTGAGTATCCTACCATTGTACTTGAATCTCCGGATGCTCACTGTGGATTACAGCTGGGGCAAAGAGCTGGGTCACAGCTGGCGTGTAATTGGTCTGCCGTATCGATAGCATTCTCTCAAATTTAATGCGTTTTGTCCAGGTCACAGGCGACATCGCGCCAAAGTGGAGCTCGTTGGCGTCCATCATCAATTTGTACGCATCTTCGGCATGGTTAGCGAATCAGTCGGACTCATGGGAATAAACTTCCACAGCAACTCTTTCATCACTCAAGCCACGGATTTCTCTGGCCACAATGACATGGACATGGTACATCCAAATTTATTAGTAGAAGCATTTTTCCGATTCTTGCGTCAAGCTCCAACTCGGAAACGGCGGTCTGACGTTCGAGGAGGCGAAGTCCCATTTCACCGCGTGGGCGTTGATGAAATCACCGCTCCTAGTGCGTTTGATTTCTTTCGCAGTTAGTTCCAGCATTGAATCCTCAAATCCAGATTGGCACAAACGTCTGTTCATCCTGCGACCAGCTCACCGTCCTTGGTTGATTTTTCCTTCAGCTGTCGGCCATCACACACGACATACTTGGCATACTCAAGAACACTGAGATACTCGCAATTAACCAAGATAGCGTTGTCGGCAAGAGTATCTCGCCCTTCCGTTGGGGCAAAAACGTCAGAGCTCCTATCATTACACAAATTCTTTGAGTTCAATATTATACAGCCTGACTGGACCAGTAACAGTTCGTTCCCTGCCCAATACTGGAGCGGTCCCTCACAAAACGGAACTGTGATTATGTTGGTATGCTCACCCCCCCTTGCTAAACCTGATGGGCTACGTAAGACTCACCATGTTTATAGCTTAACACTCTCAGTGGACCGTCTACCATGTCTTTCGACCTCACCGAGTCGCCCTGGATCCGCGCAGGCCGGGTGTACTCCGTCCGGGTCCGTGCTTTGGCCAGGCGTCTGAAACGAAAAACAAAACTGATTTGGTTTTTCGCATTATAGGATCTATGGGCTCACACCGACAATGGCACCGCCGTGGGCACCTTCACAGTGAAAAACGTCCCGTCTCATGGGGTCGTCGCACTGCTCCTCAAGGATTTCGGTGACGCCTAACATCCTGGGAGGATTATCTCCGGGAGATTAATATTTGAACAATTGAATTTGAAACATACCAATCAACGGCAGAAGATAAATAATATTTTGTTGGTTCGGAAATCGAATATACCGTCTATGATCTATTCTCCGAGCATATTTTAGCACGCTCTGCCGGACACTTGAAATAAACCTAATTACATGGGGGACTCTCAGCAAACAGCAGTAAAAATACCCACCGTACCCGTAAATACGGTGATACGAGTACTATAACCTTACCATCTGGACCCCTTCGGGAATCTATACAGTCACGGTTGGCCTACGTGCGTACGCCGTATTCTAATTCGACACCTTGACATCGGCCAAATATTGCATGACACCCCAGAAGTTTCGGCGCACTGGAGTAGCTGGGACGTATACAAACTCGTCAGTCATAGTTCGGTTAAGTCTTCGTCAGTTTGATTGTGATCTTCGTGAGTTTGATGGCGATCTTTGTCAGTCTTGATAGCTGCGTTCAATCCTCGTCACTCAGTGAAGCTGACAGACTGCAGTTCAAGCTTTTTTTCGTTCAAGTCAGGCTGGAAGGGTTTTTTATTATAGACAAGTGGCTGCTCGGCCGCTTTGCGGCCCTCGCATCCCCTTCCTTTCATGTGGACTGCATCTGTTTTAAGAATTGAATAGAGATGTATTGTGCCTGCAAATTCTAATGAAAATAAATTCAACGCATGGATTGAGCGTTCACGACGGCCCATTTTCTGGACGTGCCGAGGCTGTACATGTCAAGTGAGGTGGGATTTACGCGGCCGCGGCAGGCACGGCATGAGTGGGAACAGAGAGAACGACGGAAAAGGTTAGAGCTGATGGCGGAGTTTAAAAGGCTTCAGACAGACACGCATAATTTTATAAAGAGGGTCATACCTTACCCTAACTCTAACTGCTAACTTTAACCTCTACCCTCTAACTCTAACCGCTAACCTCTAACCGCTAACTGCTAACTGCTAACCTCTAACCTCTAACCATCTACTAACCCAAACCCCTAACCATCTACACAGCTACACGGGAATTTTGTGCAGTCGTAAGATTCCTGGTGTTACAGATTTTTACTGCACAAACTTCAAAATCTCCTGGATGTTCTTTGAAGAATCCCGAAGACTTGTTGATTTAGTGTATACCCAAGACATGTTTGAAGATTGTCCCAAGATTCCTGTGACTCAGCACTGTTTTAAGACGTCGGTCCGGCAACAAGGCTTACCGATGACCAAAAGGGGAGCGGCTCACCCAATCACACCGCAAATAGTAATATTTCCTATAGGTTGGAAAGGGTAACGGAAAATGCCAGTTTCAGGGTGATAGGAAAGGTGGAAGGATATTACCTATTTTCTAATCTCGGAAAGGCAAGCGGAAAGGACTATTTTCCGACGTCATTTCACAACCACTGGAAACAATAAGATTCATCTTATTGTGAAAGGCGAGCTGAAAGTAAATCTTTCCGCTCGTTTATCACATAAGCTGAATCTCATTGTTTCTGCGTGAGCAGAAAGCCGTGCCGAAACTGGCCTTTTCAGGCCGATATTCGGCCGAGCTAAAACAATAACAATCCGCTGGTGCGGAAAAGTCTGCGGAAAGAGCCAGTTTCAGCATGACCCCGGGGTCGACCCGCAGGTCAACCCGCGGGTTGACCCGTTAACCTTGACCCGCTAACCCTGGGGTCGACCCTCGAAGATACGAAAGAAAAAAAAAATCATTCGGTGCTCAAGACAGATGTAGAAATACGCCTTGCTACGTATTAAGCAAGTACCGCTTGAGCTAAATTCCGTGTACAGACTATAATTACATTGCTTAAGCTGCTTAAGCCGGTTAAGCTGCTCAAGCCGTTCAAGCCCAGCTTGAGGATGAGCGGGTTGTGCTCGAGCTCGGTGGCCGTGCCGCGCGGGTAAATTCCATGTGCGTAATCCTTCGGGAACGTGAAGGTGATGCGTATGAACACCGAGGACTCGCCCCACGGGCCGTGCAAGCCTAACGTGCAGTTTCGTTTCTTCGTGAGATCGTGCGGGGAAGGATGAGTGTACAACAACACTACCAGTACGCGTAACTCACCTTCTCCAGTTTGATCTTGGCTGACACGAGCTTGTTGATCACCGACATCAGTCTGTCCTCCAATCAGTCTTCTTTCTTGAGTTGAGAGACGAACGCGCGCACTCATCCTGAAGACTCTGCCCCACCGGAGCCTCAAGCCCCCGTCCCTGACTGTCGCTCTGTCTCCTCGAAATCCCGGCCACGCTGTCCCCGCGCTCAAACTCGCTCATGCCCCCACTGCTCCCTGCGCCGCCCCTTCCACCCGAGCTACTTCGCTCCCCACCTCCGCCCGCCACCTCTTTGACATTTGACAGCCACGTCAGTGCATCCATCCCCACGCGCCGCCCACCCGCCGTCCCGCGCGACATCCGCGTCGTTGACCCCGCCAGCCGATGTGCGGCGTGCATCCTGCACATGTCCATGTGCATTGTGGGCGCTATTGTGCTTCGTGCCTGCACCCCCTCCCACCGGCGCCCCCTCACGTACGCCCGCAAGAATAGCACGCGCGCCGACGGCACCGGAGAGTGCGGGGATGTGCGGGGACGTCAGACCGAGTACGCTACCGGCGAGGATGCTCGCATCGAGCGGCTCGGGCAGGGGCGCAAGACATTGGCGAGTAGGGTCGTGCGTGGCTGGTGTCGGCATGGATCTGGGGAGGGGCTCTGCGGGGCGCACGTACCCTACTTTCTGTGGGCGATATCAGCAACTAGTAGCAGAGGACGAGGAAGAGAATGCTGCCACTCACCGCCATCGTCTCCGCATCCACTGGCCAAAACCGCAGCGTGCGGTCCTTCGACCAAGTAATCAGCTGGAACGCCGTCCCATCTATGTGGAGCACGGCGTCACCGAACTGAAGAAACTCAGAAAAGGAGAAGAAACACGCACCCACAGCCCTCCTCCACACAAACTCCTTCACCACATCCGTGTGTCCTTCAAACACCTCCACCAGCTCGTCGCCGCCCCACCCCGCATAGCCTTCCCCATCCCCGTCCCACTCCCCACCCTCCCTGCCACCCGCCCATCTTCGCCGCCGTCCCTCATCCTCCACTTCCGAGTCGGAGTCGTCGTCCTCGTCCCGCCGGCGTTTCCTTGCCCGACACGTGCGTTGCGGACTTGAGCCCGAGCTAGCACGGGAGCGCGCGGGGGAGGGGCCTGCGCCAGAGAGAAATTAGTATTAACTCCATTTCGCTCGAAACAAGTAGGAAAAGTCGGAAAACTAGAGAGAAGGACGCTCGCTCACCAAACGCATACATCCCAGCCCCGTCCCCCCGCGCTGCGGTAGACTCAGCACTCCGCGCCCAAATGTAGGTGCCGCGCGCGCCACACCGGGTGCGCCGTGCGGATGGTGTGGGCGGGCGTGTGCGTCGGTGCATAGAGTCCGGTGTTGTACCTGCGACAGAGATGGGATCAGGAGAGGAGCGGGGCAGATACGAGGGAGGTTTAGGCAACAAGGAAAAGAGATGGATAGAAGGGAGGAGGACGAGAGAGAACGGGACAGAGATCGACGCACCGGTCGCGGTGATCCTGGGCGTGGCCGTCTGGCAGAAAGTCGGCACCCTGCATGAAGGATGTCAGTTTTCGGGCCATAGACAGAAGATATAGGTGTTTCAGAGGAAAGAGAAAACAAGAGAAAGACACGCACGCCATACAGCCCCCCGCCGTGCTCAACCCGCCCTTGCCACTCGTTTTAGCCACGACGCCGGAAGAATCGCGTGAGGAGAGAGAAAACAGGAGTGGCACGACATGTCCGCAGTGCTCCTCCAGCCCCGGATTATGCGCGAAGCACCACGGCCACCCAAACGCGCGGTGCGTCGGGCACCATAAGGCGAAGTAGGCCTCTCCCACGGAAAACAGAGAACACGCACAGCACCCTCGACCGCTGGCGGTGACGAGAGAGCGTGTGGGTCCGCGCGATCCAAGTGTGCCTCTGAGCCTCGCCATCTCCCCCTCTTCCGTGCCCATCGCATCCAGAAACACACCGCAGACGAAACAGAAGGGTATAGGGAAGGCAGGACAACCCACCTTGATCTCGCCATCGAGCGCACATGTCACCAGCTCGTCGCACACGCGCGGGCTCCAGTCGATGCCGTACATCTTGGGGAGCGGTGCGCGCGCAGCCGCGTGCGCGGGAGGGAGCCTTTCTGCGGAGGGAGGGGAGGGATGCGTTAGCATCGTAGACGCAAGGAGATGGAAAGAAAAAGCGCGGAGAGCGAGCGGGAGTACGAAGAGACGGAGGAGGGCGAGCACGACGCGCGCCTCTCTCCCTCGACGTCGGCGTCGAAGGCGCTGCTCTCTCCACGGCGCGGCGCCCCATAGCATCGCCGACCGCACAACGCACGACGAAACAGAAACCACAGACAAACGCAACGCACCCTCCGATACCAGGAAAAGAACGGCACACACCATTAAACGCACACAGCCCAAACACCGCCTGCCCGCCCGCTGCGGCGCGCAGGTCCCACGCCCAGATCCACGAGTCGATGCCTGTTCATGCGTCAGCGTTTGCTCCATACACCTCGACATTATAGGCATGCGGGAGCAAGTAAGAAAGGTGCTACACTTCGTCCTCCGTGCGGCACCTCAAGGCTGCAGACTCGAGCATAGAGACTAAGCAGACCCAGAACACCGCACCACAGATCCGGAGCATCGAGAACGAGCAGAAAACGAGCAGAGAACAAAGAGACACCGCGACGCACCCGTACTAGCGACCACATCCCGCTCCCCCTCCGCGCACTGTGGGCGCTATTGTGCTTCGTGCCTGCACCCCCTCCCACCGGCGCCCCGCACGTACGCATGCAAGAATAACACGCGCGCCGACGGGAGCGGAGAGTGCGGGGATGTGTGGGGACGTCAGACCGAGTACGCTACCGGCGAGGATGCTCGCATCGCACCGAGCGGCTCGGGCGGGGGCGGGTTGCTCGTGGGTGGCGGCGAGGGAGCAGATGCCCGAGATAACTGCGGCGTGGCCGTACCGCGCCGTAGACGTTGTGTGCGGAGCCTGCTGGGGATGGCGTGAATCCGACCCGTCTTCACGATCGCGTCGAGCGACAAGATGGTCACGATGGTCACACACCATCGTGACCGCCCTATCGAAGTGCACAAGTCCAAGTCCTCTCGACGGACACTTCGTGCAATCCAGCACCGCGGGCGTTGTGTTCGGTTCGACGACGCCAATGTCCGGTCCCGTTTCTGTACACCGCAGTGAGTGCATTTATTGTTGTCATTTATTGTTGTCAGATATTTCTTCCATCCTCCTTCGTAGTTGTGGACCTAGGACGTCATGGCGCACGGTCCGCGGCGTCCCTTGCGCGTCGACTCCATTGAGCGCTACAACCCCCCGGTGCAGGGACGGAAGCGGGGGCGTACACGAGCACAAGCGTGGGAACGAGCGAAAATGTGGGTTTTTCTTCGTTTTCTCGGGCTCGAATCGTTCATGCATTGCAGCTATCGGCTCGACCCCGCCGATCAGATCTGCGCCCTACTCGCCATTGAAGATGACCACGTCCGTTATTCCCGAGAAGGGCCGGGGACCCTGTATTTCACCGCGCAGCGCGACGACCGCGGGCTGCTGATCGTGAAGTGGGGAGAGAGTACCTGCCTGGCTCGCAGGCAACTCGAATATGACGAATGTGGTGGGGTCGGGACGCAGATGTGGTTCGGGGCATTCGAGGTGCAGCGGCGACTCTTCGCTGGTGAGCTCTTCTTTTCTTTTTCCATCGCCGCCAACTCAAGCTTGGTAGAGCGAGTCATACGTCTAGCGCTGATGGGCGAAGGATTTACGTGAGTCTGGTTCGAGGAACCGTGCTCGTGCGGGCGCTGCCACCGTGAATACCATTGGATGCGCCCCGGAAGCTCGCTTGAGGAGATCGAGATTATTGCGCGTGAGTGCTTGGCAATTATCGAAGAGCCTGCGATTATATGGTGAGTTTCATCTTGCCTTAATTTTCTCCACAACCTACCTGATGTTCGAAAGGAAAACCATTCGTCCTCGGCGGCGGTGTGCGCGGTACTCGGCAAATTTTCTCAGATTCAGACGGCGCTGAAGATCTTGCTATATCCGTTTTCTTGGTCCGCGACTTGGTTTCAAGTCGGAGATGATATGCTGTCGAACATTAGCGCTGTAACATGTATTGTAAATGAGATTTGCGTACCTTGTAGAGTACTGTATTTTCTTGGTCCGCGACCTGGTTTCAAGTCGTATGTAGCATACTATGAAGTGTTAGCACTGTAGCTTATAATGTACATTGAACTCGAGCACCTCTCTTGCCTCTACTTGGTACAACAGCCTATTCAGCAGTATTAAATGGAAAGATCCGACACCAGAGCCAAGAGCATCCAGCAGCGGTCGCGAACAGTTGCGGGCGTCGGGGGAGGGGGGGTAGAGCAGGCGGGGACGTTGAGGAGTTGAGGCCGGTGGGTCCGCAGGCACGGGCGGCGCGCGTTCGTTCAGGAGTTCGAGACTTGTCCTGTTGTAGGCGGGGGGTGGTGTGGATACTTCCGGCAGCGGTCGCGGACACTTGCCCGCGTCGGGGGAGGGGGGGGCAGAGCAGGCCAGGACGTTGATGAGTGGAGGCCGGTGGGTCCGCAGGCACCGGCGGTGCGCGTTCGTTGAGGAGTTGAAGACTTTGCGATGCGATCGTGTAGGGATTACGTAATTCATTGTCATTGTAAGCAAACGGTATTTATCTACAAGGTGGCCTGGTCGGTCAAAATGTCAGCGACAGCATTTGAAACGGTGCATGAAGGACGGCTTACTATTGGCTACCGACGGGCACCATCTCCCACCCAGGTTTCACACGTGGTGCTGGTCCGGCAACACGCACAGCGTTGGGCTCGAAGAGTTTGGGGGCCTTGCGGTTACAAGTGTATCTGTACCTTTATTGCAATGTACCATAGCCGTGGCCAGGGGTACATTGCATTGTGGTCACGGCTGGGCTGGGCAGCCACCGTGTGCCCATAATGCAATGTACCTTTTCATACTCCTTTTGGGATGCATGGCGAAAATACCATATTCCGGGCTGTTCCGGGCCACTTTTCGTGCCCGGAACCCCGGTAATCGCGGCGGAAAATGCCAGGCATCAGCGGGGATCAATTAAAACATCGATTTCGAGTGTTCCCATCAATCATTCCTCATTACGGCGTTCCCCGCTACGGCCCGTTGTTGGTTCGTATTTACTTGCCTTGTCTTCCTCCCAACCTACACCCAAACCCTTCGCCCAAAACTCGTTAACTGTAATCAAAACTATGTCATGATAATACCTATTTCCCACATTCTTACATGTAATGCATTCAGTTATTAATTTCCTCGGCGGCACTTGCATAATTTTTTGCAAGTCAAATCCGGACTTGACTTCATCCCATTTCGTCCGCATATTTTTTTTTGCACAACAGAACCCATAATTAACGGTGAGCGACACTATTCTACTGCCTCGGCGTTTACTTTCTCTTCCGCGGGCGGACTTTCCTTTTTCAGAATATCAGTATTTTGATGTGGCCTAACTTCGTCTTCGCTTACTTTGGAGGCGCATTCTCTTTCTCCTGCTCCGGCGACCTTTCCACCGCCCTCTTGCGTTTGGCGCCTACCGCGTCGCCATTCTCTTCCGCGGACTCGAGGCTCTCGGCGCTAAAAAAGCAATCAAAATTCTCACAGCCCGTCAAGAGCGGAAGTAGAGTGCTCACCTGTCGTTAACTTCCTTCCCCTTCGTCAAGACTTGTGCCACCTCACGCAGCGCGACTTTCCAGTCGTCCAGCAACGCTTGCGACTCGTCCGCTTCTGCTGCCGCCTCTCCCCACCACAGCAACGCACCGACATACAAAAGCATTCCGTTCTTTCCACCCATCCTTGCCAGCTGCGCCCACTCTGCTGTCGTCGCCTTATCCACATCCCCCAGCTTGCCGCTCTCCATCACTCGGGACGTGGGCTGCACTCGCTTCCACCATATCCACCATCGATCTGCGAAGGAATCTCCCGCCCCTGCCGGCCCTGGAGGCGTCACGAGGGAGATTCTTTTGTCCCACTCGCGGCGGCGCTTCATGAATGTCGGGACTTCTTCTGGTCGGATCGTCTTGTCGCCTTGGGGTACGGGCTGCCCTGTCGCTGGGAACCCCAGCGACCGCTCAAACGCTAGAAGCGCTTCGATGCAGGCCTCCCACTCGTCTTCACCCCAGTCCTTCGCCCGCTCAAACGCATGGAATGCTGCTTTCAACTCGTCCGTCCAGCTCTCCTCGTCCTCGGCATCCCACACTGATGTATCCAGCAGCGTCTTCGTTGCGACCTCTTCCTGGACCGACTTCGCGTTGGTTGCCCGCGTCACCCGCGCAGCGCGCTCGACACCCAGAGGGAGCGGTCCCTCGGCGTCGGGATTCGCCTCCGGCCGCTGGAGTGGCGCGCGCACCACCGTCTCCTGCGTCGTCCTTGCCGTACACTCGACACCCTCGGCGTCTGGATTCGCCGCCGCGCCCTCGACATCCTCGGCGTCGGGATTCGCCTCCGGCCGCTGGAGTGGCGCGCGCACCACCGTCTCCTGCGTCGCCCCCGCCCCCGCCGCGCCCTCGATACCCTCGGCAGGTCTTTCCAATGGCACCTGCCCTTGCGCTCCACGATACAGAGGCTTTGGCGTCGGGCGGATCCGCTCTGCTACCACCTCCTTCTCCATCGTCTGCTGCTGGAGTCGTGCGCTGTGCTCGCGACTCCGCTCGCTCGTTCTCGTCGAACGCCTCCTCCTCCGTCACCCCCCACAATAGGCCCACAAAAGCCACACCCTCCGCCGCTGACATGGCCGCGATTTCCGCTTCCAGCGCTGGCCCGATCAGCGGTGGGCTGACGCCTAACGGGTCCTGATTCTGCAGCGAGTCGCCCCAGTTGTCGTGGTCGTCCCGGCCCCGCAGCAAGTGGTCCTCCCCATCCTGTACCACCGTTACCATCCCATTGCGTCAGGATGTCGCTCGGCAATGTCAAGGTCTGCGGGAATACAGGGCTGTCGTCATCCAGTGTCTGCGAGGAACAGCCTCGCCTCGCCTCCCCCTCGCTCGGTCGGGGTGTGAGTTACCGTCTCATTCGTGGTGGTCACGGGGGCTGCCCCTTCCTGTGTTGTTGTCGGCGCGTGTGTGGTCGGCGCGGGCATCGTCGTCATTATAGGAGGAGGTGGGGGGGGCGTCGGTACCGGTGTCGCTGGCCTCCCTGACTCCGCCCCGCCTTCTTCTGTATCGGCGTGGTCCAAAGCGCGCGCTCGACACTCTTCTTCCGCTATGTAACATCATCAATGTCTCATACTCCTTTTGAATCCATCCACTTACTGAAGCAATTACGCGTGAAGGCTACGAAACTCCGCTGCGCCACGTCAAAGCCCGCCCTGTCGAAGTCGCTCCAAATCCGCGGCACGAGGCCATTTGAAAATCCCGCATGCACGCTCCGCACCTCGATCCTTCCGCCACGGTCGGGGATTGGTCCACACATGAGGATCGCTATATTCATGCCAAACTGCGCGTGCGCGGTGTCGGCGAAAGGCTGCAGATAGTACGCAGAGTGATTCAAAGCCCTGCAAGAACGGCAGGTCAGCACTTTTGTGGCTCCATTCAAATATACCCACTTACACATTGTATTCCTCAGCAGTAGTGGGGGGTATCGTTGGCAAGAGCAGTCTTGTAGGTCTCCAATGCCGCTTGGTGCTCCTTTTCCAAGGACTGCGTGACCTCGGCTCGGAATGCTGGTGTTTCCGCCCACCACGCCTCCTTCGTCACCGTATTGCGCACCGTAATCAAAGCCGGAGGTTTCGCCAGCTGCTGGCGCATGATCTCTGCCCATCGCGCCACGACGCGCGGCTTGATCCTCTCGGTGTAGAAGTGTTCCGAGTAGTAGTGGATGACGCGCTGCCTTCACAGGTAAGGGTGGTTCCAGCTCCCGCTTGTCAAACAGCTGCTTGAAGGACTTCGGCTGCAGCGCCTTCCCAACCCCGCCCCCGTAGTTACTATTATACCAGACGCCAATCTTCTGGCGAAGTTGTTTGAAATAGGCCGCGCGGAAGTCCGCCTCCTCTGGATCGAGACTGTCGACATCCTCGTCGGGGTCGACGTCGTCCGCCACGTCCTCACCGTCTGGCAGGTCGTCATTCCATGCTGTATGGTATCCATATTTATCCAGGTACAGTTGCCCGACGCGTGAGTAGAACGGGCCCGTTGCCTTGATTTCTGCGGCAGCCAAGAAGTCGTCTTTGAACGCCTGGAAGAACACCAGTTTGGTGCCATGGACCCAGGAGGGTTTGCCTGGTTTTACGGGGGGTAGGCCAGCGCGTTCGCGTCTGCGTCGTGCGGTTCCTGCGCGAGGCATAGTGTCGAGCTCAACAAATCTTTGACGGTAGCACGTGTACGTGGAATCGTTTCATCCTCGTCCTAAATCATGCTCCTCAGTCATGCTCACCCGCTTAGAATTAGTCCACAGATTTTATTCGACGTCCGTAATACATAACTTGCAATTTTTTTCGAGCCAATACCAGCACAACACATATACTATCCACTACGAAGAACCCGGCTCCTCCTCGTCCAGAGCAAACGATGCCGCCGCTTGCAAGCTACGCGTCACCAGCAAGTCGGGTTCCTCGCCGAGGCTTTGCAGCTCCAGATATCTTTCCTCCGTGCGCTCCCTACAAATTCAAAGTGTCAGAAGAGAAACCAGGTGCACGAATACAAAGACATCACACGTACGCACTGCTGGAAACAACACCTTGCCCCCGTATTGCAAAGTTGAGACGGGTGGCCTTGCGAGGGCTAGGGGATGGCGAGGTGCGCGCTGAAGGCTGGGAGAGTCTTTGTAGATCTACGACTCCCACGCGTGCCGGCGCTCCCTCGCGCTTGACGGGGCTAGGTGCTGCAGTGGCCTTCCGGGGCGACCTCGTGGTGGATTGGCTGGAGACGGGCGGGCGTTCGAGCTTCGACTGCTCTGGGTCCACTGCGTGCGGGTGAAGGCCCCATCGACACAGTTGCTGCCATGTGTCGATACAGTCTTCGACTGTATGGTAGCCACCATAACTGTTGTCAGGAAAGCCCGACACGCTTGCCTTCGCCTCCAGCCTGGCGAGCCCGATTAGTTTGCATCTCATCACACACACAGGCACTTACCAGTCATCGAAAATCCCTACGAGGTGCCCTTGGGAGACGAGATAAAAGGCGTACCCCTTGCTCTTTTTCTTGGGTGCGTCTCCCTCCCTCCCTCGAAACGGCGGCAGGCAGTAATACCTGGGGTCACGCCCTCCACCCCGGATGTCCATGATGAGTTCATCGGCGCGGAGGTTGCTCGCAACGATCTTGGCTTGGCTTGTCGACATAGTGGCGACGACGTCGAAGATGTGAAACTGATTCAAGTGGTGAGTGTACCACGTGGTCTCTCCGCTTCTCTTTTCCCCTGATCCCCAAGATTAATTCCTCCGAATCGCATTTCGCCATGCCCCGCTACCCCTCTGTCCTCAGAACTGATTCCCTGCCAAGGCGAGTCTCTCCGCTGCCTGCGCACGAGCTTATAAAAATAATTGATGCTCACTCACCTCCAGCTTGGGAATGCGACAGCGAATGCTTTAGAATCAGAATGCAGTATTTGGATTCTGAGGCCATCGTGGAGTCGGACGCCGATCTTCTGGAGCTGTGTGCCTTGCGCGACGCGCGGATCGGTGGGTTTTATCTCAAATTCTTAGTCACCGCACTCAGCCTGCAAACAGCCTGCTCCAAAGCTATTGCCAGCCGGCGATATGCTGTGAGGCACCCTTGCAGACTCGAAGGGTGGCTGCGTGCACAAGTGCCGCCTCCGCCAACAGTCAGCCGTCGCCGCAGGGGGAGATTGGAGCACCGCCGGAGACACCGATGGGGGAGGTTGGGGCGGCGATGCGGGAGGAGGACAATGGGGCAACGGTGGCGTCTGGGATTGGGACGGTATCACCGTCGTTCCCAAATTCCCTGGCAAGGCGCGTCGTAGGCGACGTCGCAAAGCAGCCCAGCGAGCGGAGGCCGCCGCTCTTGCAGCTGCATTTCATGCACCTCGACACGGAGTGCGAATGGGGACCGACATGTGGTTAAAATAAAGTACATACGGGTCTTTCATGTACTTTAAATCACCACCCGTCGTCCTCCGACTCTTCTTCCGATGTTATGAGGTCTGGATCGGAATCATACTGTCGTGCTTTCGGGCGTAACTTGGTTGGTTTTCCCTGCGCCGCATTCTTCTTAAGGAGGGCGCGCCTCGCGCGATGGGCAATTGATTCGCGGTACCTGAATGGGCAAGTCAGCGGGGAACTATTGGTAGCAAATGTAGCCCAAAACCTTTCACGATAGCGGCGTTGGGCCTCGCGATGTCGCTCTCGCTGCTCCTCGGTCGCGGCGGCTCGGGCTCGAGCCATCCTCTCCTTGTTTTTCCGACGGCGCTCCTCAAGATGACTGAGCTTGTCAGCGAAAGATTGCGGCACGAGCGAACGGGGTGTACGTGCGGTGGTACCTGCGGTACGTTGCGAGGCGGCGGTCCCGAACGCTCTTCTTCATCATTACACCGTTCGACTGGCATTGCGAAAAGCTCAGCCGACCAAACGGGGTTGCGATTGATCAAATCTGCAATCGGACGGGCGGCTATTGTTATCTCGCTAGGCGCTTGTCTAAAACACGTCTCAATTCGGCCTAATGAGCTTACCTAACAAGCGCGATTTCGAAAGTTTTGAAGCTAGAGCAAGACTGGAGAGTCAGGAGAGGCGCGCAGGGTGTTTTTCGAGGTCAATGTATGTTCCTAAACCCGATTCTGAAGTAGATGAAAATATGTTTCAGTTGAACTATTAACTCACCTCGACAACGGACTTAGGAAGCACGACGACAAAGGAATCGACGAGTACCTCCAAGTGAATTCTGAGCACACTTTACAATTTGGGGCGGTTAGGTCCTCTGACCACTGGGAAACACTTTCCAGGCAACAGAAAGCCCATATTGCGTGTGGTTCATTTATATTATCCGATTGCTTGTCCTTGAAAGTAACCTGTGAGTGCACCACTCAGGTGTGAGTGCACCACTCTATCTGAATATTGTGCCGTGATGACATGGCGCCGGCGAAATTCTGGCAGAATCGGCCACTGATATATCCAACGAAGGCTTATGCATCAATTCAAGTTGTTCAAGATCGTTCGACGTCCAGTATAGAAGAGTTTATTTCAAGAAGCAAAATATTGTAGCGACATGTTCAACTTGCTCAATCCCTTGTAGTTCGTAAGATGGCCGGAATAAACTTATGGAATATGAAAGCGACTAACCTTGAGAGTGGTCTGAAAGTGTATTGGTCCTGATATCTGGTCTATGCATTCACCGTTTCACCTAGGTAAATGTTGATTTGCTGCTCACTAAATCTGGGGAAACGTACGACGCACTTTGTGTTTCTCTGGATTGGAGCTCCCAGATGTGTTTGGGGTTGCATGAGCAACATAACTGAGTGAGGACGAAGACAGCTCCTCGTCTTGCGGCGCCAGTGTGCGGCCATAAAAGCAGCTCGGGTGGTATTCACATATAAAGAGAATGTTGTTGGGCCGACAGGAAGGGCGAGCGAGTGCGATGGTTCCCGGCGTTGAGCGCTCGCCGGTTTGAAGGTTGCTGACGAAAGGCATATATAATGCAAGCAAGAGGGAGTGAGATCGTGGACGTTTGTGCTCGATGTGTGCGGAGTTGATGTGCCACACGTGACCTCGGCTTTCAAGACCACATTCGTAACTCCGCTTTGCTTTCTCCTCCCTCGTGCCATGAACACACCGGGACTGGCGGCCGCAAAACAGAAGTCCACACCATCCTACCCCGAGGAAAGTGGACCAGTCCTCACTGGTATGCGCCTCATTTATTCAGTATCATTGCACCCTCATCCGAATACCTGCCCTTCTTAGACGCGTCCAATGTCAGTCGCCCTCGTACATGGTCCTGTCCTCGGCGCGGCTCTTCGGCGGAAAACCCTTGGGTCCTGAACGAGCACAGAATGCTCGTTCTGCAATGTAAGATTTTTGCCCCAATTGGTTGTGCCTCTGCTGAGGAGTCGCGGCATCAGCAGGATCGTCTCCTGCGACAGCTCGCAAGATTTACCGAGGGCCGCCGTCGACCATCAAGCCCGAGGTCGGCCTTCGCTCGCTCACCAAGGCCCGGTCAAGCACCCGGCCCCGTGCTCCGCGCGAGGCTGAAAACGCACGAATGCCTCGCACAATCTACGGGGGCCCTGACATGGCCCAAACGCACATCCGCGCTGCGCGCGTGCAGATCACCGACCCTCGCTACCGTCCCTCGCAACAGGATGATGGGAATCGTTCGCGCGAGTCACCCCGTGCCCAGGCCTCAAGTTCTCTTCGCCTGAGATTGGTGCATCGCTCGGCCGAGCAGAAGGCTCGCCGAGACGACGACGACGACGATGAGTAGGTGTACTTTGTTGTTTAGCTGTACACCACTGTATTGGTCTTATCTTGTGCAATGCTAAATTGTTTCCTCGCCGTTTTCTATAGTCGCCGTGAACAAAAATATTAATGAACTAAGTATTGGAATCTATCCAAGATATTTTTTCAAGGCTTCCACACGCCGTCGCTGTTTCGGTACCAGGCTTTGATGTACTGAGCTAGGTATGTTAGTGATGCGCTGCCGAAGTGACACAAGTACTTACGTGTTTGATGCGGTGAGAGAGGAGTTGGCGGGATTGTGCCTCTACTCGGGACAGGGCGAGATTGTCGTCCTCAGGGAGACCGCCGGTCCAGGGCTCACTCATGAGGCTGTATCCGTAGCGTTTGATGTAGTCCTCCAAAACGAAGATGAAGAATCGCAAAGTGTCATGGGTGTCAAGAGCAACAAGGTATTGGGGCCAGTGGTGGCGAAGGAATCGCAGTTTCAAAGGGTCGATGTCTCTGTGCTGGTGTCGAGGGTGTCGAGAGTGTCTGACGCGAGGCATGGAGATTGCAACGTAGGAGGTCGGCGATAATCGGCCATGATCGGTCTCTGCATCTGATGGCGCTGGAATAGGCGCGTCTGTCCATCTTGCCTCAAGCGTTGTCTGTCTTTACTGTCTCGTGCTTCACCGTTGTCTCGGCGTTTTTCCGTTCGTTCCAACATGAGCCACAGACGCAAATCCGGCAGACCCCAGCTGGTAGTAGCAGAAACAGTCGCCTCGGTTTCACATACAACGCAAGATAACCGCCGGGTTCGGACGAGGTTCGGGGTGGTGGGACAGGGCACTGAGAGGGCCGTACCCGAAGACTTTTTCTGGGCCGATGATCTGGCTACCAATCTGGCGCGCGCCTCAGCGGAGTTCTCATATCAACTGGGGGACGACTCGCTTCAATCTCTTTCTGACGACTTCGTGGACGACGGGATCACTGTAATTGTTCCCCGCAACACAAACTCGGTACGTTCAGTTCAGTTTTTGCTTTTATTATTCCGGGGCAACAATTTTGATATACACCAACTAAGGATCGGCCTTTACAAACTTGGTACCCTCTGCGGGACGAGTACGTCGAAGAGAACCTGCGGCGCGAGGGGAGGGGATCTGCCAAGAACCACGCGCATTGTGCTGGAGGGCGCGAGTGCCACGGCATTGCAGAATGGCGTTGCGCAGATCAGGCGTGCCTAGGAGAAGGGATGTCCTGCACACAGTGTATTGTGGCGGCACATGTGCATCACCCGACACATTTCATAGAGGTGCGTTAGCTGAAAAGCTACTTAGGACTGATCGCTTACTTGGTATAGAAATGGAACGGGACACATTTCATCCGCAATCGACGGTGGCTCCAGATCCTCGGCCTTCGTGTGCAGCTGGGACACCCGCCTGGAGTCGTCTGCCCTTATCGGCACCCCGCAGCCCATGACTTTGTCTTGTACGACATGTCGGGCGTCCACGAGCTCAGCGTCGACTTTTGTGGGTGTCGCACGGGTGTTGATAAGGATGGTCCCCCATTGGAACGGCGGGTGCAGCTGTTGCGGGCATGCTGGTGGCCGGCGACAGTCACCGCTCCCAACACATGTGCCTCCTTCAGATTGCTGCGGCTTTTCCAGACATTGAATTGTCTCGGGAAGGTATCGGCGTACGACTTTCTGCGGGGACTGGAGATGGTTACAAACCATGACGGGCTTGATCAACCTCCAGTATGTGGCTTTTCTCTTTCGTAGACTGTGCCGCTGATGACGAGCAGGACCGCCGAAAGCCGTTTATGCATATCATTCGACAATGGCGCGAGGTCAAACGTTACAAACGGGCAAAACGGGGTCATTCTGCGGAAGGGGGACCGGGCACGAAACAGGGGGAGTTGGTCGTCCACTGTCGCGCATGTCCGCAGCCGGGATGGAACCTGCCTGAGGGGTGGGAGGATATCCCGCCGTTTTATAGGTATGTCTCGCTCGCAGATTTGGTCTCGATAAGAGACTAATTGAATGTTACAGATTTATATACATACTGTTCCTGGCGGAGGACGCCAATTTCCGACTTTCGAATGGGATGGTTTCCTCCGAGGTGGCAGACCCGATTATGGGCGACGGATTGGGCTACTTCTGTAAACGCCAAGGCGAAGATGGGTATCTGGCTCACATCGCGAAGCATGTCAACGAAGAGCAGATGTCAAACTGTTCGGGGTTCCAAGCCATGCTTCAGGCAAACTCGAAGCGCGTGAAAGGGTTGCGGACGACAGGCGTTGCAGGGGTAACTTGCGGCAGGCACAACATGTGGCGCCCGAATGGGATGGGTGACTTGCAAGTGGGCGAGCGGTACAAAATTTCATTTGATGCTAAGTTAAGGGACCGTCTGACCTTTTCTTTCAGGCAATGCAACATGGATTTCATCTTGCTCTCTACCCTCGTCGCCATCCAATTGCTTTGGTTGGTGATCTCGTACGACATTGCATGCCAATACGCGATCCATTTCTGGAAGCGTATGAAGGAACTGCCGGCCCGCATGCACCTGACGCTCCCAAAGGAGAACGTGTGGTGGAAGGTGCCAAATTTCCACCTTCCCGACCACAAGCCCGGCTGTCACACGCCATATTCGTTCCATTGGATGCCCGGCGCAGGAATGACACATGGGGAAACCATCGAGCAAAACTGGGCCTTCTCGAATGGCGCGGCGGCTTCAACACGACGGATGGGTCCGGGCTCGCGCCATGCAACTCTCGAGGACATTTTCGGGTTCCATAATTATGACAGGCTTCTGGCGATGCGTAAGCCAACTGTGAGCTTGTCGAGAAGTGTGCTGACAACAAGTTTGATAGATCGTGTCCTTCCCAAGCGTCTCGCGACCGCCATCAAGGACGGAACAAAACACAAAGGAGTTTTCGAATCCTTTACGGCGGGCCTGGAGGAGGAGATGCCGACGGCTTTGGACGAGTGGAGGAGTTGGGTACAGCGATGGGAGGCCAAACAGCACACGGGGCCAGAGGATTCGCCTTTCGACTCAACCGAGGAAGGTAATGACTTCGCATTGAGAAATGACACCATGGGAAAACTGATCTTCCTGATGGTCCCCAGTCACGACCCTCCGCGACATCCAGCAGCAAATCGCGCTCGAAGAGTTCATATGTACTGTGGACGGCGTTGCAGCCGAGCGCGACCACAGTCCCGGTACCTTCATTAGCCTCGGTTTGAGTCTCGAGGAGACTCAGTGCGTCAGATTTTTTCAGCTGTCGAACGGGGGTACTGACGCGAGATTTGTTCAGGCGGCGCCTGTCTGTCGATGTGCGGGCTCTCAAAGATCCCTCACCGACACAGAAGTTGGCCTTCACGAAACGCCGTACTGCGTTGCTGAAGGAGATCCGCAAGTTCCGCAAGATGCAGAGCATTTACATGCCGACCGTTCGTGCAGTTCTGTCGGACAGTAATAAGGCGGTATACGACGGACAGGGGGATCAAGTCCCTGAATCGACACGGCTCTTCATGCCGTCGGAGATCGCAGATTCGAAGCTGCGCGCACGAGTCTGCGCTCCTTCCCTCCCGGATGTCGAGGCGCGGATGCGCGAGGGGGAGGCCTCGGAGGCGCTCGAACGCGTGCGCGTCGGGTTGCGCACGCGCACGATGACAAATCGCTTCAAGGTCAGGAACTTTACTGGCCAAGGGCTGATGACAAAGAGCCAGGGAATCTTGCGTCAAATTAATGTCCGAATCCACAACGCCAAACTACGCTATAGGTATTCGCGAGCTGCACTCCTGGCGCTTCGGGGGCATGGTGCTTGGGAGGAGCGCCTCCGGATTCTCCACGACGACGACGTGCGCGCGCTGAACGAGCGTGCGCTGACGGCCGAGGAAAAGGCGTACAACGCTCATTGGGCAGAGGTCGGGGGCGCCGTAGTGGAGGGCGGGATTGCGCGGGCGGGTGTGGTCGTGGCGGGGGAGGGCTCTCACACCCTCTCCTGGATTTGGTATACGGTGGGAGAGGGAGAGACGGACAAGGACAAGCGCCTCGTGGATGGTACGTGAAATTTTCAATTTTACTATTCTAGCTGTGACTAAAATTGTATATCTGTGTAGCGCTCCGCGTAGAATGGTGCAAGGTGTATTCTCGCACGCATCGGTACGATGAGGAGGTCCGATTGCTGCGGGAGGAAATGCGGCGCACTGTCGCATACGGCATCACGGAGGCAGGAGAGTGGGAACGCAGGGCCGCCGAGGAGCTGCCGGGCGCGTCCGCAGAACTCACCGAGGGGAGACAGGCGTATGCCGCCGAGCACGCTGCAACGGAACGTGCACGCTGTGCAGATCTGGAGCGCCGGTGGCGGGGGATTCTGCAGAAGGCGGATGTTTATTTGGATGGGGGTGATGTTACGGCGGCTGCACAGGAGGTGACAGTCGAGGTGGATTTGGCGGACGAATTGGACCCGGAGGAGGAGGAAGCGCGCCTGGAAGGCGAGGAGTAGGTCCCTGCGCCATGTATTTGATACGTGCACAAACATATTGCTGTCGTCGGCCTCTTTTTGGGTGATTTGTGAATTGTTTCCCGAGCCGACAGCCGTCGGCAGCTGCGGCTCACCCAGATGCGGGAAAATATTCAGAAATACCCGTAAAAGGGTGGGAATTAAATGGCAGGGGACCGGCAATACTACTTAAGGCAGGAGGCACGGATCAAAAGGTACATTGCATTGCGGGACAGCTGTGGCCGGGCTACCCAGGTGTGTCCTTAATGCAATGTACCCCCCAACCATGGCTGGGTACATTGCATTGTGGCTACAACGAGGGCTGGCGGTTACGCTGAGGACGTCCACCAGCAGGCTCCACGATGGCAGTGGCCTTCGAGGCGGAGGTTTTCGATTTCTTTGCGGAGGGCTCAGCGTCCTGTTACGAAACAATTGTCAGCAATCCGAGCACCGCAGATCCTTCGCCATGTACCTCTGTATCCGCTACGAGCTTGCGCTTCTTGGTCGTTGTCATTTTGGCTTTTGACTTTGATTTGGCTTTGGGTTGCGGCGCCTGTGAGTAGTGTTAGTTTCGCGGCAAAAAGGTCAAAACAGGTCCTACCTTCCGACGAGCAACAGCCGCGTCACTGGCTTCCTCGTGCTCGTTGATAGGATCGTCATCCTGTCGAAGCCATTAGCCCCAGCATAAAAAGAATACGCAACAGAAAAAGAAACTTACTTCCGGCCGCGCAGTGTCGTTAAATTCGGGTGGATTATCCTGTAATCGCCGTTAGACTTGTATGGGAGACAGTCTTAAGTGGTCTTCACCTTCGGCACGGGATCTTCACCACCAGACCCGTCGCCACCTTCATCTCCCACGAGTCCGATTTCCTGACCTCCATATTAGGTTTCGTATCAGACAGCGAACGCGCAAAATACCTTCGAGAAGGGCTGGGGTCCGTCTATTTCACCGGGCAGCGCGACAATCGCGGGGAGCTAATCGTGAAGTGGGGGGAGACCTCTTGCCTGTCTCGCAGGCAGCTCGAGTACAAGGAGTGCGGGGGCGCGGGGCAAACACAGATGTGGTTCGTGGCGTTCGAGGTGCAGCGGCGTCTCCTCGCTGGTGAGTTATTCTTTTTCGATTTTTATTCTTTCGCGTCAATCGAGTCTTGCTAGAGCGCGTTATACGGCTGGGGCTGATTGGACAAGGATATGGGCGGGTCCGATTCGAGGAGCCGTGCTCGTGCGGCACCAGCCACTGCGAATATCACTGGATGCGCCTGGGAGGCTCCCTTGAGGAGATAGAGACGATTGCGCGCGAGAGTTTGGCGATAATCGGGGAGCCTATGGTCATACGGTGAGTTTTCTCTTTCCTTGATTTTTTCCACAACGAACCTAACGTTTGAAAGGAAAAACCTTCGTCCCCGAAGGCGGTGTGCGCGGTACTCGGCGGACTTGCTCAGATTCAGACGGCGCTGAGGCTCTCGTTTACATTTCTATTTTCTTGGACCCGTGACTTGGTTTCAAGTCCAATATAATGTGCTGTAGAGAAATTAGCTGTAGCATATATTGTAAATTAGATTCGCGTACCACTCTTGCTTGTAGATTACTTCAAATGCCTATCTGGCAGTATTCGATGGAATAACAATATGTTCTGCGACATGAAACACCGAGACCCGCCGGGGGACGATGCTTCCACCATCCAGCAAGAACATCCCGGAAGTGCTAAGGCACACCGCGTCCCAATTTCGAGGAAGGAGGCTATTGCGATGGCAAGACGGATCGCTAAAAGGGGATTGTGGCTGTGCAGATGGAGGTCGAGAGTGCAGAGTTTCTAGCACATAGAGAAAGCCAGACAGGGACGCCGGAGCAAAGGCCAGCACCCATCGTGAGTGTGAGATACGACGCCGAGGGGTTCTCTGCTCCCAGAAGAAATGCGAAAGAATGGGCCAGGTCAGGGAGGAAGCGGGAGTGCAATGCAGCTGCCCTGCTATGGTATTGTTCCTTCAACCGCAGATGCGGGTCTACCCTGGTCTGTCTGGCACGCGCATGTAGCCATCGACTACAAACTGGAGTCGATTGACTCGCCCTGAGTAGAATTCTCAGCAGATGACGTTTTTGAGAGTTACGCCAGACATACCTTGGTCTCCGTAACTTGAAAACATAAAGAATGGATAGAGAGGGAGGGAACCCCTTCCCCAGGATGGCATTCGAGTCCCTGGAGGACGCCAGTTGGGTTGCCGACGCGTATGTTGGACGAAGCAACGAGACCTCCCAGACCTGTCTGCTTCACAGCGAGTCGCAGATGGGGGTGGACTCGGGTCGTGCGTGGGTGATACAGTGATACACTTTACAGCATGGAATCAGCATTAATGTAGACTAAAACAATAAGAACGAGATGCAGACCTTGCAGGTGAGGATTCTTGCTCACAGCACGCTCTCGCAGAGGCGGCGCGTCTGCTGTTCCTTCATCTCGAAGACGTGTGCAGGCATATATCTCGTACACGCCGTGTGGGCGCACAGAAATATGTCTTATCGGGCTTCTCCGTCTACCCGCCTCCCCTGTGGATCGCAACGAAAAAAATGTCGAATGTGGGCCGTCCAGACGGCCATCCGCCGGTGAGATTTCACGACGGCCAAGCGTTATACACCTGGTCGCCAGAGTCCGGCGCAATCCACAGCACAGGCGATGAACACCTGGTCGTAGCCCTAGCAGAAACTGCCGCAAAACGACCTCCTTCGTGAAGCTTTTGAAGCTCGATCAACACCCGGTCATCGCTAATACACGACGGCCAAGTGTTATACACCCGGTCGCCAGAGTTCGGCTCAATCCACGGCACAGGCGATGAACACCTGGTTGTGGCACAGACTACTAGATCGGAAGGAAGGTCACATTTGTGACTCTCCCTCACCTCTTGTCACGCGCTGGGTTGATGACCCTCCTCAACAGTGCCTACAACCCCCAGACTTCCAGTCCAGCATAATTTGAGGTGTTAAATCTCAACTTTAAAAACAATACTCCCCACTGGCAAGCTTTAATGATTTTTTTTTTTCACTTCTGCCCACACGAATAATATCATATTTCTGAATTCACCGCGCAAGTCGAGATGGTGACAAGTCTACATAGTACATACAAAGTATAGCAAAAGGAAGTAGGTCCAAACTCTCCCCGTGCCTGCACATGTGCGTCCCCGGCGAGTTAACCCTGGCTCGAGTAATCAGTATGACGAGCAAATAAAGAAGAAGTACGTACCCTCGATAAGCTTACTAAGACCGCTCGCTCATCTGAGAACTTGAACCGTGCACAATGCCCCACAATTCGCATAGGAGAAACAGTGTCCCGGATATCCAACATCTTAGATGAGTAGGTTGTTGCTGGAAAGTGAGGGAACAATTTAAATGGGTCGTTCTTGTGCTGAGGAAGAGGTGCTTGACGTTGGATGACAAACTCCGTGTGGTCCGCGAAAACGGTTATCTTCTCGATGCTCCCAGCGATGGCGTCTCGCGAGCCGGGAGGATAATACAAGACCAGACTGTTGCCCTCGTGTGTACTCGAGCGAGAAAAGTGCATTCCTTCATGATTGAAGTGTGCTCGCTCACCCAAGCCATAAGGCTTTTCCCGGGGCTGCTTGTCGCCGAGATTCATACCATAATAGAGACTGAAAAGGTGGTGGAATTGTCGAAGAGCCTCAGGACAGTCATTGCGATTGATCCAGCGGCGAAGGTTAGCACCTCGCATCCAAGATTTGAGGATCGACCCTTCGTGTTCACCTGCAGTGACGCAATTTGTGAGCTGATGTGAAAGTTAGGCGAAGAAAGCAAATTACCGCCGATTTTATCATTGGAATTCATCTGCTGAAGCACGCCAATGAGCCGCTCGATCGGGTAACACCACCACCAGAGAGCAGGCCCAAAAAGCAAAATAAAATCATAGATGTGAAAGGCCATGTGGCAAATCGTTCTCTTCTGATGATGCCGGGTATGAGGATGGCATATATACAGGGTTTCAAGCCATTCCTTCATGAATTCCCGGTATGCAGCAGCGCGCCCAGGGTGTGTGGCATAGCGACAAACGATCGTGGTAGCTTGGAACAGTGCCATGCTGTGTTTGAGAAGTTGGCTGAAATGGGCCGCGTGTTGCCCGGTTTGTTCTCCCCACAAGATTACCAGTGCAATAGGCAGGTATATGGTCGCCAGAAGTCGCCATTCGTCTGCCTTCAGAGAACCGGCTCCTGGCTCCCCGTAGTTCTTTGGAACATGATTGACCCAGCCGGGGGTTATTGTGTTAGCAATCACCTCTTGGACGAAGTGGAGGCTTTGAATCGGGATGGTCTTCGGCCGATGAGTGCTGCTGTCGCTTCGCAGGGGTTTTGATAAGCGCTGGTTGGGAGCAAGTTAAACTTCATAAGCTAAACGACTCGGAGAACTCGACTTACCCATGTCACCAAGAACTCGGTGAGATCCTTTTTCTTGCATCGGACAAGGAGAGCCACCTTCTCGGCAAGGTCAGAAACGGACGATGAACCTCCTAGGCTGAGAGACCAGCAAACAAATAGCAGCGCCGGTTTGTTGTTCTGCATTAGCTTTGAGAACAAACTTGCCCTAGTTAAGTCGTCGCTCGTGTCGTCTTCCGCCACTGTGCGAAAGGGACGAACAAGAAGATCATGAATCTTCTCGATCTGCTCTTGCTCCTTCTCGCTCTTCGGACTGCATTTGGAAGGCGTCGTCTGCGGATCGAAGGTCGGGAAATCGTACTCGTAGGCCGCCGGGGACTTCTCTGACAATTCTGCATCATCGATGTTGAGCCGAAGAACTCTCCAGGCAATGGTATTGAACTAATCCCTCGAGAACGCAATGCATGGTGTCGACCGCCAGCATCCGGGTGGGATCCCAGTAGGGCAGCCGCCACAACTCCGACCAACGGACACCGTTCTGCTGGTACAGCATCTCCCGCTCGGCCAGAGTCTCGGCATCCCGCCAAGCTTCGGCCTGACGACGCAGTTCAGCTGGGTCCCTCCGCTTCCAGTTCTCAAAATCGGTCCGGTACACATTATCACGCCCTCGGCACTCGCAGCAGGTGCAAAAGATGTGGGCATTGTGGTGAGCCGCGCCTGCCAACTGCCGAGCAGCAGGTAAATCACTGACTGATAAAACGAAAGCAATGTCTACGATGCGCCCGAGGTCAGGAGAGGCTCCGGTGCTCGAGAAGTGAATGCCGCGCGTCCAGCCCAAGACCCCAACATCAATCCAAGGTCTCAAATATGGGTTTATATGCTCGCCCTTGGGAGCTTGCCCCGGGATGATGGCGACAGCAATATTCTCGGGCTTGTCGCGCACGGCTTCGGGTAGATTCAGGCAAGTTGCTTTGAGCACCCCAATGGAACTGTTGTTGGAGCGCTTCCTACTGCCGAACGGCGGGAAGTTATCGAAACTGAGAGAGAACGCAAGACGCATTCTTGTACCGCGATTCACAAAGAGTGTTCCATCACGTCCTTGGAACACTCGCAGCAAGTCTCCGTCATGCACACCAAGAACGAAATCGGGGTTGTCTTTATCCGTCGCTGCCTGCGCCGCGGCATCAGACGCACTATCCAATAACTTTTCGGTCTCGGGATTGGATAGGAGGCGGGCGATGTAGTCGAGGAAGCATGGGGAGAGGAAGGGCCTGACTGGACGCATTTTCCCCTCACATTCAGTCACCAAAGTCGCGGAACATTGGGATCGACCGGTTTTTCCGACAATCATATTTGTACAATGTTTAGGCCAAGTTGGTGTCTTGGATGTAGAAAGGTCTGGGGCGTAGATATTATGGCAGGACTGGACAAGCCGCATATAGGGTGGTCTTGCCGTCCAAATTCAGACGCTGCATCGCGACGTGTAAAGTGGGGGGGAGTTGTTTGAGAATATCTTCTTGCTGAGCGTCATATGAGCTCGACCCATCGGCATTCCGCTCAGTGTGCAGCGACATCGCCAATTTGATCAAGAGGGTGATCGTGTCGAAAATGAAGTTTACTGGCTTTGTCGCGAGGCCGAGGATAACATTGCAGACTAGGCCGAGCAATAGCATTATTTGCGCCAACACATCGAGATGCTGGATGGGGTTGACCAAAGCATATGCTACCAGGAAGAGGTAAGTCAAAAGTAACGACAGAGCAAATCCTATCCTTACCTGAATCATAAAAGAAGGGCCTCTCATCCTCCGGGAGGGAATGTTCGAAAGCCTTCATCATGGACTCCAGCGCTTGCAGTCTGTCGACAATAACCTGCTTCTCTGCGGAATCTTTGAGAGGCTCGAGGGACCGTGAAACTATAACAACTCCATCTGCCACATTTTCGACCACCTTTCGCATCATCTCGATGTTCTCCGGGTCGCTCTTGGCCCTTTCCAGAGACTCGATCGTGGCCTCCACCCTCGCCGAGATGGCTTGAAGCACGGCGTCGGACTGCCTCGCTCTCGCGGGGGATTTCTGATTCTGAGAGGCAACGGCCATCAGACTCTTTTGTGCTTCCGCGAGAATGATATGGGCATTGGGAGGTTGAGACATGGGGGCAGGAACAGATGTGAAGGCGTCATCAGGCGAGAGCGATACCGGCGGTCCTGTCGATGAGTTCTTGCTACGTAGCCAGTGAGAATCAGGCGAGGATGAAAATATACAAATGCCTACAATCTCTGGATCCGGATTTGGCGGCAAAGTGTCCGGGGTTGTTGAAGCATTAAGTCTCGCTAGATCCTCTTTATGCTTCGCGCTTGCAGTTTCGAGGACTTCATGAGGGTGCGGGGCTAATGCGCACCTGCAAAGGCGAGCTCTGCGGGGAGGGGGCATTGTGCGAGATGGCGCGGGTCAAACCACTCAGCGCTGAAACACCGATTGATCAGAGCGCGGGTCGCAATAAATCAGTCAGCGGTGGACACCGATTGATCAGAGCGGACGAGTGTTGTGAGTCGAGAAAATGAGACGCAAAGCACTTTTAAGAGGCAAATCCCTTGTTTCGTAACACCCACGATTTACCGCCCTTGTTCGTTTATAATTAGCTGCCCTTGTACTCGATTTGTCCGCCCTTAAGACAATAAGCTTGTGCTGGATCTCGAGTTCCTCCGTAGCGTCGCGGGTGCAGTTCCATTTCAGACGCACAAATATAGAGGGCAGAAAATATATTGCCGGAGGAGGTGGTATAATGGCAGAAATGTACATAACAGCGAGGAATGCTACAAGAAGGAGAGGATGGCTCCGACCAAGTACGGGAGCAGCAGGTTCCGCCAGCTTCCGTTGAGGTATATCTCGAGCACGAAGATAAGGGCAGGAACAGCTATGGGAACTGTGGCTGGGAGGAGGCGTCGACGCTCTGGAAGCTACGATCAGCAAATTTGATGAGAAGTTCGCAGCAGCTACCTTGCATTACGGCGGCACCAGCCTCCGGATCGTTGGTCTCGCAACGAGAATGAGGTGAGTTACGACTCCCCCTCGGCGGCGATGAACACATGGGGCAGGGGTCGCAGTTGCGACAAAAAGTCTCGAAGGCGGTGCCCTCATCGTCCGAGTCGTCTTCGACCTCATATATTTTCAGCGGCTGATAGGGAGGGTCAAGCTACACACCGGAGGAGATCGAGGGGCAACGAACCATGATAAATGTTGAGGGTGGGCTGAGATTGGGCGGTGCTAGGCGAAGAGAGTGTCGTTAGATTTGTTGCAGCATCTTTGCAGTCTTTTATCAGGATTAGCAAAACAATTAGGACCGCAGATATAGATGGCACCTCCGAGAACAATAGGGCTCTGGTGCGTATTTCGGTGCGTATTTTGGTCGTGCAGGGTCGTGGACGACTACAAAAAGTTAGACTTCTGGTAAGCGCGGCCAAATTTAAAAGATGTACTTCTGGACTACAGATATAGCTGGCACCTCTGAGAACAATAGGGCTCTGGTGGATATTTCGGGTCGTGCGTACCTGGTGGAAGCACATGACAGCGGCGTCGGGAACTTTGTCCGACTCAGCGCTGGATACCGAGTGAGCAAGTGCGGCGACAGCGATTCAGTACACAACGACTACCAAAAGCTGAACTTCTGGTAATCCGTTGCCAATCGTGGCACGTTAGTACACTGAGCGCGGCCAAAAGATACACTTCCAGTCGCGGCAAGAGCACGAATGTGACCCTGTACACGACGACTACCAAAAGCTGAACTTCTGGTAATTCGTTGCCAACCGTCGTTGGTACACTGAGCGCGGCCAAAAGATGTACTTCTGGTCGCGGCAGAGCACGAATGTGACCCTGTGACCCGTAACCCGATGCGTTCACGGTTATTGTTCTGTGACCCGTGACCTGAGGTGTTGTGATCTCGATCTGGTGTTCGTTTCTCGCGTGTCCATCGCACGAGAGGCTACGCTTGCTGGCAGCCAGTTTTCCCTCTGATGTCCATCGCTAGCTCGAGCTGAATTGTTTGAGTTTCTCGCGTGTTCATCGCGCGAGAGGCTATGCTTGCCGGCTGCCGATGTTCGATCTGGTATCCATCGCTAGCTCGAGCCGAATGTCGAGTTTCTCGTGTGTCCATCGCGTGAGAGGCTACGCTTGGCTGCCGGTGTTCCCCGTCGGATGGACAAATTTCAACTCCTGAATATTCGTGACGCTCTCTTCTCAGATCCAGTAAGTAGAGCTCTTTGGCAACCATGATGCCACCCTTCGCTCCACAGCTTGATATTCAAGCTGATATTCAACCGTGCTAGTTTCTTACGAACAAAGGCTTCTGCGGGAGAGTCCTCTGAGCTTCCCGCTCGACGTGCGCGGGGTTCATCCGTATAGTTCGGTGCGCTCCGTGGACGCTTTGTGGTCGACACTGAGGTGCGTATCGGCGGGGAGCGTTTGGCGTTATAGCGGGGAGGCACTCATTAATTATCACTCCGCTGGTATTTTCCTCTCCGTCGATGTTCTTTGTCTCTCTTCTATCCCGTACGCCCTAATCTCGACTGTGACGCTGATCTTGATTCTCCCCCACAGATCCTGCCCTTCCAGTCCCCCAAGCACGCTGCATACATTATTCATGTTGTTACTTTACAAGCGTACTTTGTTTTTCCTAGTTGTAGTGGAGGGCGGGATGGACGAAATAGGATGACACAGTCGACGATGGCGACTGGACGGAGGGCATGATGGACGAAATGTATGGTGACCCGCTAGACGCGTGCGACCGGCAACAGCGGCAATCCTCGATTCCAAGATCGACAGGCGTTACCGCCATCTCGACGACACTCATTGTTCGCGGGCCCAGGTCCAACCGAGGTAAGTCTGAGCGACAGTGACAGGCCTATTGCTGAGCTTTATCAGGCCAATACTCGCGCTATTGCCCTGGGAACAGTTATGTTGCATGCCGCGACTGGATACATTCTTGCTATGCGGCCAGGCACTGTCAAACAACACGACGCGCAATATAGCCTCTGCAAATGAGTTCCTAGCCTCCATTTGCAACAACCCCTTTCTGGATATCGTCGCCATCCATGGGTGTGTTTTGACTCGGGATGCTGATAGCCGACTTATAGACCTCCCTTTTTTCCTCTCCCTCTACATCGCCTCACCCTGCAGCGCATCCGCCTCGTCCCTACCAGTGTAATTTCTCTCGTCCCTACCAGTGTAATTTCTTATCGCGTTAGGTAGTACATACTCCAATCTTACACAATATTTTGGCTTACATTCGTAAAACAAAATTACCCTAAGAACCTTGGAATGTTCCTATGAAAGTAATGTCGAACAGTGGGAATAAGGTACTTCGTAAGCACCTTCTGGGATTGGATAGCTAGCCTCGGTCGAGTCTTCTAAATGGGTTCAGAGTGAATTCACCGTTGTACAGAGGCCTAGCCGTACATACAGGAAAGACGCACCGGATGTAAACTACCAAACTTGTGGGTGCATCGAGAGTTGAATGAGTGGGAATGAGTGGGTGGAGCTGGCGCTTCGATCGTGAGCTGATTTGGGAGGACATCGGATACGAACTCAGAGTTCCCTCGGAGCTTTGGTGGGGGATTATTCGCATCAGGTCAGGGTTAATGGTCAAAGGGTCACAGCTGCTTCCTGCTGCAGATTGCTATTCAAAGTCGCTGAAACTCTTTGTTGCTTAGTCAGCTAAAAACACTGCCAGAACAAGTCGTTTTGGCGGGCCTTCTCACTGGTTGGGAGATTCAAGTTTTTCAGCACAATTTACGGTGAAAAACTCAAAACGTTTTCACTATTTTTTGCCAGGCTCGGCCGAGATAGGCATCGGGCCGATCCAATCTTTGCCTCATTGTCAGAGGTTGGATCTCCTGCCCGCCGATTGCTTGGGCCAGTGAATTTTAGCTGTGACGGTTGGGATACTTGGCACCCCTCATTGCCCGTGCGTGGACTTTGATTCAGACGAGCTCCCAGAGCTGATTGATTTCGATATGTAGTGGTCGGAAATAGAGTCAAACCAGGAGCACAGAAAGAAGGAAACACATGGAAGAAAAGTGGTGCACTCTGAGGTACTTGTAACAGCCCTACAGCTAATCTAAATTGTCTGGAATATGTGATACACTATGACTGTTCCGTTGTCCACCAAGGGTGAAGAAGTCTTTCAAACAATTCAACAGGTTCATGGCTTCGTTCAGAATTGTCTGCAGCAGACAGTGAGCGTCTCCAGTATTTGTGATGAATACTACTGTCAACATACCTTGCAACCGCGTGCGGTGGAAAATGGTTGCGGCCCACTTGGGTGCAGCCGACTATGCAAGGCCTGGTGGTGGTATACCTGGCGTTGTATCGTGTCGCTGTACACCCAGTGAGCGTCCCCCCGTACGGGGCATTCCCATAGGTCACAACCCATCGCTCCCAGTCGGCCGCAAAACGCTGATGTGCAGCACATTCATGGATCGGTGCAGTTGCGTAACTTCCGCTAGTGTAGGCACCGCAGCCGTAAGTCCTGGTCAAGACCTCGTACCAGCACATAGGTGATTGGGGCACCAACCACCATATTCTGCTCTTTTATGGGAAAGGGAAGGAGACAGGACCAAACGGTGAAACAAGGGATTCTGCCTTAACTGGTGCCCACAGGAGAACAAGGACTCGTCGCTGAGCAGCGCGAATAACTTGAGATCTAGAGTACAAGGCAAGTACAGTACAAGGGTGGCATAGCCTTGCGTAGTAGTCACTATGATATGTTACAAACTTTCAAGAAGCCATGGATAATTATGGACAAGGACCATTGTAAAACAAGGACTCGACATTGCGTATCGAAGGAGCGATTACGGACAGGGACGAAGTCATGGATAATTATGGACAAGGACCATTGTAAAACAAGGACTCGGCACTATGATACATTACGAACTTTCAAGAAGCCATGGATAATTATGGACAAGGACCATTGTAAAACAAGGACTCAACATTGCGTATCGAAGGAGCGATTACGGACAGGGACGAAGTCATGGATAATTATGGACAAGGACCATTGTAAAACAAGGACTCGGCACTGCATATCGAAGCAGCGATTACGGACAGGGACCAAGTATAGGACTCAGCAAGAAGCCATGGATAATTATGGACAAGGACCATTGTAAAACAAGGACTTGGCACTGCGTATTGAAGCAGCGATTACGGACAGGGACCAAGTATAGGACTCGGAACAAAGGCTCGTCGCTGAGTATGCGCAGTACTAGTGAGCGTAAGACTCGAGAGTACCACAAGGCAAGTACAGGCACAGCCTTGCGTAGCAGTGGTTCCCGCCGGCAAACACGTCAAAACAAGGACTCCATGTGACATGGTCACCAGGACGACCTGTGTCACATGTGACTCCTTGTCTTTAAAGCGTCAAGGGCCTTCTTGGCCAATCTATCTCATCTCATCATGGATACTCTCTACGCACCCCGTTCTGTATACATCAAAGAGTGCGACCCAGAATTCCCCAGGTTGCTGTCTACCGAGCGAATCGTCTACTCCTGCCTTGGTCCCCACCCTCGCATCTTGGAATGCTTGAATGAAAATATCTACTCACTTCCCGTCGAAACGCGCTACGAGGTTGCCAAATCAGAGCCTCTCCGTTTCACAATAGCCCCGAACGGCGACCTCATGCGCTATTTGCTTGCCCGCCCGCATGTCTCCCCCCAACTGCGCGCAAAATGGGGCCTGCAGATCGCCGAGGGTATCGCCTTCGTCCATTCGCACCAGATCGTGTGGGGGGACTGCAGCACAGCAAATATGCTGCTGACCGCGGATCTGGACATCCTCCTGTGCGATTTCAGGTGGTTCTGCCCTCTACGGGGGTCGAACCAACGTATTGCCACCCCTGCGTTACTGCGATCCCACCATCCCGTACGAAGACAACCTCTACAACGGGAACAAAGTCGACATATTCGGCTTTGGTTGCGTTTTCCTCGAAATTCTCACATACAATCCGGACGTCACGATGACATCTGAGCTTGAGTTGCACCGTGGAGGTAATGTGTGCACTTCCTCTCTCATGTACGGTTTGTTAATCAAGGCATTCAAGGACGATCGCTGAACAGCCAAGGGCTGTTGATCGACGACGTCTTCTTCTCCCCCTTCAAGGCCATAGTGGAGAACTGTTGGGATGGGAAGTACGCGGATGGTCAGCAGCTTTTCGCTGCCGTCTGTGATGCGTACGTGCAGTTTGAGACAGCTATAAGCAAGCACCGGTTGTAATAGTGGCGGTCAGAGTAGACGATTCTGGGCGATTCTCGCCTCGATTCTGACAACGATTCTGACATTGATTCTGGAATTCTTTTTCCCATCAACATCGTGTGAGAAAAGATTATTAAAATTGTGGTCACTTGTTTGGGTTTTGATGGGAACTGATCGGCAACACCGGCGCCTGTGATGAGGTGGCTCTGAGGCTATGCTTATTGGGCCAAATACAGTTTCCCTAAAAACCCCAGAGAGGCCGTTAAATTCTTATTATACAAGTATATAAGTAGAGTTATAAAGAACAGAGAACAAAGTCTTTAAGTAGGCGGTACACTCTTCAAGTCCCGCTCTCCCGGATCGTATTTCGAAAGTAACGGAACCACCGGAACCACAGAATGGTCTGGTATCCTGCGATTAGGTTCGACGCTATCGAACGAGTATATGGTGGAGATCCCAAGGTCTGGTATCCTGCGATTAGGTTTGACGCTATCGAACAAGTATATGGTGGAGATCCCAAGTATCATACCCCAGCGCGAGATCCTGGAAGAGGAGCGGAGAACGAAGGTTTTTTTCACAAAGGCAGACAATATCGCGTAGAACCGTCATATTTGTACAAGTACGCGCGCCACCCTACTTACCACCGTGTCGATCTTGTAAACTCTGCAATATGAATTCTGTTTGAACTTTGTCCGACTCAGCGCTGGATACCGAGTGGGCAAGAGCGACGACAGCAATTCAGTACACGACGACTACCAAAAAGCTGAGCTTCTGGTAATTCGTTGCCAATCGTCGCGCGTTGGTACACTGGGCGGGGCCAAAAGATGCACTTCTGGTCGCAGGCCCGGCAAGAGCAAGACTCTGAATGTGACCCGTGACCCGTGACCTGATGCGTTCACAGTCATTGTTCTGTGACCCGTGACCTGAGGTGTGCAAGACCTTGACGACAATGATCTCGATCTGGTGTCCATCGCCACCTCGAGTTGAATTGTTCGAGTTCAATCTGGTGTCCATCGCTAGCTCGAGCTGAATTGTCCGAGTTTCGTGTCCATCCTACGCTTGCTGGCTGCTGGTGTTCGATCTGGTGTCCATCGCTAGCTCGAGCTCGAGTTTCTCGCGTGTCCATCGCACGAGAGGCTACGCTTGCTGGCTGCCGGTTCAGATAGACAAATTTCAGTCAACTCCTGAATATTCGTGACGCTCTCTTCTCAGATCCAGTAAGTAAGCGTGTTTACTTAAATATTTCATTTTCATTTTCAAGAAGAGTTTATTCGAGCCCAGTATCTACAGTATCTACATTGGTCGCATGGTGAGCACCCCGAGGGCCGTCAAGTTTTGGTAGACGAACGCCGCGCATCCGCATATCGTCAGAACCTGCAGAACTAGCGATACCTCCTTCCAGCTAATACCACTGCTTCGAGCCCGTTTCCACACGAAGACTTCTTCGGGTCCATCGTATGCGCGGGTCTGAGCCGCAAATATTACAGAGACACCCCGCACTTCTGCCGTCTGCGCGATTTCGTTAGCCTGTTTTCTGGACGAAATGCGAGTTCCCTGGACCCTTACCGCTACCGTTTGCACCCATTCGGCAGATCCCACGGGCAGCTTCTGAAGGGTTTGGCCCGAGCGGGTGTCAAAGACATAGACTGTTCCGTGGTCGCTCCCAGAGACGATGACCGTGCCGTGTTCCCCGAAGCGGACATGCCTTGGGCGTACTTCGTTCTTCCTCTGGCTCATGGTCGCGAACTGTCGGATCTTCATTTGGTCCGAGATGCGGATGAGCGTAGGTCCGGCCGATGTATCGTCCAGGCAGAACAATCCGTCGCCCCAGTTTGTTGCGGCGTCTCCGCTAGGAGGCCTTCATCAATAGCCGCTAAAATCATCTAATTACCGAAAAGAACCCACATTCTCATTCCTGCAGACCACTCCGCCGCTATCTCTCCCGTCCCGCCCCGAAGAGTGGTGCTGTACCAATTTGAAACTATATCTTGGCAACAACCAGTGGGAACTTACATGGGACCGCTGTTGTGGAATCCAAAAACGACGATATCGCGGTCTTTACTGTTGTCGAACGCTGCAAAAGTTATCCCCCGTGGGCCGTAGTCTTGGATTTTCTTCGACCAGACGGTGGTTGTAGTCCATTTACGGGTCACCGGGTCTCTGGCGATGGTCCAGGATTGAACGATGTCGTTGCGAGTGCAGATCGCGAGCCTGTTGCTGGTGGTGTCGAACGCCATGCCGGTGATCTCACCGGGATAGACGACCTGGGTACAGAACACCTCCTCAAATCCCTATGGAAAGTGTCAGCGCGACGCGCGTTGTATTGGTGGCATGGCTCACAGTACTATTCTGGATCCAACAGAAGAAGTAGCCGTTCTGTGTACCGGAGAATAAGATTTCGCCAGGCTCGTCCGCTCGGCGGACCCAGAGGAGGGTGCAAGTCCCACCCCGACTTCCAGCGGCGCAAGGACAGTGCAGTTGAGTCATCTTGTCGATATTCCAGAGATGCGTGCCCTGGGATCCTATGCCAAAATCAGCCACACTCGATGAAAGTTGGTACCGGCCCGACCTCCCGTGGCTAAGATTTGACCATCGTCTGTGACAGCGAGGGCGAGGATGTTGCCTGGGTGACTCTTCAAGCCGCGGTGCTGGATGTATGGAGGGCGAAAATCGGACATGTTGGGCGTTTGTGAATCGATGGGGGAACTCGAGCAGCAGTTTTATCTTCTCACCCAAAGGGGTTTCCGAATTTGGTCAACTTATTGTTATCCCAGTTCTGTTATTGTTAAATGTTCGCCCTGTTGCCGCGCTCTCCCCAAACCTGTTCCCCATGGCCTCCCTATTCACAAGCGTTACTACCAAGCATAGTGTTCATCCGCGTCAGCCTGCGCCCCCGCCTGTCGTACTCCCTTCCCTTCTAACTCCCATCGCCTGTTTCGACTTTCCTCTGCCGTTCGCTCTCACCAATATCGACCCTGCCAATGGAGCCAGCGAACTGCTTGAGCGTGCTAAGTCTGAACGAGCTCTCACTCCAGTGCAGGCTCCAACTCCAGCGCGGGCTCCAACTCCAGCGCAAGCTCCAACTCCAGCGCGAGGACTCACTCCAGCGCAGGAGCGTGCGAGATCCGAGCGGGCTCGCACCGCCAGCCCAGTGCCCCCTACTAGGCACGACAGTCCGTTGACTGATGTGGAGGACGAAAGCCAATACTTGAAGCCGCGACCAATATTCGTTTCGAATATCAAAGCGTTTTTCTCAGCTGACTCGGATTACGAAAGCTTCAAGGTGAGTTTCGATTACTTCGTGCCACTAGTCCTAGGCCTCATACTTTTTCAGAAGCGTATTAATGAAGTCGCGGCTCAGCACCTCGAGATGGAGAGGTATCTAGACCACCAGGACGAAGACGCCAAAAAAAAAGTTTTCGACAAAGTACGCCAGTCGATCATACGTTTCCCATTCGTGCTGACTCCTTCGTAGTTGACGATTGATTACCCTTTCCTGAAAAAATGTCCCGAATGCTGGCCAGTCGCTTTCTCCCTGCAGATGAAACTGCACAACAACACGAATCGCGCAAACAAGAGAGCTTCGGCTGAAGCTATAGCAACCCTCAAGAGCATCGCACCTGGCGGCGGCCCAAGTCGTATGTCTACTGTCATTCCACCTTTACACGCTGACTCTGGACTTAGGTCGAGTCAAATCTACTACGATGACTACGACCAGTGGCCGAAGAGGCCAAAAGCGCACTCGTGCATCTTCTAACGCAGCTCCACATGTTACATTCGAAGAGCGGGCTTAGGGTTTCTTCATTGTTCTCATAATTGGAATCTTTGTCGTTTTCGGCGTACCTGATAAACACGATTTGTTCCCGGTATTAGGTTTTTTTTCCCACCGCCGAAGCACGATAAGTTCAGCGGGTCGTTCGGCGTGTCGTGACCAATCGATTTGTTCCCAGCTTTTTTCCCCACAGAAACACGAGAAGTTCGGTGGGTCACGCTTGGCGGGTCGCCGGGCGGGTCGTGACCGATACCTTTTGTTGCGGATGCTGATAAACATGATTTGTTCCCAGCTTTTTGTGCCACAGAAGCACGAGAAGCTCGGCGGATTCGGCGGGTCGCGCTTGGCGGGTCGCTCGGTGGGGGGTGAACCTTTTGTTTTTGTTACTGTTTCTGTGGCGAACAACCCAAAAACAGATGGTACTCGCGCTCACCGAACACACCAACGCGCTCTTTGTGTTCCCAGTCTTTTCCGCCACAGAAGCACGAGAAGCTCCGCTTATTTTTGGGTTGCTCGCCACAGAAACATTCGGTTGGTACTCGCGCTCACCGAACACGCCGACGCGCTCTTTGTCTTTTTTGTTCTGCTATGAGTTGTTCCCAGTTTTTTTCCGCCACAGAAGCACGAGAAGCTCGGCGGGTCGCCTTTGTCTTTTTTGTTCTGCTATGAGTTGTTCCCAGTTTTTTCCGCCGCAGAGGCACGAGAAGCTCGTCGGGTCGCTTGTTTTTGGGTTGTTCGCCACAGAAACATTCGGTTGGTACTCGCGCTCACCGAACACGCCGACGCGCTCTTTGTCTTTTTTGTTCTGCTATGAGTTGTTCCCAGTTTTTTTCCGCCACAGAAGCACGAGAAGCTCGGCGGGTCGCCTTTGTCTTTTTTGTTCTGCTATGAGTTGTTCCCAGTTTTTTCCGCCGCAGAGGCACGAGAAGCTCGTCGGGTCGCTTGTTTTTGGGTTGTTCGCCACAGAAACATTCGGTTGGTACTCGCGCTCACCGAACACGCCGACGCGCTCTTTGTCTTTTTTGTTCTGCTATGAGTTGTTCCCAGTTTTTTTCCGCCACAGAAGCACGAGAAGCTCGGCGGGTCGCACTTGGCGGGTCGCTCGGTGACCAATGCCTTTTGTTTTTGTTTTTGGGTCGTTTGACACAGAAAATCGGTGCTCACTCGCGATCGGTTGGTACTCGTGCTCCCCGAACACGCAGACGCGCTCTTTTGTCTAGAAGACACAATGCGCTCACCGTTAGACGTTATTCGGGTCAACCACGCCTTTTGTTCTGCTATGGGATGTTCCCCCATGGAAGCTCATCGCTCCATCGTACTCGCGTCGCCATGGGTATTTCATTGTCTCTTGAAGACGACCCTGCGTGTGGGGACCATCACAGACTACGAGGCAACAAGGAACTTTTCCCGACGTTACGGATTCTTCCCAAGCACTCTCCCGCCACAGAAGGACACGCGATGCGCCTTTTGTTCTTGTATTTTGTGTTGCGACGTGCTGAGTGCCACCAGGTCAATCAATCGTCCCGAACCCCCGCTTTTTATTCTGGGAAATTGTCACCGCGAACTTCAAGCGACTCCATCGCATCCTCACTCATCGCCATGGTCAACAACCGAAAATCTTTTGACGAAACCTCCAAAGTCAGAACACCTATGATACCTGCCCGCTCATCTGATTATCAATGACACATTTGCAGTCTTACCGCAAACCGATCCGGGTTTTGCACTACTCTACCTCTCGCCCCACTGCTCGTTGGACCACAGTATCCACTATCTTCCAAAATTCTCGCGCAGATGCGTTGCGCTATCCTGTGGTCGAAAATGTATGCCACCGGGACGCTGATCGCCAGCCCTGGATACACGATTTCGATGTGACCCTCGAACATGGTCAAAAGATCACGAGTTTCCGGATTTTCCTGAAGCGCGGTATCACCCTCCTTCCCAACAAGTACTCCGACGCTATTGTGGGTGATATCGTTATCATGCGTCTCGCCGCTCGCGACGGCAACAAAGTCGTCAATGTGCGATCCACCGATAGGCCCCGCCGCCAACTACATCTTCAACGAGTGAGTGTTTTCTAGATGTTAAGCTTGTGTTTCTTATGCATCGCTCATTGCATCAGAGCGCTGCAGCGCATGAAAGATTTTCAAAGCAAAAAGCGGATATGTTTGCCCCCAGTCCTTGAGCTCACTCTCGAAGGAAACCCTCCTTTCCCGGTTTGACCTCACTCCCTGCTTGCCTTGTATCATATACCTACTTCCCGTTTTCTCGCCGTAAATAATTATCAATTTCTTGTATTACCGCTTACGAAAAAAATACACCTATGAAATGAAGTTTAAGAAGGGTGAAACGGGAGCGAGGATGGAAACGAGAGCAACGTCCTACGAGCTTCGTATGGAGAACACCCACGAGGTTTCTCAAGGGGAACAAAAGAGCATAAGTTCCTAAAGGGAATAATCAGAAGACAATAACCGGAATACAATATATGAGACTGCACTCGCCCTCTTGCTTCACCCACCCAGCTTTTCGGAGGTGTTCATCGCCCCGCAATATCCTCCTCTGCTCGCAATCCTGTTTGATCTGCCCGAATTTACGAGGTGCTCATCGCCCCGTGGTCATCCTACTCTCGGCTTCACATGTCGTCCGAAGACACAGATGGCCGACGCGGCTACTACAGTTGATCTTGCACGCCGTCCGTCCGGGGTGAGTGTTTGGGATTAATAAGTCGCAATTTCGAAAAGTAACAGGAGACCTTATAGCAAGAACCCGCGGCGAAGAGAGTTGTCGGACCAAGCCCGTCCAGAAGCCGTTTCGACAATGTAAACTTGCCTCATTTTGCCAGATCCCTGATATATCGTATCGCCGCAGGCAATTGACAAGAGTCGAAACGCGGTAGCCAAGGTGCAAGAGGTACAACGAAATTCTCGAACCCTGCAAGACACCATCGAGCAGTTGCAGCGTGAAAATGCACAGTTATTGGCAGATCGGGAAGAGATGGGGCACCAGATGGCACATCAGGTAATCTTGTTTGAAACCCCCGCTTCCGCGTTGTGACACCATACTTGCGCAGGCCATAGAGATGGAGGGCTCCATCAGCAAGCACTGGGAAGGAATGTTCCAAACGGGCATGACACTACTCCACCAAAGCGAACAACTCAAGCTACAGACAATGGAGGCAACTGTCGTGAGTCCAGCTCTTGCAACCCAGAGGCAAAGGGTTGATTTACAATTCGTAGCATGAAGTGAAGGAGGCTGAAGCCGCAGCAAAAGAGCGCGAGGCCAAGAAACAGCAAGAGCTCGAGAAACAGAAGGTAGGATTTCTCTTCAAGCTAGAGAATGCCGCGAGCTTGACGAATTTGCAAGGCCGAGTATGACAACAAGCTGGCGGCCTTCATTTCGCGGACCAGTTTCGTGGCGTCTGCGCCTCAGCGTGCGGGGCCAGGCTTCCCTCAAGCTTCTCCAGCGCTGGTACCACGTTTCATCGAGGAACCGACTCGAGAGCAGCGATTGGTCGAAGTAACGCTGCGGACGGGGGGCACGCGTATCCCAACCCTCGTTGCCGTTGAAGAACTGGTTGACGACAATATGGGCATACCAACCCCGGCCAACAGCGCGCCCGATCGAAGTCCAGCCAACGGCGTGCCTAATCCTCAAAGGCCATTCGAGTCCATTGACTGGGATGATCCAAGAGTCTCTCAGCGGGTTGAAGGGATGGTACAGACCATTTTGGCCAGTATGGGCGCTAAAAATTTCGGAGTCACCACGCGCAGAAGGCGAACAAGAACTTCGAAGATGACGTTGGTCAAGATGGCACGGCAGCAGCAGCAGGGGTTATTGACCGATGAAGAAGACCTGAAGTGGAAGGTTCGTCAATTCGGCACGTTTCCGCCGCAACATGCTGAGTTTGCTTCAGGAGTTAATCCGAGAGGTGTGGCGAATGTCCGTTCGCCTGAATCGAGCAAAAGATTTCGTGGACTACCGGCCAGCCTCGGACGAGATCGTAAAACAGGCCAATGAGGGGCATCTCGAAGTAGATGCCACGAGTCCCTTCTACTTCGGGAAGGGCTACGCGGCAGCCTTCTACAATCAGCGCATCATCGATGCGATGGTAGAGAAGGCGCTGAAGATGCGTGCAGCTACGGAAAACAAGTGCGGTCTTCCCGATGTTTCGGGGGACTATCTTGAAGCATTGATCCACGGCCTCCTCAAAGACGCACAACAGGCGTGGAAACAGCATCAGCCCCGCATGGGAGAAACCGCCGAACAGGCTCGCATGCGCGCAGAGGCGTATGAAGCGCAACGGGCGACCCGAGTCTTGAGTCTCTCCCGCAAGACTCAGGTGAGTGTGTTCATGCGTATCGAATAGATGCGGGCTAACCCAGTTACAGAAACTGGAGGGGAGAATCCGTGTCGTGAAGAAAATCATGCACATCGAAACTGCAAAGAAGAGCCAAGAAACCGCCAAAAATTGGCAGTGGATTTTGGAACTGCTGGAGCACCTTGGGACTGGCGGAATGTCCTCTGAAGATGACATTGATGCAGAGACAGCGGTTGCGGGGAAGACAATGATCACCACTGTTCATCTTGTAAGATATGCCCGTGGCGCTCGGAGGAGGTCACCAAGTATCTGCACTGGATCGACCGCGCTGCAGAGAGTACTGCCGTCAAACCTCTCAACAAGCGGCCACGCGTCCAATCTCAACTCACGTCAGAAACCCCCCCTCCGCCGCGAGTTCCCCGTGAGATATACAACGGTAAGTGGCTGGAGGACGAATTGGCGACATTCGGAAGCGACGTCGAAGAGGAGTTGGAGATTTCGAAGGAAGCGTTCAAAATCTTGAAGCTAGCAGTGTCGAACTTGGGGCTCAAAGACCAGTCGTAGCGGATATACAATTTTTTGGCTTAGTTATTTCAGCTCGTAGCAGATATACGATTTCTTGGCTTAGTTATTTCAACTCAAATATACTTCTTGGAATTTAAACGCGCCATTCATGAGTTGACCAAAATTCATCCATCCGACGATAAACATCGGATCGACGCGAAAGCAGAAGAGAGCGGTGGCGAGTGGTTGGAGCTGCGACTCTCTTGCCGAGTGCACCTGCGAAACGGTCTCTTGCGCATGCGCGGTGGGGACCCGAGAAACTGTTCAGCTCGAGCTAGCGATAAACACCAGATCGAGATGTTGTGAAGTGCGGGGCGTCTCTGTAATATTTGTGGCTCAGACCCGCACATACGATGGACCTGAAGAAGTCTTGGTGTGGAAGCGGGCTCGAAGCAGGAGTCGACTAGAATTTGTCCATTCGACGGGGAAACTCGAACAATTCAGCTCGAGCTAGCGATGGACACCAGATCGAACACCGGCAGCCAGCAAGTGTAGTCTTTCACACGATGGACACGCGAGAAACTGGAATGATTCAGCTCGAGGTGGCGATGGACACCAGATCGAGATCGTTGTGGTCAAGGTCAGTTTGATGTAGATAACGATAACGGTGCATCAGGTCACGGGTCACAGGTCACATTCGTGCTCTTACTGCGACCAGAGGCAGACCAGAAGTACATCTTTTGGTCGCACCAAGTGTAACAACGCACGACGATTGGCGATGAATTACCAGAAGTTTAACTTTTGGCAGTCGTCGTGTATTGAACGGATTCCCAGAACTCTGACCTTTTCGCGCATTGCCCCGGAGTCCAAGGATTTTCCCATCACTTGAGCGTTCTCCAGACCCGAGGGCCCCTTACTGGCCATTACCGCATTGGCGAAGAAATCAATAGCGTTATTAACGGCTGGCCATATTTCTCCCGTACGTCGACCGTGACACCGATATATTGTTATTGCATTACAAATATACTTTGTTCTCGCTATGTGTAATGCGACTCCATCGTGCGTCACCACGCCTAGGTGGCCACCGAATCCACTGCAGGGTCTTGTCAACGACTGGGTCCAAGTCTACGCCCATCGCGATTCTGGCCGATCGGATAAGTGGATCCTCAGCCAGATTGCGGACTCGTTCGAGGTGGTCAGCGTTGCGTTCGTTGAACATGGCGATGAGGTAGAAGTTGTTGTTCATACCAGGGTACGGTATGGGTCCAACCGCACACCTAATTAATATAATCAAATCTGCGGAAACGGTTAAAGAGGCAAGTACGCACTTGTGGTCAAATGGCGGGCATGCGTGCCACTTCGCTGTGACTACGTCTGAGAAGTTGCGGTCATCCACCTTCCCCAGCTCGCCGCCCCCTAGGTTCTGGAAGAGCTGGCGAGAAGAGCAGTGCCAGGCGAGTGCGTATGTCGGGGTCGGACGGCCGTTGACCGGCGTGCCACGCAGCTGTGGAGGGTCGGCGGCAGGCTTGCGAGGAGGGAATCTAGATGTAATGAGAGACTATATTGACCCGCAACGAATGCAGTCTCACAATTCTTCCGTAGACATGGAGGAGGAGGTGAGGTGAGAGGTGGTGCTGTGACAAGTGACACGTTCGTTTGTGGCGCGTGATCACTGACCGGGCCGATATCACAAGCGAGCGGGTCTAGATCTGCAGCAAGTCTGCAAGTCACCATTGCACCATCGCATCATCGAATATGGGCAACATTACCTCTCAACGGCTCAATCTTCATCGCTTCATCGGACTAGCAGTCTGCCACTCCACCACCATCGATCCCCGCCATCTAGAGCACTACAACTATACCTACTGGACAGGCGATATCGCCGCCCTCATAGTTGGTGGGAAGCTCAGGTGCTGCCTCATCGCACCCCAGTTTCCGATATACGTCAGTCTGAGGGAGGCTCTTCGTCCCGATACCTCATTCGGCTCAGGCAATACTCTGCCAAACAGCGAGGCACACGGTGTTTATGTCGACATCGCGATCGTCATGCCTATCGTACAACCACGACATGTGGAGGAGCTGGGAGCATTGGCAAGGAACTCAAGGGAAAAAGTCTCCGGAATTTCCTCGACGATTTCCTATCCAAAAATCCCACACTGTCGCCGTGCTGTCTCTGGGTATCTGGATTTGTGGTTCCCCTTATTGCGGAGCTCAAACCAGGCCCAACACGACATGCCGATAAAATCGACGGTTTCTATGCCAGTCTAAGTGGGCGTCTCCGAGCAGGGATGCGGCAGGCCGATTTGCAGGCCATCTGCCTATTTTCCTCCTGGATGTTTGCTATTCAAAACGAAATCATCCTCATCGCCGGGGCCGGGGAAAACTTCAGACTCCGGCGGGTCACCAGAGATTGGGCGACGGGAATTCTACGAGGGACACCATACATAAACTCATTTGAGCTTGTGAAGCTGCTGAAGAAAGAGGATCTCGATGATGAGGAACCAAATTGGGAGGAAATCGATGACGTGAACGCAGTCGAAGATGGCGACTGGACGGAGGGCCAGGAGGAGGATATGTATGGTGGTGGCCCGCAGGACGCGCTCGAAAGACAACAGAGGCTTAACGCCCAGCGTACCCAGCGACGTGTCGCACGCGCGGCGCGGAGCCAGAGGTATGCGGATGCCCTCAATACACCGCCCAACAAAGACCGCACAGCTCCTCTCTTCAGTGAAGAAGCGCTCAACGCCATCCACAAAAACGATACAGGCGGTGAACTCTTCGAGTCCAGACCTCCCGACACGTATTTCGAAGGCACCGGGGCCACTGCATGGTCTGGTGTCCTGCAGCTAGGTTCGCCGCTATCGAACGCCTATATGGCGAAGATCCAAAAGATCATACAGGAGCACGAGATCCAGGAAGAGAGGCAGAGAGAGGCGGTGGTTTTTCACAAAAGCAGAAAATATCGCGTAGAACCGTCGAGCTGCCGGAGTTTAGCAGAACCGTCGAGCTGCCAGAGTTCGATCTAGTTGCTAGTACAAGTACGCGCGCCACCCCTCTTACCCTTGTAAACACTGCTATATGAATTCTGTTTGAACTTTTTCCGACTCAGCGCTGGACACCAAGTGGGCAAGAGCGGCGACGGCAATTCGTACACGCCGACTACCAAAAGCTGGACTTCTGGTAATTCGTTGCCAATCTGGCGCGTTGGTATACTGAGCGCGGCCAAAAGTCTTCTGTTTGAACTTACAAACACCCAACATGTCCGATTTTCGCCCCCCGTACACGCGAGAAACTCGCGAAAAAACCCGAACAATTCAGCTCGAGCTAGTGATGGGCGTCTCTGTAATATTTGCGGCTCAGACCCGTGCATACGATGGACCCGAAGAAGTCTTGGTGTGGAAGCGGGCTCGAAGCAGGAGTCGACTAGAATTTGTCCATTCGACGGGGAAACTCGAACAATTCAGCTCGAGCTAGCGATGGACACCAGATCGAACACCGGCAGCCAGCAAGTGTAGTCTTTCACGCGATGGACACGCGAGAAACTGGAATGATTCAGCTCGAGGTGGCGATGGACACCAGATCGAGATCGTTGTGGTCAAGGTCAGTTGATGTAGATAACGATAACGGTGCATCAGGTCACGGGTCACAGGTCACATTCGTGCTCTTACTGCGACCAGAAGTACATCTTTGGGTCGCGCCAAGTGTAACAACGCACGACGATTGGCGACGAATTACTAGAAGTTTAACTTTTGGCAGTCGTCGTGTATTGAACGGATTCCCAGAAGTTCACCTTTTGGCAGTCTTGAATCGCTGCCGCCGCTCGAGTTCCAAGCCTTTCTACGTGTTTATCTACTGGAGGTGCCATCCAGGCTAACCGAACTAACTTGTGGACCTGTACGTCTGATTTCATGCATCTCAAAAAGCCCGCACTAACCATAATAGCATTCCCATGTCTCTGACCTTTTCGCGCATCGCCTCGGAGTCCAAGGATTCTAAATCCAAGGATTCAAAGTCACCCACTGTCCCTGTAAGCCTCCCGTTCCTGAGATGCGTGTCGATTCTCATCACTTGAGCGTTCTCCAGACCCGAGGGCCCCTCACTGGCCATTACCGCATTGGCGAAAAAATCAATGGTGTTATTAATGGCTGGCCATACTTCGTTCTACGGACACCTTCCCCCAAAGAGCATCCACCCCTGGACTTCACCAGCCGGCGTGTCCCCCACTTCAACAACCCCACCTATATAGATGCCAGAAGCGCATATCTTATGTTCATCCCTAAACATGATCCGTGGCACGGACCGCTTCTAGGCGTCCTAGAGTATACCTGGGACAGCTTGCCCATCGAGGAACACACCCCCGGTCGCTGGTGTCTGAAACACGATACCTTGATGGCATGGGGGGAGTTTGACGCCGCCTTGCGCAGCTTTGCCCGCAGCGTTATCTCCCTCTTGGGGAATCGCATCCCTCCCGACGGATGTCCATGGGGTTCGCCATTCCACTTTGGGTTCGGGATAACTCGAAAGTCTGAACACAACGCACGCGCTGCTGCGTGGAACGCCAGACGGGGCTTTCTACCCCTTCTCGGCTTCTTAAGCATGGGGCTGTGGTGTATGCGGTATCATGCGCAAAAACAAGGAGGACGCAAACACGGACGGGAACGCTGGCGCGAACCTTGGGAAGCAAAAACGGGCGGAAGGTGAACACGTGCCGTGGCAAGTTCTCTTGGCCCAAGAGACAGGACTCCATGCTTCCTGGATAGATTGGGCCGAAACCTCGGTTGCCGGCGACTGGACTGCTCCGCGTGTTGGTGGGCTATTCCACGTCGGTCCCACAAACACCCACGATTGGCTGCCTGAAGAACTTACGGGTCTGGAGTGGCTTCTCGACACCATTATCGATGAGCAGCCCAACATCCCCCTGTATTTTCATTGGGGAGTCCTCCCACCGTACCAAATTCATTCGACAAAATATCTGAAGAGCAGGAGGTTCTTACCCGACCTTGAGGAAATGGACTATCTCGAAGCATTGCCCGGCCGTGTGACCTTCAACCCATGGAATATGTTGGGAGACGGGACGTTTGAATCTGGTCGACCCCACGCACCGACCCCTTCGTCCTCAGCTGTACTCGCTGCGGCCTCACCTCTTCCCACTCGACCTCCTCTTCCCACTCGACTGCTCAAACCGATCCCTTCGTCCTCAGCTTCAGCTGCACTCGCTGCGGCCTCTTCTTCCCTCTCCCGCCCTCCTGCCCAGCTGCTCGACTTTCCGCCTATCGAAAAAGATAGCGGCCAAAAAGCGGGCGAATCCCTTGATGCCTTTTTCCTTCGCCGGCAGGCAGAAACTCCCGTAGATCCGAGAGGGAGAGTCTGAACGACAGACAAGCTCGAGCGCAGCGTGAAGCCCACGCCCAAAAGGGACTCCCGCCGGGCAAGAGAGGTAGTCGGGTGTACTATTGGGAGAAAGACAGTGGGCACTACATCCGCTACGCCGCGGGTCGTGGTAATTACGAAGCCTATTTCGAAGACTATCCCCCGGCACAGCGTCGTTATGATTCTTTCAAAGACGAATGGGATCTATGCTCAGCATTTGGGGATGATGACCGTCCTGGCGATGACGACCCGCCTGACGACAACGACGAGCCTGTCGAGAGTGGGGATGTGGTTCTCACTGACCGCGACCTGGTCCCTCGGCACGACTGGCGTGATCCCTTTCCCGACGACGACGAGAATGACACCTACTACAATGAGCGGCTTCCAGAGATGTTCAGACCCACTGGTGCAGCAGAAGTTTCAGCCCATGCCTTGACCCGCATATACCTCAAGGCTACGAGCACTTCAGGTCAAGATCCTGAACAGGAGAATTCCGCCCAGGGGCAACCCGTATATGAGCAGATCGCTACCAATGTCCTTCACGCCCTCAACCTTCGCTTTGGCTTGTCGAGGGCCATAATGTACCGGCCCCCTTTGACGCCCCTCCTCCTTTGGTTGTGATGAGATTGGTCGGACAGGACGATGCAGCGTCCGCCGCACTCGCGGCTGCTTTCTTCGCCCAATGTTTGCAAGGCAGCTCGCCAGGGGACATTGCCGTGAGCCTCTTCGACTTCCACCAAGCCACCTCTGCCCTCCATCGACCATGGCCTTACGAAGTTCATCGCAAAGTTCTACGCAACATGCATGACCATTCTGACAATGTGTACTATGCAGTCAGCGACCACGGATGTCGAATCGGCAGCGACGTCCTATTGCTGCACAATGCAGCCGATGTACTCGAGATCATCCGTCAGGAGTGGGGTCCACGGTGTTAAGGACGTCGCAAGACACCTCTTGTTGCGCGGCATGACATTTTGGATGGCCATTGTTAGCTCGGAGATCATGCACACGACCCAGCCCACGGCCTCTTCCATTCGGCAGGCCAGACTCAACGCGCGCTTTGACGTGAGAGCGGGTCTCGGATATCGCGCCCCTGGCTACAAGGCAGACAATCACGACTACCATGCGTACTTTGTCCAGCGGAACTCTCTTTGCATACGAGCAGAGGTTCCGTTGCACTGCAGTATGGCGGGGTGATTGCCCGGCTGGCGCGGTCGCAGGTGTCCGAAGATGACCTTCTCCATGGCCCAAGCGAAAATGTTTACGAGACAGGCGTGTGTTTGTGGGATCAGGAATCAAGTTATGCATACTGGTATGACAGCCTCACTGACCGCGAAATCGGTATTCTCTGTGGCGTGTACCATGTCGGAACTGGTAGGTGGAGGTCATCTCGAGCCTAACCCTTACTCACCCCAACCTTAGGTGAATTTGATTCTGGTGCCAACGCCGAGCAGATGTCCCACCTTTCGTGGTGGCCCCAAACCAAACGCTTGGGCGTCAGGCAATTTATACCCGGGTTGGTGGACACCGCATTGTGAAGAATGGTACCAAAACCGAGTTGCGCAGATGGCACGAGGCGACGCTATTTTGCTGAATCCCAGGAAGTGGAAGCACGGACTGAAGTACGACAAGAGGGTTAAGGAATGTTTGGCGGCACACGAGCGGATATCAGCAGCCGCAGTTCTTTCGCTCCTCTCTGCGTAGTTTTTGGATGCTCATTATGTATGATACATGTACATTATTCATCTTGATGTGATATCTCGAAAATCAATAGCATTCAAACTCAAATTCCTCAGTGTTTGTCTTAGAATATTAATGGTCTTGGACTGGCTAGGGTCGACGACCCAGCGCGTGACTAGATTCAGAGTGTGTCACAATGTGACCTCACTTCCCCAGCGCCACGACCATGAACCAGGTGTTCATCGCCTGTGCCGTGGATTGCGCCGAACTCTGACGGCCAGGTGTATAGCGCTTGGCCGTCGTGTACTAGCAATGTCCGGGTGTCGATCAAGCTTCAAAAGCTTGTGAAGGTGGTTGTTTTGCCGGTCAGGTTCCCCAGGATTGCGACCAGGTGTTCATCGCCTGTGCCGTAGATTGCGCCGAACTCTGGCGACCAGGTATATAATGCTTGGCCGTCACGTATTGGCAATGACAGAGTGCCGACCAAGCTCTAAAAGCTTCGCGAAGGAGATCGGTTTGCCGGACAGTTCCTGCAAGGTAATCTGCTGAAAACTTGCTCAATCTCTTCTTGATCCTGTACACAGGCTGGAAGGCCAATATCTGGGTGATATCTCACCGACGTATGATCGTCTCGACGGTCCATATTCGACATCTTTCTCGTTTCGATCCGCAGGGGAGGCAGGCAGCGGGAAAGCGTGATAAGACGCGTTTCTGTGTGCCCCCACGGCGTGTACGAGAACTATGTCTGTACCTGTCTTCGCGGATGAAGGAACAGAACATGGTGCCGCCTCTGCGAGAGCGTGCTGTGAGCAACAATCCTCACCTGCAAGGTCTGCATCTCGTTCTTATTGTTTTAGTCTACATTAATGCTGATTTCATGCTGTAAAGTGCATCACCGTATCACCCATGCACGACCCGAGTCCACCCCCATCTGCGACTCACTGTGACGCAGACTGGTTGGGAGGTCTCGTTGCTTCGTCGACGACCCGCGTCGGCAACCTCGCTTTCTCAGATCCTCAATTGGAGTCTTCCAGGAGCTCGATGCCATCCAGGGGAGAGGGCTCCCTCCCCCTCTATCCACTCTTTATGTTTTCCAAGTTACGGAGACTAAGGTATGTCCTGGCGTAACTCTCAAAACGTCATCCGCTGAGAATTCCACTCAGGGCGAGTCGATCGACTCCAGTTTGTAGTTGATGGCTACTTGCATGTGCCAGACAACACCAGGGTAGACCCGCATCTGCGGTTGAAGGAACAATATCATAGCAGGGCAGCTGTATTGCGCTCCCGCTTCCCCCCGACCCGGCCCACTCTTTTGGGCGCACATGGGAGCAGGGGCCCCTCGGGGTCATATCTCACACTCGCGATGGTCGCTGGCCTTTACTCCGGTGTCCCTCCCCGACTTTCTCTATGCATTAGAAACTCAGCAAACTCGACCCTCCACCTGCACAGCCACAATTTCCCCTTTTGGCGATTTGTCTTGCCATCGCAATAGCCTTCGTTCTCGAAATGGGACGCGGCGTGCCTTGGCCCTTCCAGGATATTCTCGCTGAAAGGGGGAGCATCAACCCCCGGCGGGTCTCGGCGGGTCTCGGCGTTTCATGTCGCGGAACATTTTTTTATTCCAAAGAAGACCGCCAGATAGGCATTTGAAGTATCTACAAGCAAGAGTGGTACGCGAATCTGATTACAATATATGCTACAGCTAACTTCTCCTCAGTATATTACAATGGACTTGAAACCAAGTCGCGGGTCCAAGAAATACAAATGTAAACGAGAGCCTCAGCGCTGTCTGAATCTGAGCAAGCCCGCCGAGTACCGCGCACACCGCCTTCGGGGACGAAGGTTTTTTCTTCAAACGTTCGGTTCGTTGTGGAAAAAAACCAAAGAAAGAGGAAAAACTCACCGTATGACCGTAGACTCCTCAATTGTTGCCAAACACTCGCGGGCAATTGTCTCGATCTCCTCCAGGGAGCCTCCCGGGCGCATCCAATGGTATTCGCGATGGCTGGTGCCGCACGAGCACGGCTCCTCGAATCGGACCCGCCCATATCCTTGCCCAATCAGCCCCAGCCGTATAACGCGCTCTAGCAAGACTCAATTGACGCGGAAGAATAAATCGAAAGAAATTAACTCACCAGCGAGGAGACGCCGCTGCACCTCGAACGCCACGAACCACATCTGTGTTTGCCCCGTGCCCCCGCACTCCTCGTACTCGAGTTGCCTGCGAGACAGGCAAGATGTCTCCCCCCACTTCACGATTAGCTCCCCGTGGTCGTCGCGCTGCCTGGTGAAATAGACGGTCCCCGGTCCTTCTTGCAAATAGCGGACGCGGTCTTCTTTTATGGCCAGAAGCGCGCAGATTTGGGTCCGCGGGGTCAAGTCGGCGGCTGCATTCGGATGAGAAATTTCAGTAAAAATATGGACAAGGCAAAAACCTACATTCTCGCCAGCTCGCGCTCTTGTGCTCGGGTACGCGTACGCTTCCGCTTCTTTGGCGGCGGGCTGCGACGTTGGCGGGTCATCGGGAGCGGGGAAGATGGGAGGACTGTGAGGAGGCGGTAAACGAGGATGGATTGGGTTTTAGGGCAGTTTGCTGAAGCGGAGGAGCGATGAACACCCCTTCAAGTGATGGTAGTCGACAAGACCGTGGTAGTTGTTGCGGACGGCGGAGACTCAGTAAGGGGAGAGCCCTAGCGTCGAGGATGGGTGGGTTTCAAGGGAGTTTGCTGAAGCAGAGGAGGGATGAACACCCCTTTGCTCACAAAGTGATGGTGGTCGACAAGACGGTGGTAGTTGTTGGGACGACGGAGGGCGCGATGGCGCGCAGGCCACCGATCGTTGACGTTGGGTCCACCGAATGTATTCGCTCCCTGTTGGGTTTAAGGCGGTTTGCTGAAGCGGAGGAGCGATGAACACCCCTTTGCTCACTTGGTGGTGGTGATCGACAAGACGGTGTTGGTCGTTGCGGACGACCAACTCGAGGTGGTCTGGGGAGCACGGACCCGAGAACTAATGTGGGAACCGCAGCTGACAAGTCCTCTCGGCTGCTGGGGAGAAGGTACGGATGTGGGCGGGCGTGGACGATTGCGGCTGACGCTGTCGAGCGCGTCGTTGATGAAGCCGATGTCACTGTCGGCGTCGTGCCCCAGGTCGTTGGGCGTACAACCTCGAGGGGAGAACGACAACGCGCCCAATGAGGGTCGATGGGGACGGAGACGTTGAGATGGAGTCCAGGGACGATGAAGACCAGGACGCGGACGTAGAGGAGGGTGAAGGCGGTGGGGGCGCAGAGGAGCGCACGAACCGGAACAGCTGCACCCTCCCTCCCTCTCGCTCCCGCCACCCGCGCTCTCCTCGTCGAGCGTCTCAAGCCTGCTGCGATACTGTACAGTCGGATTCTCACCGGACCTCCGGGCCATTACCTCCCACACATACACAGTGGCTGTGTTGATACCCTCGGTTCTCTTTCATGTTCACTGTCTGGCTCACATCGTCCTCTGCGTTAGTGACCCCGACACTCGCTACGTCTCCGACACCCGTGCCCAAACCCGATGAACCACTCTCCGTAATCAACTGGGCGAGGAAACCAGGACGCCGCCTCACCTTTCGGCGGCCACATGTGCTTGCCTTGCCATGGTGCTCAAGAACGGCTCTGCACCTACATATTTCTGTTTTTTGGGGCCATTTGCTCCCTCGTATTTTAATGTTATCTCATACAAGGTGTACTTGTACATCGGTTCTAAGCCTCGAATGAATTATTTTTTTTCCATATCTTTGAGGGTCGACCCCAGTGTTAGTGAGTCAAGGTTAGCGGGTCGATCTGCGGGTTGACCTGCGGGTCGACCCCGGGGGTCATCCTGAAACTGGCTGTTTCCGCAGACTTTTCCGCGCCAACGGATTGTTATTGTTTCTGCTCGGCGGAATAGCGGCCTGAAAAGGCCAGTTTCGGCACGCCTTTCCGATCGTGCAGAAACAATAAGATTCAGCTTATGTGATAAACGAGCGGAAAGATGTACTTTCAGCTCGCCTTTCACAATAAGATGAATCTTATTGTTTCTGGTGGTTGTGAAATGACGTCGGAAAATAGTCCTTTCCGCTTGCCTTTCCGAGATTAGAAAATAGGTAATATCCTTCCACCTTTCCTATCACCCTGAAACTGGCATTTTCCGTTACCCTTTCCAACCTATAGGAAATATTACTATTTGCGGTGTGAATGCGAGAAAACACAAGTCCATTTCGAACTCCGCCATCATGGCCCGTGCACATCACGTGAAGTTGACTGGTTGCCAATTCCGTCACTGTGTCAGGCTCTTTTCTTCCTTCCCCCCATGTCGGATCCCGCCCGCCGCCATCTGCCCGCATTCGATCCCATTGAATCCAGCTCCACTGTTGTGTCCTCCCCCCAAGCCTAGCTCCTCCAGAGCTCCTCCAAACACGCAAGTACTTACTCCCTCAAGACCATCAAGCCAATCTGTTCTCCTCACCCCAAGCCCCACGACCACTCGAGAGATTCCTCAAACCAATCCGTTTCTTCGTCTTTCAAGCCCTGGGCCCATTCTCGCATACTGCGCCGCATCAACTGCTGTCCACTCGTCGCTGGCATCTCAAACGCAATTAAGTGCATCTGCTTCCAGACTTTCTCCTGAGCCAACCTGTTCTTCCATCCACTCAAATTCTGGGTCAACTCCTTGCATCTGCCTCAGAGTCTAGCTGGTCTTTCTTTTGAGTGCCCATCGCCTTTAATCGCCCCACCGAATCCGCATGTGCCACCACAGACCGTTGTCCCGCAATCATGTTGAGTTCTTTCCTAGTTCGCTGACACTATTCGTTCTGATTTATTTGCAGGGCCAGGCTCGCGCCGTTCGATCCTCACGCTTCGGGCATTGGACACCATCACTCGTCCTCATCGTCTATGGCAACACTTGAAGCTGGTTGGAACATTGGGCGGGTGATGGTGATGTTTAGTTAGCCCCAATATATCTTTTTGCAACCCCGTCTCCGTGTTTCGGCTGTAAAGTGTGCAGAGCAGCCCCCAGTGAGCCAGCTCGGGTGGACCGTTTATATCCATCATTGTTAGGCGAGGTGCCAAATCTTGAAGCAATCGTAAAACTTAGAGGTTCTAAGACAGTTTTAACCAGCCCAATCACGAAAATGCTCTAGAACTGCACAATGCATCTTCAAGACTGGAGACGTTGAAGATATTCTAAGCCATCAGTGTAGCCGTGTAACTTGAACCTCAGCACGCCAAGGCCAGTGAGAATCACGGACCTGTCACCTGAGCAGATTGCCGACAACATCTTGACAGAATGACGAAGATCGCCATCAAACTGACGAAGAAGAATGCCATCACTGACTTACGAGTTTGAATATGTCCCTGCGCCGGCTGGTTCAAGCTCTGAGTAGTCGAAAGTGGGCATGGGCTCCTCGTTTGTGTCCCACAGCTGCTGTACAATGAATTAGTACGATGGTCAGATGCCCAGGCTAGGATGCTCGCACCATTTCTTCTTCCATTGGCTTCATAGGTGCTGGCATATAAAGGAGCACGACATGATTATTCACCGTCTTTTCCTTCATTTCCGTCACCATGGCCTTATAGCCTTTATCGCTCGCGAGGGGCAGTTTCTCGGCATTCTTTGGCTTCTTTGGCTTCCAGGCGAGCTTTGACTTGTTCAGGTTCTCGGGACGACAGGGAAGTTCGATAGAGGTGAGAAGAGAGCTTGTACGAGCGAGAGATGAGAAGGGAAAAAGGGCCTTTCTGGAGGAAATCATCGTTGGCAGCAGCCTTCTTCTTGGATGTCGCAACAATGGGCTTTGCAATGTAGATATAGTATGTGATGCTGGGGGGTGGCTCGTCCGCGTCGGAGTCGAGTCTGTTCCATTTGCTTTTGGCCTTGGCAGCCTTCTCGTCACTTTGGTCGGAGTGTTTGGCAGCAGTGTCGGCACGGCCCTGCTTTCGCGGTTTCAAGCTCACTTCTTTCTCCCTGATGGCCAGAGTATTCACGACGAACTGGGCTGCAACTATATGCTATGTTAGGCAAAGCTCCACATGAATCTCATTAGACAACACCTTTCGGCTGGTCGTCAATTACTCCCTGTATCATTTCATTTACAGTCGGTAAATCATCATCTGAAGACCCCCCCGAGCTCTATAGTATCATCGTGGGACGCGACGGCAGCCATTTCGAAGAGGAGAGAGCGATGAATGAGCTAGGAAGATACAGAGGACGCTCGCACGGATGTAAAGAGAGAACCGAATAGCGATTTCCTTTTTGGGAAGCACGGAAAAAAAAAAGACGTGACTGCCATTATTTTCAGGAACTCCTGTAAGGTGCTGATCAAAATTTTTGTTTTAACATCAAAAATGCACACCTCGGTATTTGGCTCATATCTTCGCCAATCCTTGTCCGTTTCTGTTGAAACTTGACACGTTCTAATGGGGCATTCGAGGCGCACCGGCTGAGATATAAATTGCACAGATTTGATAAGTTTGAAATTCCAAGGTTTCCAGCTGTGAACTGAAGATTGGTGTGAATTGCGACGTGTTTGATGTGTCCCAGAGGGTCCAAATCGTGCATTCAGGGGACCGGAAGGCTTTAGAACATTTCCGAAGCCTTTGGGACGCAAGGCGGACGTTACGACCAGGAAGGAAGCAAGATGCAGCGCGCTTCACCTAACAAATAATGATCCGGGCTCGGAACGTCCACCTTACGTCGCAAAGGCTTCGGAGACCTTCTAAAGGCTTCCAAACCCTCACATACACCATTTGGGCTCTCTGGGACGCATCAACACGTCCCAATTGACCCCAATATTGAATTCGCGGCGGGAAGCCTTGAAATTTTGAACTTGCTAAATATCCGAAATTCACATACGGCCGTGCGCGCTCCAGATGCCCCGTCCGAACGCGCTCAGTCTCGAAGGAAACGGACAAGAATTGAGAAAGATATAAGCAAAATACTGAGCCATGTATATTTGATGTTAAAACAAATTTTTTTGATCGGCGCCTTAAGTTCGGCAAATCTACTGTTTCTTTAACGAAATGACGAGGTTTCGTTTGTATCCCTTTGGTTCATCCCCATCCGGTCCATCTCCATTCTGTTTTCTCTCTTCTCCTCCTCATCATGTCCGAAATTGTGGACAACACAGCCTTTTTCAATGGAAGCATTCCCACCGTACCCTTGATCTCCGATGCTGCAACAACTGCGCACTGTAAAATCAAGACGGATTCGGATGGTCAAGGCGAATTGACGGGCCTCGTGAGTCGACAGCCTTGAATAGGCTCCCGCATTGCACTGCGGCCACATACCGTCGCATTCGTATAAACAGCACACTGCAGATGTTCTTCTCTCTCCCACACCCACCCCTCTCTCCCTCTTTCTCCCCACCACAACTCCTACTTCAGTGACTCTCGAACACGTCTCTTTTCGCTTATTTATCTGCTCTGTCTCGCAATGTCAACATCTCTCAAGTCGATCCTTTGCTCTCAAGATCTGCTGGGTGTATCAATTCTGGCTCAAGCGCAGACACCTTAAAGTTTCTATTTGGATCACTTGCCTAACTTCTTGGTTGCGGTCCTGCGCGACATTATTCGTTACATATCTACTAGCTTCGGGGTATGCTCTTTGGTTATATGGTCCATCTCCTTCTATTGTTCTATCCAAAATGACACGCACATATTTCTTCCGCTTCTTGTGCTCAGATCTCACCGCGCCGAAATCAGCAATCAATTGCAACTGCGCTGTCACGGCAAGCTGTTGGATACCCCAGTTCGGCGTCATTGCAATGACCTAAACCCTTCTTTCAATCCCATACACCATGCAGTGCTCTTGCCCCGCGTTCATGCAAATGTGCGTGTTTTTTTTTTTTGCCCCTACAGGTGCTGGGGGATCGCTCAAGATCACTGCTCAAAGGCACTACAATCATCAGCGACATCAGTATTCATTTCTTGAACGTTGAAATTTTCCAGTTCTCACTGGTTGGGAGATTCAAGTTTTTTCAGCACAATTTACGGTGAAAAATGTTGTTTGTTTTTCAGACATTTTTCACTGAAAAAGGTAGTGAAAAACTCAAAAAATATTTTCACTATTTTGTGAGTTCAAAGTGAAAATTTCAAAAGGAAGCTCAAAGGAGGTGAAAAAGATTTGAATTTTTCACTGCTTTTTTTAGTGAAAAATGCCTGAAAAACAAACAACATTTTTCACCATAAATTGTGCTGAAAATCTTGAATCTCCCAACCAGTGTCTGCAGCAGAACTTGCACATTTCAACATCACATTCTGCACCATGGTTTCATTTCGTTTTCTTCATCTCTCTCCGTCCCCTTAAGTACCTGATGTTTGCAGATATTTTGAATGGTATAACAATACATTAGAGAGCTTGAGCCCAAGCGGCATGCCGCTTTTTTTCTTTTTTTCCTCTAAAGGGCATTAACAAGGTGCAATAGCATCAGGGTGTGTGAATTTGAGGTGCACACAAAAGTTGCAAAAAGCGGCATGCTGCTTTTTGCACAACCTAAAAAGCGGCATGCCATGTGGGCTCAAGCTCTCTATTACCTTGATTGACTCTCATCAGTGCCGGAGCGAAGCGAAGGCACATCTTCAGCTGTAAAGGAAACGGCAGGCCAGAGAAGTGTCCCGTCTTACGAAATACTGAATTGTGAGTAATACGGTATGTGAAGCGGCAGCCGACGTGCTGCATGCATGAGAGGCAGAGACCGGACCAAATTATTTTTAACATATTCTCAGACGACTGTCAGAGTACTTAACGTCGACCCCTCGGGCAGCGCCCAAACAATGATCACTTTCTCGATCCAATTCTTGCTCTCCGCTTTTCTCTTGTCCCCGTTGGTGGCTCAGGCCTCTGATACCTTCCTCTGGAACCAGGTGTGCACCTAGATCGTCGCCCAGATGACGTGTATTCACCTCGAGGAACAGTTGACGCCGAGCCAGGATTTGCAGTGGGTACCGTGCTATTCGATCTTTCAATGCACATGCTTGGAGGTGTGTTCCATTGGCTGGGAATGCAACCTCAACGGTTGAACCATTCGTCCAGGTCCCTTTTGACTACTTTGACCCAAATGTTGGCACTGCAGCCCTCGCCGTCATCCGTCTGCCAGCGAACGTCTCAGGGACCGATTATCAGGGTCCAATTTTATTCAACCCAGGTGGACCAGGAGGGAGCGGTGTCGATTCTCTGGTGGAGAACGCCGCGAACTTTCAAGTGGTCTTTGGGAGCGAATTGACTAAATATGATATCGTTAGCTTTGATCCACGGGGTAAACTCTCTGATCCCTCCTGAATATGAGGGCATGTTAAACTGATTCAACACTCCAGGTGTATGCTACTCGACCCCTCATGCGTCTTTCTTTCAGACGCAGGTGGAGCGAGATTTGTGGAATGCTGGATCGTTGCCCGCCTCCTTGAACGCGTCGTCAAATGCTATTCCTAATGCGTGGGGCAGAGCACACCTTCTTGGGACCATCGCTGCACAGCAGGACACGTCACAGATACTGAAATATTTGACGACAGATAATGTGGCTCGCGATATGCTGCTGATGACGCAGAAATTCGGATTTGAGAAGCTGAAGTACTACGGAACCTCGTGCATGCTTCACACTGAGTATGTATTTCTGCTGAGAGCCCGAGAAATAGATATGGATCGGTTATCGGCGCAACTTTTGCTGCTATGTTCCCTGTGAGTTGTGGTTGTGACTCCATCTGCGTCCCTGTCGAACAATCTGCAGGATAAGGTTGAGCGGATCCTCATAGATGGTGCGTCTCCTCGGATTAGTTTTAGTGTACACATTCTAACATCAGATTTTAGGCGTGGTGGACCCCAAGTCATGGTTCAGTGGCAAGCTTGTTTAGCTCCTGATCCTATCTTGCAGCTGACAAGCCGTGCAGCGAACCTAACCATCGAGTTGACAGACACGGACAAAGCACTGCAGGCGTTCTTTGACGGCTGCGCAGCGGCTGGTCCAGATCTTTGCGCGTTTTATAAACCCACCGCTGCGGAAATTGCGGAGAGGCTTACCACCCTCACCGAATCTGTTCGCAGGACGCCCATCCCGGCACTCGCGTCCACGGGATATGGCCTCGTCGACTACTCACTCCTGCGCAATACTATTTTCAAATCACTCTATGCTCCGTACGAACGGTTTCCTGCCCTCACCCAGGGCATGGCTGCACTCGAGAGAGGAGATGGCACTACACTGTATTCAATTTCAGTCCAACAGGGTATGCCATTCCAGGACAACTGCACCACCAACAGCACCGCAACTCCCACCGATGATGCCGCGATCGCCATACAATGTGGTGATGCGGCGGAGGTGAAAGACTCGGTCCAGGAGGTGACGGACTTTTATCGGAATGCAGCAAGACATCCAAGTTTGCCGAGTTTTTCGTGGGGTCAAGTCGAGTTTCTTGCTCGTACGTTTTCATTGTCATTTCTTTGCCCCCTGCGCAACAACTCTTATATGTTTAGTGGATGGCAGGTTTATCGGGAGGATCGGTTCAATGGGCCCGTCGCTGTGGCCAATACCAGCTTCCCTCTGCTCCTAACCACAACGAGTGCTGGTGCTGAGTTCGTCCCTATATCATATGTGTAGTGCTAACCTGGCTTTTGTATAGACCCAGTTACACCCAAGGCCGGGTGAGTCTCACTTCCTGTAGGGTATCGGTCACTGATTATCCGGCTTGATCTCAAGAGCACTTCGGGTTCAACATTCAAGCAGCATTCCCAGGATCTGGGCTCTTGACGCAGGATTCGCCAGGGGTGCGCTCGACATCTGAGGTTTTTCTATTCATAACCAACTCAATGACCACAGCACACTTCCAACACCGCGCTGTCGCTCTGCACTATTGGTTACTTCCGCCAATACTTTTTCAATGGCACCCTGCCGCCACCCCGGCACCGTCTGTCCCCCTGTTTGGTGCTCCAGCAAATTCTACCAGAAAAAGGGCTCTGAGTGCGGGTGACAAGGAAGTTCTAGCTGCGATGAAGGCTATTTCTCAGTCACTACTGTCTGTAATTGGCACTTCAAAGTTCAGGATCTAACTAGTCGTGCGCATCTTAGAAAAGAAATAAACTAACTTACTTACCATAATTTCGTGTTTATGGTTCGAAATAAGTTTGACTCGGAAGCATGGAAACCCGAAAGGTTTCAACCTACAAGACGAACCTCCGCTTCGCTCCGGCAATTTTGCAGGAAAAATAAAAATAAAAATAAAAATAAAAAATAAAAAACACCCAAGCTGTGTGCACATACTAGGGAAATACAAAGTTTCATCAGAACACGAGCAATTTCGGAGCAGTGAAGTAATCGAAAGATAGTCATCATTGAGACCGGAGAACTAGCCGCGTAATTTTGAGTAGTAGACAGAGGCATAAATCAAGATTGTTGGTCGCTATTTCGGAGAATTACCCGCATAATGCAATAAAGGAGAATTGGGGAGATGGATTGAACATAGTCTGAGATGCCACCGCAAGAAGCATCAGGAGAGACAGAATTGGCTCCAGAGCATCAGAATGAGCTGGGACACGAAAAATGAAGGGTTGAATTGTAATCGCGCATTGATGGTGAAGTTGAACACTTGCACTTTGAAACGCCGCATGAGCCGAGGGTAGGGAAGAACGTTCAGCAGCACCAACGTATCTATATTCTGCGGCGGGTTCTTGTTCAAAAGGCAATTGCCGGGCGGCCAGCTTGAAGCCATGCACTATCGAATCCTAGATGGAAATGAGGAGGACCAAGATTATTAAACTGAAGGCAGTGAACAGTGGCATGAACTCAGATTGCAAGTAAGGCCTTGTAGCTTGAAGAAAAGGTGATGATGGGGATGTGGCGAGGACACTAGGCTTTGATCTATCTGGTGTTGATAATTAAATCGGTGATACGGCCGCTGCGAGGAATACTGAACGGGCTCGCGGCGCAGTGGGATAATAACCCCGGCGCAGTGAGAAATCTACTGCGAGATATCACGCAGAGGGGCAGCTATAGTCTCACTTGTAGTCAGACTCCATGAGATTTATGACAGTCGATAAATCTTTTATATGGAGTCTGATTTCGTTGGCGGGTCCGATCATGGACCTCGGTTTTTTGATGCACACGTGATCATTTCCCCACGCCCAAATTCGGCCAATCTCGTCTCACCGGAACGTTGGCCACTTGCATTATTCCTGAATGCATTCAGACGGAATTTTGGATTGATTTCCCGCTTTCAACGAAATAAATTGGGTCTGAAATGCATACGAGAGGCACTGTTTGTGTGTGTGACTTGAAACGGCGATGGTACACCGAGAAGAGCCTCAAAATGTCGGAGAACTTTTTGGGGCCTACTGATGGCTTTCAATACACTTTCCATGTAGTCGGAACAGCTTTTAGACCGTTGCAAGTAGCCAAATCCTGAGTCTCGACCCAATTTGGACGTGAGAACTGGTCACGTTTCCCATCAACAACCCAGGTCCTTGATCGCACCCGCCAACAGATTCAGACTACCTCGTGATCAATCCAATCGCGTTGCAGCTCCCGTAATCCACTGCGGGAAGCGCGGGATACAACGCCATCAGCATCACCCCGCAAAGTATTTAATGGCTAGCAATGATTTGCGAATGACATACAGCAACGATGGGCGCGCATTCTACACTTTTTTTCTCTGCTTTGCTTGTGTCGCCCGCTGTCTTTGCCCAGACTACTTTTCTTTGGGACCAAGTACTACCGCATCGTAGGATTGCTTTACCCCATATTCATTATTGTCTTCAGTTGGCCCCAAGCGCAGATCTTGATTGGGTGACCTGTTATTCAACGTTTCAGTGCACGCGCCTGGAGGTGTGTGTTTGGCGGTCGAAGAGAGGAATCTACGTTAACAGGTTCTATGTCCACCCCCAGGTCCCTCTCGACTACTCTGACGCCAGTGTCGGGACCGCTGACCTGGCCGTCATTCGGCTACCGGCAAATGTCTCCAAATCCGAATACCGTGGTCCTTTACTATTCAATCCAGGTGGACCCGGAGGTAGCGGCGTCGATACGCTGGTCCAGGCCGGCCCCAGCCTCCAGCTCGTCTTTGGGAGCGAGTACGACATTGTCAGTTTTGATCCTCGCGGTGTGTGGGTTTTCATCAGTTGCGACGCGATCTCATTTCCAGGTGTGAGCTACTCGACCCCCGTCGCAGCCTTCTTCCAGTCGGATGCCGAGCGCGCTCTCTGGAATGCGGGCTCTTTACCTGCCTCTCTCAATGCCTCTTCTGATTCCCTCCCATTCAATTGGGCCCGCGGAAAGCTTCTTGGACAGTTGGCCGCACAGCGGGACACGTCAGGAATTCTGAAGTACATGACGACCGACAACGTAGCCCGCGACATGCTTCTCTCTGCGGAAAGACGCTTTTTGTCACGTCGGATTGTTCCGAGTGATGGGAGTGATGGGATGAATTGGGTCCCGCTTAGAACTGGGCCTCGGTCTTGGCACACGTACCTCCGTCGGCCGAACATTATTGACAGCTTTCAAAAGATCTGCGCTCTCGTCAACGATCGGCGTTGCCGTGCTCGCCGCCGCCTCGGCGCTGCGTGCGGCAGCGCTCTCCGCTGCCAATTTGCAAATCCTGACGCTTGTCGACGGCCTCTCGCCAGCATACGCGCTCCTGCTTGCCGCTTGTCTCCTGCCGCCCTTCATCTTCGTCTGGAAGCAGACCGGTTTTGCTTCCCCTATGGCTGCTGCTGCCCATGTCAGCACGTCCCAATTGGGAGTGGCAGCAGACAAGGACACATTCGCCTTCCCCACCGAGGATGGAGGTAGCGAGGAGCGGTTACTGTATGAATATTCTTGTTTCAAACACGATATTCTAAGATTTTTATAGCCAAGGCAAGACACAAGACCAGCTGAAGGAAATGTGCCGCCAATATGGGCTTGGTGTTAGCGGCAACAAAACCATACTCAAAATCCGTCTTGAGGACTTTAGCGCGAAGTTCTGTAATGACCCGGCCAGCTGGTGCGCTTGCAACTAGTGCTTTTCTTGGCGCTGCGGTATAATATCTTTACTTTACAGTGATTTGAAGCCCGTGAAACGCCGCAGCCACAAAGGGCCGCGGGACGGCGCCAAGAAAAGTCAATCCAAACAGTCGGCCACCCGAAGGGCAGCAATCATTGATACCGAACGTGTGACGGAGCGGTCCAAGGATAATCGGCCCTCGGACGAAATCCAGGATCTGTTAAGCTGGGTGCATATGCTTATTCTATTAATCTTTCCACTTTCTAAGCCTTTTTAATCCCTAGGCGAGACGTACGCAAGCGAGACTGCCCTACATACCTCCGACCGAAACAATGCAGCCACAGCCACAAACCGTCACGGTTCCCGAGAGTACGCAGCCAGGAACTGTCCCAATTCCCCAGGTTTCTTCGCAGGTTGGTTATTGATGTTGTAGTCTATTCAATGGGGCACTCACTTATGGTCCAGGGTAGCCTTTCGGATCGCAGCCTCCAAGACAGGATGCAGTCAATGGAAGATCAGTTTGCTGTAATCACCACGGCCGTTACAACAGGCTTTGTACCAGTTACATATCAAAGTTCAGTTCCGGCCTCTGCCTCCGCGCCATTTCCAGCTTATCCTGACGGCTTGGCGAATGATGGTACATACGACTTTCCCGCTGGAGATTTTGAAGCGGCAAGTAATTATATTTCTGTTGCCATTCCTGCTTCTGATCTGCTTCCAGGGTAATTTATTGTTCGATATTCCCAGTGACGCAAGCCGGTCACATCCATCGGATTCTCAAAATCTACCTATCAACCAATTATTCGCTGCTGTCCTGCCTGTTCAGATCGAAGCCGACATTTCCCATACTCTCTCTTCCGCACCTGCTCCCCCAAGAGACGCATTGAATCCGATATCATCTCTTCCCATCCCTGCCAAAACTACCGCCGATGGGCCAACACGCGCTATCAAGCTGGGTGATGGTACTGTTGTGAGCATCACCGCCGAGGAAGTCAAGAAATTATCGGTCCCAGCCACGTCGTTTGCCGAAGACATCGAGCGCCTTAACCAAATGTGGGATGACACATCTCCGCACTGGAAGGACGATTCGGTGGTGAAGATTGATGGCCGTTCCATTGCACTCGTATACTGGCCCAACTTGTTCAAGAAAACAGGCCTATGGTCTGCACACAAATCAAACTGGACCGAATGGAAGGTGAGTTTTCTTGGATGCTTGTATTTACGTAGGCGCTGATTGAATTGCCAGTTTCTTATTGAACATTATCGGTTGGGAACCCCTGCCGAATTCTGGACAGCGTTCAGAAGTCAAGACGGTGGGAAGATGTCTTATACTGCCATCTGTGGGCAACTCCGCCACAACCGCAAGAATTCCGATGAAGAACTCGCCGAACGAGCGCGTTTGGAGTATGGGGAGAATTTTGTGGTGAAGTTTAGCTACAGGTGCAGCAAGACGAACTCACGGAAGGTAATGACAAAGCCGAGTGCTATTGCAAAGGAGTACAAGCGTCTCTCTACTCTCTAATTTCCGTACTCTCAATCCATAATTATCCTACTTCCAATTCGTCTTGCATTGTTTGACGTTTGACGTTTTTATTTGTTCTACTGTACATTTCACTCTTTAGTTTCGTGAATCAAAATCAAATCATTGGGGGAAAAAAATGAATCTATCAACGACCACAAGCGCAAGTTCTACCGCACATCGCACACCGAAACGTAAGTTTCTGGTTTGGATTAAGGAAATTCTCCCGCAACTCTGTCGGATCATCGTTCCACCCAATTAAATATTTGACGATTGTCAAGTTGGAAAACTCCATACTCCATCCACCCCATTCACAATTCGGCGCAGGCTCCAACGACGATGTGACGCAAAATACTGGCAACCCCCACGGCGGAAAGAGTGGGTGCCATACGGGTAAGGATCGAGTTTGATATCAAGGAGATTATTACGAAACATCTCCAGAAACTTCTCCGACTTCTATAGGATCAAGTGAGTGAGGACCATGCAATTTGAAGTACAACATACCATCGGTTTGCTGGAATCGCCGATTTGATCACGAACGGTGATGGTAGGAAACAAATAACCACGTTCAATGCCTGAGCACTTAAGCCAAGCAGTTAATGCTCTCACGGGACACAGGTGAGCCTCTTCTTTGGGGAGTTCGTGCAGCACAAACGGTTTGATTTCTATATTGGCATCAGTTGAAAGACCGAAGAGAAAACAGCAAGACGGTACCTCCGTACTGGCTCGTCTTTCGGAATGGTAAAGTCAATGCAAAAGACGTCTCACTCAGCTTGCGGATCTCGTGAACCTGAATCTTGAGGGCCTCGTCGAAGCGAAGCAGGCAGAGGAACAATATCACATATACGGCATGGAGCATGCATCGAGCACGCCCACCTCCCCACTGGTTGGGATCCACAGCAGCGCCGCGCACGCGCCGTTTCACAGGCTTGATTTCCGCATTTTCAGGTTTGTTGTTGTGATGGTAGAGGTTCGCTATGATCTCCTGCAACGGTGTTAAATGAGTGATGAGATGAACACAAGACTCACTGGTGTAATAGCACGAGCGCTAGTTGACACCTCTCCTGCGCGGACCTGTAGAACATATGTGATCAGAATGCGCCACAATAAGTAGAGAACGGACCTTCGCTTTCCGCAGAGTGATCATGTAACGCGAGACGGTTTCGGAAACGGAAGGGTTGCCCAGCATTTTCCCACTCACTTCGCTCTTCTGCCATGGAATAGATCCAAGGCCGTTGAGCCGACCAAACCCATAGGTAGTCGCTGCACGCATCTTTTGAGCATGACTGTATGACTCTGAGTCAATGCCAGAAGCCTTGGGCTTTCCATCCAACCCAATTTTATCGCAGCTCGAATAGATGTGAGTGATAATGTACAGCATTTGAGTTCAAGAACGCACCTGTTCATGATCCAGGCAACAATGAAAGTGGCGGACTCGGGGTGCGGTGTATTAGTAAAAAATTCCACACCCTCCTTGATGAAGCCTTGGGCGTGAACAAACTCTTCGCATGTTTTGATCAGCCTAAAAACTACTGTGAGTAAAATGAGTTGGCGAGACTCCAAATATACCTCTTATATTCAGCGTCAGTGCTGTCAAGGACACCCTTGGACGCTTCCTTGATGACTGCATGGAGGGCAGCCATCCTCAAGTCATTGTCCACATCCTCGCCTGACTCCTCATCCGAGTCTTCGCCATCCGATGGTGCAGACAGAGCCGGCATGTCAACGTCGCCATCTTCAGGCAAATCCTCCAGGTCCATTGTCTCTCGTTCGCCCTCAATATCGTCATCAATCTCATCCTGAGATGCGGTGGCATCAGGCAGAGAGACATCCAAGCCAGCATTCACACGAGGTCCATGGAGAATGAGACGAAGCCCAGAGTAAGCAGGACTCTCAAGCAAGGTGAAAGAGCTCATAGCGAAAGAAAAGGATAATGATTAGGAGAAATATGAGTAGGTTTCATATACCGTCGATTGTCTTACAATTCCCCCTCCAAGTCTGATATCAATTCCACCACCTCATGCCCCTGATAGGTAACGCTCATAGCAGTATACCGCTTTTCGGGGTCGGCAGGCAACACTGAAAAGGAGAATTGATAAGGTGTAATACGCCAAAAATGAAGCATACCATTGGTTTGCCTTGAAGACGTGCTTTCATGCTTGTCGATGGTGGAGCGTGTCCTACGATCTGGGAAAACGAGTATCAGCAATAGCAGACCTCGCTAAGAAATGGGAGACAAACCAGGAAGCTGGGGCAGACTAGAGTCCCTTACGATTGGTCTGGCCACCGCATTTGTGTTCCGTGCAGGGTTTTTTCCCTTTCGAGTTGCAGAAGTACCTAAAACAAATGAGTTCGGAACACAGCTTCGAGGTTAGGAATTAAAAATTGTACCTTGGGCGCAGATATGGTCAAGAATGAGGCCAGGGTACACATGGTCAACCATCGACTGCGGTACCCATGCTCTAACTTGCGGCAATTTCGTTGCAAGCCACTGAGCGACGGCGATCTGGGCTCCTCGAGCAGGGTCGTGCCTGCAGGTGATGGCACTTAAAGCATGTGTTAGTAGACTGGGGTCGACAGAGAGAACGAGGCGAAGTTCTGAAAGATGCCCCGTGGATTGATGACTGCGACGGCCGACAATTTTCTTGATGATCGATGGTGGCGACACTTGAGACGGCAGACCGTCACTAGCCAAGGCCCGCTGCGCTAGCTCTCGGATGACCAAACCCGCAAAAAGGTTGTCGGCGAAATGCGCCAAAATTCCCAGGCTGTCACCCCATGTAAAATGATCCTCCGCAAAGCAGGCCAGGATATCGAGACGCGGGGGTTGAAACACTAGGCCGGTTGTAGTATACGCCAGGTCCGATACGAGTGGGTGGAGATATAGATTGATTACATCGAGGTCGGGAAAATCGGATGGAATTTTCGCGGCCAGCTGCCTGTATCGATGCGGTAGATGGCCTGACGAGTTTGTCAATAGCTCGGTGCGTAACAGCTCACGCCACGTTTCCAGAAAACTGATGGAGTCGGCTCGAGATTGGTGGTGACATGCACGTCGCGCGGCAGGTCCGTGAAACACCCGTCGATGACCGCGAGCAGCAGCACAGGGTCCGCCGGCGCGGGTGTGTTGAGCATCGCACGTACGACCCGCATACAGTGTTCCCGCAGAGCGAGCGAGGCAGGTACACACCGCCTTGATATCCGCACCAGAAAGATTGTCCTTGGTCATGACCAGTTCCTCCAAATCAACATCGTCGTTCAGACTCATACACGAGGTGTGTAATCTGCGACACTTTAGAGCCAGGCAAGTGAGTGAGGATGGGAAACTGACCTGAAGATGTGCCGTTTGGTTTTAACGTCAGGTAGCGGGAACTCTATCTTACGGTCTATACGGCCGGGACGGATGAGGGCAGGGTCAAGCGACTCGATCTTGTGGCCATGATAACTTTCACGTCCCCGCGCGGTCCAGCTGATTCAAAAGCTCCAACATCGTCCGCTGAATTTCGCGCTCACCGCTGGAGGTCGAGTCATATCTGCGAGTATTTATTAGAAAACACTGTCGAGGTAAAGGAAAACAAAATACCGTTTGGTACCGATGGCGTCAATTTCGTCAATACTCGAGGCGCGGTTGCAGATGTTCCCTTTCGACCTCAACCGCACCTACACCTATATCGGGCGCGCGCAGTATCTACCGGCGCAGTACGGCCGAGATCGGACGCCGGTCCTGCGCGCGGTGCTCGAGGGTCGAGGGTCGAGGGCGGGATGGTGAGTCAATGCGTGCAGCAAGGTCGCGCGGGGCGTGGGGCGAGGACTTGACGGGACACGCGGATCTACTCGTCCTGTCCTGCCGCGCACCGCATCCCCACCCCTACCGCACCTCGATGTCGTGCACCAGCTTGGCCTCACTTCGCATTGACCTCTCTCCCGCGCGCTCCTCTGCTCTGCTCTCATCTGCGGCCATTCCTGACCTTTCCACGCCTCCCGCTCGCACCCTCGACCGCACCTACATCGACCGCACGTCGTATCCACCAGTACCAGGGACGACGTGTACTGCCGCCACACCTTGGTCAGTCCTTCACGGTGTGCCGGCCCTGCGTACGAGTCAGAGGGGCCGCGGCAGGCGGGATCCAGTGCTACTCTCTCCAATGCCTGTGCAAAGACTCGGCACACGCATCTCTGGAACACCATCCGTGCGCCGTGCGCCATGCGACACACCCCCGTCCGTGCCTTATCGCACCCACGGCTCTGGATCTTGCACTCGGCTCTGACTGGACCTCCCGCGTGCTGCACCTCTGTATCTGACGCCATCTCTGTGCTCGGGATATTGGATCCATCCGCGCAATCATGACGTTGGCGGTAGAGTCAGACAGGGTGTGGGCGACTTGCGCGGGCCACTTGAAGTTTGGGTCTCGGGCGTTGGAGGATGATGATGCGCTGTCAAGCTCGGGATGCGCGCGGGCTTGGTCCATGTATGAGGTAGAGTAGGATCAGCTCGCGAGCGGGACGGTTTCGGGCGCTTGAAGCAGTTACGTCCGTGTCCGCCCCTGCGTAATGTAGTCAGCTCCCATTTATGTATTTTATTGGAAGAAAGACGACATACCTCCCCCCAATAGCTCTTGGATCCCCAAGATACACATACTCCAACCGAAATCCCCGCCCTGGCGCGAGCCATGAGAGCAAGAGCAGGTGCTGGCACAGCAGCGCTTGGCAGTGCTGCCACCGGAACGGCGGCGGCGCGTGCATGTTGAGGAACCAGTAGCCGATGTGCAGCGGCTCTGTGCGGGTGTCGAAATAAATAATCAGTATAGTGTTGTGTTGAGAAATGAAAGCAAGACGGAGGACGCACCAATGTCGCGGACGGAGGCGAGGGGCGAGTGCGGGGAGCCCTGCGCGGGGGTCGGTGTGGGTGTAGGTGTTGGTGTTGTTTGGGGTGACGCCGCAACGCGGAACATCTCGCGGACGAGTTTGGGGCCGTCTCCGAGATATTTCTGGATGAGCTCCGAGCCTACGACGCGCGCCTGCAAAGACACGGCGTCCGCGCACGCAGCCCAAAGAGCCAGCCATCAGCTGGTGGGAGCGCTTCCGTGCGCACCTGCGGCCCCTCGTCGCTCGCAGCTTTTTCGGAGACGCTCTTGTCCTTGTCGCTTGACCAAGAAGAGGAGGAAAGGGATGAAGAACGCGTCGCTCAAGCATTGGCGTGCGCTCCTTCCATTCCAGAGGGCGACGATGTTGCGGACGGAGGCGACGGGCGAGCACGGGGTGGCGGAGGGGCGCGGGCGTTGGAAATTGCTATCGGGGTGGTGAAAAAGAAACGGGCGGACGCCTCGAGGAGACGGGCTATTGCGACATGGAGTCAACGAGCTACAGTGCCGCAACATGAAGTCAACGGCAGCAGAGGCGAAGTCTGCGCGGGGAATTTGGAATTCGGACAGGAAGAGCTGAGTCGAGGACCGACCAAGCCGCTGGACTTGCCAGCGAGGTGGTGGTCGGGAGTTTTTCATTCCCACATAAAAGCGAAGATAGGAAAGAGTGGGAACAGGCGCCCACAACAATATTGACGGGACCGTTTTCGGGGCCATCACGGAGGATTACCTAAAACAGGTGATCTCCGTGAACAAGCCAGTGGCAGCCAGTGGAAGTAGCAAGTCGCGCGACCACGTGCTGGGGGCTGAACACGCCGGGTTTGCTGTGTTGGGAGCGGGATGGTCCATGCAGCAGCGCTCATGGTGGAATGCGCCGAGTGCACGCCGACACCGACACCGCCTCCCCGACCGACTGTAGTGGGGACGGTGTCTGCACCGCGCGCCTTCCCAGCCTCACACACCCCCACCGTGCTCTTGTATTTACCGACAGGGGCGAGTGGGGGAAGCGCCATGAACGAGGCAAGGCGGAGGGTTGCGAGGGCGGGAGGGAGCACGAAAGGTAGCGAATAGATGAATTTATACACGGTGGCCTAACAGCCGCGTTGTGGTAACCCGCGATAGCTTGCAGCGTCGCGTTATCTGTGGAAAGAGTGGGGTGAGCACTAAAAATGGGCACTTGCGGAGCCCGGTAAGAAAGATAAGAAATATTAAGAGGACATCAGGGAACGACGCCGCCCTGCTCCAATGTGAGAGTTAGGCAGCGCCGGCGAAGATGAAAAGACTGCCACCCTGCTCCTTGGTGAGAGTTGGGTGGCAGGAAGAAACAAATGAAAGAAACAAATTTATAAATTGAAGGAAATAAAGCGGCTCACCTTGCAACCCTTCCATGTTTCTGGTTAAGCAGCTACAGTTGTGAAGGTACGAGGGACGCGCCCCAGGTGGCCGCCGTATCTATCAAGTAATTAGGGTCAGCGCAGGGAAGTTTAGAGAGCGCCAGACGAACCCGTCGAGTAATATTTGTCCGCTGCTACGCGATGGCGGGCGGTGCCGGGGTCCGTGGGGACGTCCTCGCGGTATTGCGCAGAAGAGGACGCTACGAGTTCAGCCTGGAGAGATTCCAGTGATGGTGCTCTGCCAACCAGTGGGTACTATCTCGCCGGCCAGAATTGCGGAGGGCCCTGTTCCAGAGGGCGACGAAATTAAGGACGCGCGGGCCGTGTGCGTGCCAGTCGCGTGCCAGTCGGGGTGGTGTACGTGTCGGTGGTAGTCGACGTGAAGGTCCGGTTGTTGGCGGCGTGTACGTCGTGGTAGTCCCAGTCTGCGAGTACGTGTTGCTAGGAATGAAGCTGAAGGTTGGCCATGGGCAGACCGGTTTTGAGTTGCTGATGTAAAAGGCACGGAGCGCAGGGAGCCGCGACAACGAAGCCATAATACAGGAGCAGTTGAACCCAACCAACGACGCGTCGACGCGTCGACGTGTGCGCGTTGAGACAGTTTGTTGGCGTGTGCTTGACGGTGGCAGCTTGTGGCACGAACACGTGGTTTGAGCGGCTTGGCCTGGCGCGATGCAACCTCAAGTCGCCTCGGCACACGGGCGCGTTTCCGCCTGTGTGCAGCCTGTGTGCAGAGGTGAAGAGCAGTAGGTGCCTTGTGGAAATGTATGTGGCATCAAGGACGTAACTGGAACGTAAGTGGAACGTCTTTTTTCCTGGGGTACTGAGTTTCGAGTATCGTTTTAGCGGGCAAAAAACGTCTTTGGGTATCGAAACTGGGCATCAAGAGACAGTCCGAAGGGACGTAAAAGACAATTCAGCAACCGCGTCATCCACGGAAAGGTAAGCGACGATTGATATTAATTACGGCTGCCTTGAGGCTGAGAACTCGTTGCAGGCCGGAGACTTGTCTCGTTGCAGGCCGGAGAATCGAGCGCCCAGGCTCATAAATACCTCGTGCAACTCTCTGTGTCTGTCTGCCTCCCGCTCCCATTCGTTCTCCGCCCCCAGCTCAACAGTTGATATCCCTCTGCTCAACATGCCGCCGCCTCCCTTGTTTCCACCTTACAACTCAACCTCCAGCTCTTGGGAAGATGATGCACGGTACGCATTTTCTTTGTGTCCCCAAAAAGTGCTCTTTTTTTTCTTCCCCCGCGCTTCGCGCGGTGAATTTACTTTCATTCATTCGAGCACATTGATTGCGCGCACGTTCGAGCTATTTCTTAATATCATCTCTCTACTCTACTCATTGTGGTTCTTCACCCTCCCTCCCTCCTCCCTCCCACCGCGCCGCGCCGCGTCCTTCCTCTCTCCCTCCACATTTTTCTTCCGCGTTTGCTTCCGTTGGTCGATCGATGACCCGGACGAGTCGCCCGTTTGGGTTCGCCTGTGTTTCGGGCCATCGCTCCGTCGATCACCGTCACATCACCGTAACATCACCTGAATCGTCTTGTTCGGGTGGCGAAGATTCACTTCTGATTACCCAGAAGTTCGGTTTTCAGAAGCTCAAATACTACGGCATTTCGTAAGTGATTTATCTGGGTCATATTCTCGCATTAAAATTTAAACAGCTACGGAACAGTTCTCGGCGCAACTTTCGCAGCGCTGTTCCCTGTGAGTTGATCTGATCGTCCGATGGATTACCGTCGAACACCGTTTGCAGGACAAGGTGGAACGGATCTTGATTGACGGCGTGTTGGACGCGAACGCATGGTTCAACAGTAAGCCTAATATTTCTCGAGTTTATCCCAAGTCACCGAAATCCTCCAGGCAATCTCACCATCGAAGCCACCGACACCGACAAGGTGTTGCAGAGCTTCTTCGATGGCTGTGCTGCAGCGGGCCCAGACCTCTGCGCATTTTATGAGCCAACAGCCACTGCCATAGCCGACAGACTCGCCTCTCTAACTGAATCCGTTCGCACCCACCCTGTCGCTGCCATCACACCGGCGGGATACGGCATCGTCGACTATTCTCTCCTTCGCCAGGCACTGTTCGCCTCCTTCTACGTGCCGTACACCCTATTCGGCCCTATTGCCCAGGGACTCGCTGCCCTTGAGAACGGGGACGGTTCCATCTTGCTCTCGATCGTGCAAAACCCCGCGTTCGAGTGCGATTGCAGCCACGACTCGGTGCCGTTCCACCTCAACAGCGGTGAGGCCGTTTTCGCCGTCCTATGCGGCGATGGGGCGGAGGTTACCGACACGCTTGAGGAGCTGCGCGCCTGGTACGATAATGCGGCGAAGACGTCCGAGTTTGTTGAGTTTTTGGTTGGCTCGACCCGAGTAACCTGCGCGTATGTTGGCTTGACCGATTTGGGAACGGGACGCTGATTTCCTCGCAGTGGGTGGCAGGTGTACCGGGACGACCGCTTCAAGGGTCCAGTAGCGGCCGCGAATACCAGCTTCCCGCTCCTGCTACTTACAACCAGTGCTGGTACGATCTCGGTCCAACTCCATTGTTACTACTAACCTGATCTCCTCTTAGATCCGGTCGCCCCTTCAGCAGCGTAAGACTTCTTGCTGCTCAGTTCAACTTCGCTGCTGATTCCTCTCTCAGTGCCCTCAAAACGCTCGCAGGATTCCCTGGATCCGCGATCTTCACCCAAGATTCGCCTGGTGTGAGTCAAGCCCACTTTTTCAACCACAGTCATTCCTGACCTCATGCACCTACACCCAGCACACTTCCATGACCGCACCGTCGCTCTGCACTTCCACCTACTTCCGACAATACTTCCAGAATGGCACTCTACCGGCGCCCGGGACGGTGTGCGCTGCCGATATAACGCTCTTCGGCGCTCCGGCGCCCAGTCGGCGGGATGCTCTGCGTGCAGAGGAGGAGGAGCTTCTTGCAGCACTCAAGGTCATCAGCGAGGCGGTGCGCCCCGTTATCACCAGCAAAACAATCAACTAAGCGGTCGTGTTTGCGCGTACTGGTATCTTTGGAATATCATTATATCTACCCTCTCCTACAACAGATTTCGTGGACGGCGGTTAATCATTCTTCCAATTGAAGACCAGAAAGTGCAATGCATTGTGCAATGGGTATCTTCTGCATGATGTACGACCCCGCATCAGACTGAACCATCCAACCCGATATTTGAGCCGCAATTGCAATATCTTTCCAGCATCAAGGTTGGGAAAGGAGGGCAGGGGAGGCAGGATGAGTGGGAGGGGAAGAGAGGACACGAAGCAAGAAGACCAAGGGGAGGGGGGAAGGGGGAGGAGATAACGCAGGCGCTACCCCGGGCACAATTCTGCGCCGCCGCGGGGCGCGCGGCGAGGAGGGCCTTGTCCTGCACGGAGATTGCGGCGGCCATACACGCGGTGCCCCACGCCCAGCCGAGGAGCATCCCGATCAGGAGCGTGAGGCTCGCGAGGACGAAGACCGAGAGCGCGAGCGAGGGTGAGAGGAGAATCGAGACCGCGGCGAAGAAGCCTGCTTGGCTGTCGACACCCAGAGATAGCCCAAACCTACACAACTACTTGCGATGGGGCGACAAGAGAAGAGAAGACGCACCCCATCGTCGCGAGCGACGCTTTGTCGACGAGCGGGATGATCGCGGCGGCGCTGACGAGCACGCAGCGCACGCACGTCTTGAGCATGCGCGAGTTGCGCAGCGCCGGGAGTGCCCACGAGAAGAGCCCCAGAGCGCCGTGTAGTCCTCCTCCTGCTTGCGTCGTTCTCTGTATTTGCCTGGGTGTGCTTGTCCCTATCGGACGCGAGTTCAGAGGACGCTGAGCTCATCGCACCGACAAATCATCCGACGCATCACGCATCAACTCGGATTTTCCCTGCAACATCTCACCAACAAGACATACGGCCTGAGGTCCCGAGAGATTCCACATCCGTTCGACACCGGGTTGCGTTTCTGGAGGCGTCCGCGCCGGCCGCGTTTTGGGTGAATGCGCTGACGCTGCAGCTGTAGCTCTGCAAGCTAAGGCCCAGGGTACTTAATAGCACACCAGTCACCACAGTCACCACAGTCCAATCGAGCCGAGGTGTTTTAACCAGGAAGTTGGTTACGATCGATACGAGCACGTTTCAGCTTTCTGGTTCTAAGTTCCACCTGCCAGAAAAATAATTCAGTGTCGCCATCCATGACCTGGCCCCGAATCGAACGGGGTCCTCTGCATAAATTATCGACGGGTTGTTATTCAAAGCAGATGCGGGCCACTCTACCTCCAGGTCTTGTGCTTTGCCTCTTCTTGCTCCCCATAAGTATGTACATATTCAAACATCTCGATTTAATTTGCATGCACAAGGGGGAAAAAATCGACATCTGCATGCACAAATCATGACCTGACCCCGAATCAAACGGGGGTCCTCTGCAGAAATTGCAATGACAACGACACCTACTACTCAAAGCAGATGTGGGCCACTCCACTCCCAGGTCTCATTCCTCCCTCTTCTTGCTCCTTGTATGTATGTGTTCCAATCATGGGCTCTAATTGGCGGAAAAGACAAGAAAAATAATGGAAAATTGCGTGGAGCCATGACCTGGCCTCGAACCGAACGGGGATCTTCGGTGTAATTGCAATTGACAAACCACACACAATATCGAGCACACATGGGGGCCCCTCCACCTCGGCTGGTCTCACCGCTCTGACGCCTCAGATTCAAGTTTCCAAGTTGTGGTTCCAAAAAATCAACTTTAGCTGGTAGATATCTGATCATAAGTGGCGCATCCGTTGACCGAAAAGCTCTGAATATCCAGCCATAAAACCCAGAAAGCTACCTTGGTGTCCACCATGACCTGACCCCAAATCGAACCGGGGTCTCCTGCAGAATTTTTCACAAGACACAATTCGCAGCATTCAAAATAGATGTGGGCCACTCCACTTCCAGGTCATATTCATACCCCTCTTCTTGGTCCATGCATGTGTTTCAACCACGGTCTCTAATTGGTAGAAAAAACAAGAAAATTAATCGGCAGTCGCATACTTAAGACCTGACCCCGAATCGAACAGTGGATCTTCTGTGTAATGTTGCCCAAATCAACAATCTAACTCGGCTTCAAAACCCTCCAAGTACCGGCCTGTGTGTGCTTCTTATTTGGTTCAACAAAAAGCCGGGACGTTACATCAAGAATGGCCTGGCCCCGAATCGAACGGGATCTGCTGTGTAATTGATTGAGTTTTTTTTTTGATCGAAAACTCATTGAGCACGGATAGGACCACTCCACCTCCAGGTCTTATATCTGCGCCCTTGCACAATTTCTCCCTCAACTTGTGATGATTGCACACTAAAACCTGCTGTCAACATTCACTACTGTAGTATTTTGTTCAATTCGTATGGTCACGCGTCACACGGCCAAGAATCTACGAAAATTTTCGTAAGTCACCCAGTCACAGAGGCGATTTTGGGCTTAGCCGAGCTAACCGAGCTTAGCCGAGTGTTGCCGACGGATCAAATTCCCTAAAGGCGACCGATTACGAAAGGGTCAATTCGTACGATGGTGTCACACCCCAAACCACCTTACGAATTGAATGAAATACTACAGTACATTTAGATGGCCCCTCGGCCGACTTGATCAAGGTCGGCTGAGGTTGGCCGAGGTTAGCCGAGGGGCTCGACCGGGTTGGCCGAGGGGGCTCGGCACCTCGGCCGACCTCAGCCGACCTCGATCAAGTCGGCCGAGGGGCCATCTAAATGTAGTGATTATAAGCCGAGCCCAAGACCCAAGGTCCAACCACTTCTACCAATATTGATGGTTTTATGTGGCATCTGACTATATTTGAGCGAAATACCTTACCAACTGTCTGAAACCACTTTTAGGGTTCGTGAAAGCGAGCTTTCGGCAGGTCAGTTGCAGCGTCGGATGGATTCGGACACCGACATGCAGCATGCCGAGAGTTCCCGAGAGCGTATCCGGACAAACTCGGACCGATAGACCCGGTTTGCCATTGCTCCACTTTGAGTCGGATTGACGTTTGTCGAGACGACCACCGGTTTTCAAACCTTTTATTAGGGTTTTCATTTAGTTGATGGCCAACCGTAAACCGAAGCTAAACATTTGGAGTCGGGGGCAAATATTCGGTGACGGGCTCTTACGGGGGGTCGGCTACATCACCAAGTCGTCTGTCGTAGTGATGTACTGTTTGTAAGTACTCGTCGTAGTAGCGGATCCCCCCTCCCTCCGCACCGGGTCTTCCCAAGACCCCGTAGCTTCCGCGACGCCTAAAAAGCCCGCAGTCTCCACCTCAGGCTCGGACCGGGGTGTGATATTGGGGGGGCTGCAGCGAAAAGCAAACCCAAAGACCTAGCTATGTTTAATTAATGGAAGTCTGAGGCAAGGATGATCCTAGTGCGAGGAGTCGGTGCTTTTGGGGATGGAACCGAATATATTTCTACAGAAAAAGATATGAATAATTCAGTCGATAAGTACTTCCTATTCCATAGTGAGCTAGTGCAATAATTCGGGCAGATTCGCCTTCCAACGATATTCCGCACTCCACGGGTCCAAAATTTCGCGGGATTAGGTACAGGTTCAGAACCAGAAGGTTGACGCCAACCTGCGGGAGGACTGCGACGGGTACGCTAGGTAGGCGAGTAGCCAATGTGCACGAGGTAGACCCGTATCCAACCTTACGCGGAGTCTCACATATACCAGAGATTTTGTGATGACCGATAGTCTGCGCAGTATTAATATGAGCTGCCCATTGGTGGTGGCCCAATATCATCTCAGACATGGCTCGCCACCGCTTATCGCAGCTCGCATCCCTCTGGCTCTCATGCATCCTCGCGTCACAAGCACAAGTCTACGACATCTCTGCAGCCGTGAGCGACCAGCCCAGCATCGCCACCTTCACATCCGGCGCCACGGATCTCGACGCGCCAAAAGTCGCCCCAATCAACAGCAGCGCGTTCGACTGGTGGTACTTTGACGTCGTCCCCACCGACCCAACCTCCCTCGCGTCGATTGCGGTGGTCTTTTACACCGCCACAACGGCCGCGTTTAAGTACGTCCCACCAGCAGATACGGTGGCGGTGGTGCAGATCACGGGGTCCTTCGAGAATGGGACGGCGTTCAATGTGTTTGTGGAGGGGGAGGGTATGGATAATGTGTTAGACGAGTATTCGAGGTATGTTGGGATTCTGACCGGCTCTGTGATTCCTGTTCGAGAAAAATAGGTGGAGGGTGCCGCGGAGGTTTTGCAGGGCAAGGCGATTTTTGAACAGTTCAAGTTGACGGAGTAATGAGAAACGTCGTGCCGTTGCGGGTATCACTTCGTAATACGTATACTCTCTAGATCTTTATTGAGTTGATAAAGCAATGCAGAGCACAGGTTGTGCATGGAACCCTGGATCCGGAGAGTCGTTTAGATGTGAGGTTTGACATGGGATTCAATGCTACATTACCCAGGGTCGCGTAATGACAGAAAGGTCACCTGTGTCACTAGATGCCTGAAAGATAGAGCAATTGGAATGGAGAACTGAGGAGAAAGGTATAGGGTATCAAACCGTCCCGTAACCTTACGGGTTTACGGGGCGTAATTACGGTTACGCCCCCGTCCCGTCTAAGGTTTTGGGCGACCTCCAGACGGGACGGGTCACGGTACGGGGTAGGGCGTAATACGACCAGTTCACAAAACCTTGATCCAGGACACGGTACAGGGTAGGGAGTAATACGGCACCCCATAACCGTGCGTTTACGCGTATTTGATACCCTACTGCTGGGACGATCCAATGCAAGCAGCAACGCGAGGACAATTCACGGAAGCTGCGAGTCTCACGCGTCGACGCTCAGATAGAGTACATTGAAGTTGGATTGGAGTTCGGGGGTGAGATTCTGTATGTGATCAGTGTGTGTGGCAGAGTCAATAAAGCCTCGAAAACACTGCAGATAGCCCCTGTCCGAATGGGTACAGTTACCGCCATCACGATTGTTTCTCTTGATCGGCTGATCATGATGGCCGATCGCTTGGGACCCATGATGTGCCATCATCCCGCGCCCTAGGATGAGCGTCATCCATACCAACAATGTTTTGCGACGCCCTGGCGTAATTATGGTCTTGCGTTTCACACTTGCATCACATGCGGTCTTTGTACAGACCATTTTCGTGTTGCGCAGACTGACCTTGACGGTAGTATCAACTTGAAGGACCATGTACGTTCCAGTATCACGGGTCGTCCGTTTTCCAACGAGCCGTTACTGACTCCTTTCTGCAGTTTATCTTGAGCGAAAGTCTCGACTGGATGACCTGGTATTCAATGTTTTTTTGTGCTTTGCGACCAGAGGACGGAATCAACATTTTCATGTCCATTTCATCCAAGTATCTCTCGATTGCTCCAACTCGTTGACCGGTACATATTCGACTGCCGAATGTCTCAAAATGCGAATAAGTACCGTGATCCTTTAGGCTTTCCAATTTCCCACTGGTCTTTGGAAACAATTACGATCGTCAGCTTTGATCCTCGCGGTATGTGAGGTTTCCATTTCGTGGGTGTGAGCTACGTGACCCCCGTCGTAACCTTCTGATGCGGAACGCGCTCTCGGGAATGCGGGCTCGCTCAATGCCTCTTCTGATTTCTTTCCATTCCACCGGGCGCGCGGAAAGCTTCCGGGACAGTTGGCCGCAGAACAGGACACGTCAGGGATTCCCGAGTATATATATATGCTATGACGGCTGCCAATATGGCCCACGACACGTCACTGTTTCCATCAGGTTTGAAAAACTCCAATATTACGGGCTTTCGTGGGTCACTTATCTGCTGCCTAGCCGCGTAACAGCTACGGAACTTGGCGTTGCTCTCCGTGAACTTCTCTCGTGTCTGCCACCGAAACTGTTTACAGAACAAAGTTGAACGTATCACCTGATCGATGGTGTGTCGACGCCGACGCATGGTTTCAGCAGTAAAAGTAAGCCTAATAGCTACCCGAGCTCATCCTAAGTCGACGTCACTGACATCCCCAAGCCAAGTTCACCATCGAGGTCATCGACACCGACAAGATGTGCGGCCGTAGGCCCCGAGCTGTGTGCATTCTATGAACACACGACGCTGCCGTGTCTGACAGAGTCGCCGCTCTCACTGAATCCGCCTGCTCGCACCAGTCGCTACGGTCACCCACCTGAATACGGCATCGTCGCTACTTGCTCTTTCCTGTTCCAGACACTGCTCAATTCCTTCTACGTGCCGTACATCCTTTCGGCCCCATCGCTGAGAGATTCGCGGCACTCGAGAACGCTCCATCCTGCTACAAGAATCCACGCTCGGTGCGACTGCAGCAATGACACGGTACCGTTCCAGCTGACCGTGACCAACGGTGAGGCCGCTTTTGCCGTCCATCGTGGCGATGGGCCGGAAGTGACCGACACGCCGGGTGGGTATGACAACGCGGCGCAGACTTCCAAGTTTGTTGAATTTTGGCCATGGGTTGGCTCTTGGGAACGTGATTTGGCGGTTGAAAACCAAAATCAAAGCTACGCTGTGCAGACTTAGGTATAAGATGAAGGGATGAAGGGCCGGCCACGGCACGAACCGCATTGAGGCGGACGGCCCGAAGATGTTGCGTAGGTCGTTTAATCCGCAGGGTCGTCTACTAGAGTATAAAGCATCCGAGCTCTGGACGAATTCGATAATATTTAGGTTATGACCGGGCTCAAACCGAAAGCGAAATCGAAGATGGTTGCGCCGGCGCTGTATACAACCACGGGCGCCTGGTCGTATGCCGGGGCAAAGGATGCTTCATTCCCTGGTCCCCGAATAGCCAACTGCCGTATTCGTTTACATCCGATTCCGCGCCGGACACTTGGGTTTAATTCAGACAGCTCGATGCGGATGTAATGCACGGCGCCTCATTGGTCGCGGGCGGGCGAAGTCATAATGGATGGCGTGGAAAGGGAATGTATAGCACAAGAAATACAACACAGCAGCACAAGGAGGAGAAGACAAAGTACAGAGCCCGCTACTCGTCTCTGTGTAGGTCCGGGATCTCTGTCAGCTCGACTTCAAAGATGAGTGTTGAGTTGGCGGGGATGACGGGCGGGAAGCCGCGAGCGCCGTAGCCCTGAGAGAACGGCATTTAGGGATACGGAGTTGGGAGGGAAGGAAGGAGGGCGGGACGCACGTAATCGGGGGTGATGAGGAGGGTGGCTTTGTCGCCCTCCTTTAATTGCACGATGCCTGATCCATCGATAATCATTAGCTTGGGGATCGGCGTCTAAGACTACACGCACCATCGTCCCAGCCCCTAATCACCTTCCCGACGCCGATCTCAGTCTTGAAGGGCTCTTTCCTGTGTGGCCGTTAGCCACCGCCGTATATACGCGACGCTGATACGCACCGATCGTAGCTGGAATCGAACTTGTCGCCCTTGTTGTCAGGTCTGCTCGAGTCGTAAAGGAAGCCGTGGTAGAAGATATTCACAACCTCTGTGTGGAGCGACTGCGTTTGACGCTGGAATCAAATAACGAATTCGACCACACTCACGACCCTTGTGGGGGTGCGGCGACTCAATCGGCTTCCCCTCCTTATCCAGTTTCTGCTCCTTCGAGTTCCTCTTCTGCAGGAACTGAGGCCCGTGCGAAGTGATGGTGACGGTAACACCCTGGAAGCGAGTGTTAGTGGGATGGAGTTTGAGAAGAGAGATGGAACTTGCCATGATAATATACGAGTGAGGGGAAGAAGGAAGTGGAGGTGGCCGCTCGGCGCTCTTCTTAAATAAGGTGCGACATCGTAATGCTGATACGATCAGTGGAGAACGCCGAGCCTTCGATCGACCTGTTCGACTGAAATACACCGTTATCGATATCGATGGATTGCAGTCCATCCAAGTCGATTGAGAAGGCCGTCGCGGTGTAGATGCAGATGCATCATTTGGAAGGCAAGCATCGTGTGATCAACGTTCCCTGAGAGCTTCGTGCGGCACTAGATTGGGTAGGATGGAAAGCTCGCCCACTTTGGAGACGATTTGAACACATTTGACGTCAAGATGGATTGCGATGAGATAGTGGACTGGTATCTGAACGAAGCAGTCGTCCAGGTAAGCCCCATCGGACCTCCGTTGACGCCAGGTTGACGGCTCGTTGATACATTGGATGGCGCCACACAATCGAAATTTTAATAGGAAGCGGGCAGAAAAAGGCAGAGAATACCGGCAATCTTAAGGTGAAGCGAAACAGAGGATACAGCTTGAGAGAGCTTCAGAAGATCCCCACAGTACGGCGGGCGGAATGCTCGCAGTCGAGTGAGAGTCAAAAAGCAGCAAAAAGGCCCGCCGGCATCAGTGACGCACAGATCCCCACCTGACCACACACGATCACGTGGAACATCGCGTCCAAACATCGCGTCCATAATGCATCCGCAAATCACTCCGGGTGCCAAAATCCGCCCCAAGGGAAGTAACATCAGAGCTGTTCTAATCCGCACGGTTTCTCTGGGCAGCTATAATGACTCATTGGCCACCATCAAAGATGGACCGTCGCCTTAACAGTTTTCGCCTATACCACACCCCACCAATCTACGCGTATGCTACCACATAGTGGCGGGTGCGCAAAGAGCTCTCGGTTACTTCTCATTCACTTCTCACCTCGTCAAATGCTTCATCGAAAAGTGCGGCCCTTTTCAATAGCGGTGCTCACCTTCGGACCACTTGTCATATCACAGGTGCGCACTGCTAGCCAAAACTATTCCGCGTTCAATGACGATATGTATGATCCCAGCCCATCCATATTCAGCAACCCCACCAAATGCGATGTGAACACCGACCACAACCGAAAGGTGTCTTCGTAATCGCCTTCGCTATCCTCATGACCTTCCTGTTTTTCTACCTTTGCTGCACCCGTGGAAGCCAGACGCGTGACCGTAGAGTGAGCCCGCAGGTGCTAAACTTTAAAAGAACCAGATCATCGGGCTGCAGGCGCAGCTTGAGGGGTTGCAGACAGAGGGCGGGAATTCCAATGCAATTGGTGCCGATAAGACCGACGTGGAGGTGGTTCGGTTCGGAAATCGGTCTGAACCTGATCCGAACTGAACCGGACGCGGCGTCCAGGTTCAAGGTTCAGCACTTTGCTGAACCTGAGCCGCAGGTCCGGTTCTGCGTTTGGACTGGAAGCCTTGCGTTCGAACGCCGAACCGCAAATTTGACTAGGTAAGTGAATTTCAAACAATTTCCCCCCTTCTCTGAGTTCGATGGCTGTCAAATTTCCTAAGTTAGCACTTTTTTCATCGACGAACACACCATATCTTTCTCCCTGAACTAAATTCAGAGTAATCTTGATGTCTTCGGGTGAACGTTCACTGTGAATGAATCTGTCAACAAAATTCATGAACACCATTTATTATCTACATGAATCTGTTCACTAATTACTGCATCCTAGGTGCTTTCAAAGACCCCAAAAATGCTACAAAATATCAATTCACACTATTTTAGATGAGATTTGGGCTCGCCGAGAAGCCCGAAATGGCTGTCGTTCGAACGCAAAACCGAACCTGAACCTGCGTTCAGGTTCGAGGTTCAGCTGTTGTCCGAACCTTCCCAGCCCTACTCTTCCAACAACCTACCAAGAGGACCGCAGGAATCAATCGTCAAGCGCGCGTTAAAATCCAATTATTGACTTGTATGAAGCAAGTTGACGAGAAGGGTTTTTCCAATATACCATAACGGGCTGAAAGACGATTGAAAGGAGACCCCTGTGGGTCAAATCTATCGCGCTCTTGTCTCGAGAAGTAGCGCTCAACTCACTGGCGGATGAAAACTCCACGCAGATCCTCACGAATCTGATCGACATAGCAATCGGTGAGTCTTTCGGCTTTCAACATGGCGCAAGTGAGGTGCTTTGGCAGCAAGAAATCGACCCAGCGAGGATTTATTGCATATTTTGCTTCAAGGACCAAATGCGTATCAGTGTTGGCTGCGTTGTCCCGGGTCAAATATTGAGCGGGGATTTCTTGCGCTCTAGTTGAACTTTCCTACTGAATTTACTTAATGGTTCAAGTATTTCTCTTCGAGGAATAGAGTCAACGAATACTATTAAACTAATCATATCATATAAACTTCGCCATCCGCCACATTGTAAGCTATCGAGCCAAAATTTCTCGCTTGGCCATCAGTCAAAACAACTGATACGTCGCCACCACCAGTCCCACAGACACGAAAGTTAAGGCCGAAGCGGCGGTTCTCTTCCCTGCGCTTGCGCTGTGACTCGGTCGTGCAGCCCCGCAAGCGATACCATCACTGCCCACGCTGCAGGAGACGCTTGCCGTGGGGATGGACGATGTGCCGGGCGGCGTCACCGTGGGGCCTGCTCCACAGGTGATACCGTCCGTGCCCACGCTGCAGGAAGCACTTGCAGAGGCGAAACCAGCACCAGTTGCGTCGATGATGGTCGTGGGTCCGTTAGCTGGAGTGCAGGTGACGCCGTCAAATCCGACGTTGCAAGCGACGGGGCCCCCCTGTGGTCCCTACAGTGGGACCGGTGATGGTCGAGGTTCCATCCACACAAATGGCCACCCCGTCAGTGCCCACGCTACACGAGACCGCCGCCGACGCGAGTGAAACTGAAGAAAAGGCGTTCATCAGCTGTAGTGACAGTCAAAAGACGAAGGCTTACAATGAGTGGCTGCGGCAACCAAGACGAGCATGCGGGAAATGATTTTAACCATTGTTCGACTGGCTCGACGTGGATGGATGAACGAAATAAGAAGAACGAATACGGAGGAGAGGAGCGAATATGTTTATACCCCCCCAGGTGATTTCCAGGGTCTTTTATAGATCGACCCGGGAATGCGGGGGTATGCTGTTCACTTTGTAAAAAAAATAAAACAGCAAAAGAGTTTTGACTTTTGGGCAACAACTCGAGAAAAGTCGACATCACGCAAGTTTCATGCCAACATCGCGAGTTTGAGTGCACACATCACAAGTTTCATAGCAACATCGCGAAATTGAAAGTATGCATCGCGAAATTGAAAATACACATCGCAAGTTTTATGGCCATATCGCAAAATTGAGTGTGAGAATATCGCGAGTTTGATTTGCCCACATCGCAATTTTGGCCAGGTCCACATCGCAATTTTGAATTGATACACATCGCGAGTTTGGTGAGACCCCCCGAACGTCGCCAAGAACGATGATGGGACCTGTCTGCCCGTTGTCAGGTACGATGGGCGGCGGTATGGCGGCGCGGGCGGCCTTGTGTCGGGCGTCGTTGAAGGTCCGGATCACCGGACCGGTGCTTGCACATGTGTGGCTGTGGTGTGCTTTCCATCGACCGGCTTGCGCTTTCTTTCTTCCTCAACTTTCAAGGCAACCTTCCTCGTCACCCTCCACTTCCGGAAACAATCTAACCCAAACCACCATCTCATACCATGATACCTCGCAGGTCTGCTCGGCGCGGCGAGCGCCACTACAGTTGTGAAGAGACCAGACTTGGGACTGCCGTGTCAGTACTGTTCAAAACTGGGATGGAGGCCCAGTCAGGTCTCACGCAGGTTTAACTTCAGCCTGTACCTTTTCTCTGCATCTGCGAGTGTGTTCGAATCGGACCTGCTTCCCGGAGGTTGAGCTACCATCTCCACTTATGTGTGTTCCCAGCGGCGTCTCATCTTTGCCGGCAAGCAGTTGGAGGACAACCACACTTTTGCGGACTACAACATGCAGGGGGCGTCCACCCTTTGCCTTGGTAAGTTCACACTGTTAGTCACTCACCCTTCCCACCAGTCCTTTGTCATGGATACTCGTCAAGATGCTCAGCGGTAAGACAATCATGCTCGAGGTCGAGTCCTCCAGTCCTTCGACTCGACCAACAATGGAAAGCGAAGATTCAGGACATCCATCATGCACTGGGAAGCAGCTCAAGGACGGCCATATCCTCTTGGATTACAACATCCAGAAGGAGTAGACTCTTCACCTCGTCCTTCGTCTCCGTGGCGGCAGCACTTGATCGATGTCTCATTGGATTGTAATTTGCCTTTTCTGTACACGTACTACTACACGCACACACAAAGCAGACTGAGGATGGCCACACCCTTTCTAATGACAATATCTCGTACCGTGCCTCCAGGGCAGGATGCAGGTCTTCGTCAAGATGTGTTTGTGGCCAACACGATCAACAACCTGACGTCCAAGATACAAGACAATGAGGTCATTCCTCCTGACCAACTGTGCCTCAGCTTCGCCCGCAAGCAGCTTATGGCCCACTGTTTCGGTAAGACTGCAGGATGGTTTTCTTCATTTCGATTGGATGATCTTGCCTGGCGAGGAGCCTCAATGGCATGTCTTTACGCCTCCACAAAGATAAGCTCCTATCCACAGGTCTCAATTTATACTAATGTCTATTACAGGCGTACCTCAGCCTCTGTGCGATCATACCGGAAAGAGAGATGCACTGAAGCTCGACCACATGCATCTTTTTACAGTACCTGTGCATTTCAATTTCATTTACATTCAAAATACGGAGAAATTGTGCTTTCTGTGTAATGACAAAAAATTCTAGTTGTAGGATCCGTACACTGTAGCACTCAAATCTATAGTGCGAATGAATCTAGTTCTCGGGGATATTGCGAACCTTGATGATAGCGTGCGCCGTCGCATTGACCACCCTTTCGTCAAAGAGCAGCGTGCCATCATGAATCTGATCGCCCATACCTTTGAGCCACCTTAGGGTGAATCCAGGGTGCTGGAACTTCTGCACGTTCCACAGCATTTCCTGCGGCTTCAGGGAGAACATTGGATGGAGGAGCTTCCGTCCAATTTGCTCAGGCCACAAGCGCTTCCACACCTTTGCACATGACTTGTGATTTGCGCACTCCCAGGACGGGTCTGCTATCATGGCAGGTGCGAGATTTGCGGTCCGCTTAATCTCGACGTCCATGTACTCTTAAAGAGTACAATGGACTGATAACATTATTTTCAGTGAGTGGGATGCCTTCGAGGCGTCTGACGATGGCCGAGAACACATATACACTAATCTTCTGAAGCTCTCAGACCTTTGGATTGTTGAGGCGGGGAAGGCCTATGCAACCAATCAGTTAGATCAGATCTGCCTCCCTCCATTGTGCCGCCTAGCTTGTCAGTTCGGGATCCCACCTCAACCCGCAATGCCGCTCGCGCAGACATTTTACATAAACCTTTTTGTGTAATTTCACTCGAAGTTCCCCGGCTAGTGTCGCTGTCCACGAAAGGTCGTCAATCAGACTTTGTTCTGGGCAGATTCAGCTGGATTTCTTGACATTGCATTACAAAAAACAGATTTTACTGTATCAAATGAAGGCAATTTCCGAGGGGAATCGTCGTCTACGCAAACACTATCACTCCAAAGCCATCCGCCCATGGTGGCGAGGCACAGAAAGCCCCACATGCCACCTTCCACAACGCCGCAGAGCCGCCAAACCCACCACCATGCGGCCACAGTGCGTGGATGATGTTCCACACGGTGGCGTGCCGAGTGTGAGTTGAGACCGGGGTAGACCACAGAGAGGCTCAAAGTAGCTGTTCCGAGCGATGAGAGAAGCATAGGTAGGCAAGGTGTGTATGTGCAGCTGGAGCATCTTGGCGCCGCGATACACCCTTGAATTTGTCACGGCAGTAGCATCGGCATAGTCAACCTGCTTCGAGTAGTGGCAGTTCTTCTCGTCTGAGAGACAGGACGGCGGTAAAATGCCGCTGACCGGAAGTGGAGATTGCCAACAGCGTAGAAGAAGAGTCGGAGAGTGACCCGGGCGATGAGACATTGGTGAGACATAACGTAATCCGAATTGGGTTGATGGAATGACTCAGCCACACATGTTCAAACACCGGTGCGATGATCCGGACCTTTAACGACGCCCGACACAAGGCCGCCTGCGCCGCCATACCGCCGCCCATCGTACCTGACAACGGGCGGACAGGTCCCATCATCGTTCTTGGCGACGTTCGGGGGGTCTCACCAAACTCGCGATGTGTATCAATTCAAAATCGCGATGTGGACCTGGCCAAAATTGCGATGTGGGCGTAGGGATCCCCACCGTACCGTATACGGTTACGACCGTAAGAATTACGGGTCGTTACGGGTTCTGACCGGCCGTAACCGTAACCGTATTCACTCTCACAAGGGCTTGTACGGTACGGTTACGGTTACGGTACGGTTATTACGGCCGTATACGGTCGTATAAATTGACATAAAATGTAATAATGAACTATGTCCATACCTACGCTTTTCAAGCCGCCTTGTCATATTTGACCAGATTCTCGAGGGTTTTGCGCTTGAGTTTTATACGTTGAATCATCGGCCGACATAAAGCGCGCGAAATTGGGAGGCGCGTGAGTTTCTTGATGTGGCGCAGCTCGATGTTCGACAGTGTTGAACCCAAGTCAGTCTTGAACCCAGATGGTCTAAGCTTCGAGTTGGCTTCGAGAGTTCATCACTTGAGATTTCCGACGAAAGTCCTCGCCAACAATGTAGCAATTAACGGTACTAGTTGAGGCTGATGCAGGCATCTTGACGCGTCGTGGATGCGTGAGTCTCAATATCAGAGACGCGTCAGATGCGGCGAGGAGAACACACAATGGTCCGGCTTGATGCACGCGTCACCGGGGCGGTGTACGCGTCAACATGCAACTCGGCCGTGGCGGGCCAATTTACGGTCGTAAAGACCCGTATACGGCCGTATTTATACGGGTCATTACGGTATACGGTACGGTCACAACCGTACCGTAAAAGATCTCTCTGAGAGGTCGTACGGTACGGTACCGTAACCGTATAACCGTAACCGTATTACGGTTTTATACGGTTACGGTGGGGATCCCTATGTGGGCGAATCAAACTCGCGATATTCTCACACTCAATTTTGCGATATGGCTATAAAACTTGCGATGTGTATTTTCAATTTCGCGATGCATACTTTCAATTTCGCGATGTTGCTATGAAACTTGTGATGTGTGCACTCAAACTCGCGATGTTGGCATGAAACTTGCGCGATGTCGACTTTTCTCGAAGTTGTTGCCCAAAAATCAGAACTCTTTTGCTGTTTTATTTTTTTACAAAGTGAACAGCATACGGGGGAGATAACATCCACGGAACCAGGACACCCCGACAGTGGACCCCAGTAACCAACGCTTTCTATGTCATGGCCAAGCGAACCCGGTTCCATCAAGGGTATCCCGTTGAATCCAAGTACAGAAGTGGAGGCTACGCCGGGTCCCATAGTTGTCTGTTGTGGATAACAGGTGGATGCACTGAAATGAAGACAAGTTGCTCGTAGGCACAGTGGAAATATTTATGACATGATGGACTCATGGACCTGCATCCCGACACAAGCACGCACAGCATGGTTTTCTTGAGAATCCCAACGAGGACGCGTCAGAACCAACAGCACCAGACGTAGTCCGAAGTCGGACAGCGAACCAATATTTGAGCCTAGTTTCCCGCCGGACCAGAGTATAGCAAGCGGACTTGGAACAGATTCTAGGGTCTTACGTTATAATAGTACTCGGGTATGTTTCTTGTATGTTTCACTACTTTCCTACGGTCGTGAAGGTACATGACCAGGATATTCGCAAGTAGGCACCTGAAGTAGCTTGCAGGCAATCTTGCGACGCTTGGACAAGCCAGGATCGCGCGACGCATATAGATCTCACTGACGCCAAAATAGAAATTTGTCCCCGAGGAAAGACTTGCATTATTAGCCCCCGAAAGGACGGGCGTCGCAGTGGTTTCGTACGCCGAGCGCATTTATTAGGGCCCGAATGGAGGGCCGCCCTATTCTGTTGCTAGGCCGTTTCAGACCCCCCAAGGGACCCGCGACGTCAGCCACTTCTCGCGGCGCCAACCAAAAGGTCGCGCAGATGCCGAGACAACACCAGTTATCGAAGTACAAAATCCAGTCACCAAGGCTTGCGCATGTGGAGGTACGATACGAGCATCGAAGTCAAGGGAATAGAATAAGGAAGCACAAGAGATTCCTCTGTCGTTCCGGGGACGAGGCAGACAGAGAGCTGAGGCACGTTGGAATCAAAGCCCGACAATTCTCGCGTCGTGTAATGTCATAATTTGCTTCCAGAATCACGATAAATGATTGCGCACTTTGGACTCGACAGATCGCGATCCCGCGCATATCGAAATCGTGGTCCATGGAAGTATAGAAGTATCCGCAGTGGAAAGTGAAAATGCTGGGAAACACGTTGGCGTGCGAGATACAGATCGAGGAAGGCGTCCGGAGGATGATTGGTACAAATGGCGACTTGTGGATGTTGAAAGATTGCAAGATCTAGAGGTGAATTTAATTCAAATTCGAGAACAAGAACAGGGCACACACAAAGAGCCGTGGAACCCAACTTCTGAACGATGTATGTCCTCACGGTGGACCTTCAACCGTAAAAATCGATGCAGATGAATCCTGGCGTATGCTGCGATTTTCGGCGTACAACGCGACGGGCGAAGAAACTCGGCTTGTGCTTGAACTTGAAGTATGGGGTGCGGCATGTTGTGGTCCAAGAATCAGGAGGAAAGAGCGGCGTAAACTTGGAGAACGTGAATAAATAGACCGCGGAGGATTGAACCACGGCGGGGCAACGAAGAAAACGCGCTAAACGCGCGCAATGGGGCTGTAGACGGTGAAGGGAGATTGGAGCTGATGCGATCAACACCGCCACACCGCTGTCTCACCACTTCCGCGACAGTTCGGCCGTTGCGCTCCACTCCTAGTCATCGCAGTGGTACCGACGTCCATTTACCCTAACGATGGACTAGCGTCAACCCAGGATAATTAGCCCTTCGCGCTCACGTCTTGCGATCTCTGGTACGTCCTCACCCACTTTCACGCTCTTGTAACTGGCCAATCCTCTTTAACCCTACCATTCTTCAGATCTCCTCGCCCTTACTGCATTTCCGCGATGAGACAATCCCATCCGTCGCATAGATAATCCTCGGGCTCGGCGGCTTGCGCAGGCCATAAACAACGCGCGTCTTGGAGCTTGAACGAGAACGCGCACACGACGGGCATGGGATGCCGCAGACACCGCCGCCGATATATACACCACAACCGGCGGAAAGTTAGTTTGTTGGAAGCGGCGCGCTCCACAATATCGGATCCGTTGTTTGTGTGCATAAATGACATGCCTCGACTTGATTTAGTTGGAGAGCCGATAATGCCGCTCCCGATATACAGTCCACCGGCGGTGACGGGCTAGGGAATAGGACGTTTGCCTTCAAGATCTGGGCTGTTCCGCATGAACTCCCGAGGCCTCTGGTCAATCTTTGATTGCAATTGCACGCACTGCATTTCGGGATGGATATATTCGTGAGAGACTAGCCCATGTGAGACGAATTTTGTGAAAACTCATTTACAGAGCACAAGACGTTTTGAAAAAGTCGATGTTCAACTTGTTGCATCAATTGTTGGAAAGTGCGAGCAAAACCCGAAACAGGCCTCGGAGGCAGAGGGCGCCAATACGAACAGACGGTACACCGATGGCCGACAATCCCGAGACAGAACAATAGTGCCGGCAGCATGCGTCTTGGAGGTTGAACGAGGTGCTTGGTTGACGAGTGGTATAATATCTCATTGACAACTCACCTTCTGCATGCTGTCAATGCCTACAGTATCACGTATTGCGTGTGCGACGTTTAAATTTTCAGGCGCGACTTTATTCATCTTTGAATTCGAGTATTACTCGGGTTGGAGCAAATGACGTCGAGAGCGACGGCGTTGAAGAAATCGTGGTTGAAATTTTAAACTGCCAGTGTGTGGAGGACTCTATTTGAGGAGAGTGCAACACATCTGAACTGCCAGTGACAAAGTTCAACTCTCAATGTGCATTGCGACGATGTAAAAGTACCGAACCGCGCAGTCCCAGTGTCATAAAATGTGGTTCGCGCCGGATTTAGAGTCGATATTCTTGGTCAGGATCTGACAGCAAACAGAATTTCGACCTCCACGAAAGTCTGCAATCCCAGGAAGTTCATCATAACCCTTGAAATCGAAAATGAACAGAAAATCTTGCACATCCGGATTTTTGACCTTCGCCGCGTTACACGGCTGTTTATGTAGTCGTTGATGCTTACGGAGCGGCGGGCGAACGGATCCTCTTTCGGCATCTCGCACGGCGTTCGTGCCCGACGTTTATTTTCGTTGTCGCCACGGAAACGTCGCATAATGGCGCCTATCATTGCGTACGATGTTTTTCAAGTTTCAACCACACTTTCGGCGATGAAGAAGCAAGGGACAGAAATTGAACTGGAATTTCTCGTAGCGCCGAAGCTGTCCGAAGTCCAGCAGTATGGACGAGATTTGGCCGACCGTTTCAATAGCTGTAATAGAAACGGTTCTCTCATGTTGGCCCTAATTTGCGCGATCGTCAACTCAGAGATCAGCTCTAGATCAGCTCATAGATTAACCGATCACGCTCATCAACTCCACTCTGCCGCAGTCTCTGCGAAGCGCCCCTTGCTTGCCTTTACATACCTCCCCTCGCGGCCTGACCCGTGCGCCTTTATAACGAGAGAACTTTGCACGTCCCACATCAATGATTCCCTCTTTTCTCGCGAGACTAGCGGCCGCAGGCCTGCTAATCTCAAATGTACTCGCCGATTCGGAGTTTGACTGGGAGACGGTCAGCAGAACGCAGAACCTGCTCGGTGCATCGCTCACTCTGGACTAGCTCACTGCGACTGCCAGTCTGAACTGGACTTCCTGCTATACAGGCTTTGAATGCAGCCTCTTGGAGGTACGTGTCACAATGTGTAACTCGACTGCCCTGACGGTGCGCAGGTTCCCTTGGACTACTCTGCGGACAAAGGCAACGCTTCTATTGCCATAGTTCGCTACCCATCCACTGCTCCGAAGTCCGAGTATCTTGGCCCCATCCTGTTCAATCCTGGAGGGCCCGGCGGCAGTGGCGTTACGACGATTGTCGGCCTCGGCGCCGAGTTTGCCGAGATTTTTGGCAACCAGTTCGATATCGTGGGCTTTGACCCGCGCGGTATGTCATTCACAACCGCAGCTCAACCGTCTCTCACTCATAATTGGCTGATATGCAGGAGTCAGTTTCTCCAAGCCGGCCGTTTCCTTCTTCAAGACCGCCGCGGAGCGGCAGTCGTGGACGGCCCCCGATCTGGACTTCAGATACCCGTCGCTGAACGCGAGCGCGGGGGTGATCCCCAACGTCTGGGGTCAGTTCCAGCTCATCGGCCAGCTTGCCGAGGAACGCGACACCGACGATGTGCTCCAATATATCACGACCGACAACGTCGCCCGGGACATGCTTCGTATCTCGCAAGCTTTCGGATACGAGAAACTTCAATATTGGGGTGTCTCGTAAATTCCTTAAATTCTCTCTGCGACGCATCCTCGTTAACGCACAACCAGGTATGGATCGTTGCTCGGAGCCACATTCGCCACTCTTTTCCCCGTGAGTCCCTATGCTTCATTCATCCACCGTCATTTCCGCTCATCATCAAACAGAATAATGTCGGACGGATCGCTATCGACGGTATGGACTCTATATCCAGCGCCGTACCGATTTTTACCGTCGCATTCTGCAGGGATCATGGACTGGGAGGCGTGGTACAGCTGTCAGGACTTCCTCCTCTCATCTTACATCTAACACTGACGGCATCCACAGCCAACCTCACAGGTTCCTTGCAAGACACCGACAAAACCCTACAAACCTTCTTCGATGGCTGCGTTGCTGCTGGGCCCTCTGCCTGTGCCTTCTACGCACCCTCCTCCGCCGAAATTGCCGCCAACCTCGCTGCCCTCACGGAGAGCATCCGCGCGCAGCCCTTCCCCGTCAAGACCGATATCTCACACGGCCTCGTCGACTTCACCTTCTTCCGGAACTACATCTTCGCGGCGCTCTACAGCCCGTACAACGCCTTCGCGGGCTTCGCGCAGGGGCTCGCTGCACTTGCTTCGGGCAACGCCACGGGTGTCTATGCGGCGAACCAGGCGCCCGAGTTCGAGTGCGATTGCAGCGCGGATCAGGCGCCGTTCACAGAGAATATCTACGAGTCATTGATAGCGACGAGTTGTGGAGACGGGCCGCAGTTGAACGATTCGATCGGCGATTTGCGCGCGTTTTATGAAAGGCAGACGGAACTGTCGAGCTTTGCGGACATTTGGGGGTTGTGGCGGATTCATTGCACGTACGTACTTCTTCAAGTTTTTGCTTCTCCTGAAAGGCAAGCTGATTGAATACTGGATGAAGGGGATGGAAGGTGCACCGTCCGGGGCGCTTTCAGGGTACGTGCATCCATCCGACTCGTACTGATCGAATAAATTCAATCGATTGAATGCAGGTCCGGTCGGTGGGAACACTAGCTTCCCGCTGCTCGTTATCGGCAACACCGCGGACCCGGTGACGCCCCTCGCATGGTGCGTACGCTTCCCCACCCGATTCATGGCATGAATAATTCACTCTCACCCCAGGGCCCACAAGGCCTCCGCCGCCTTCCCCGGCTCCGTCGTCCTGACGCAGGACACCCCCGGCGTGCGTCCAAGTTCCTGCCTTCTCATCCTTCCCATCCCCTCCATAAATATATACATGCATTGGTTTCATTTTATTCAGTCATGATTGTCATACCATACTAACTCCCCTCCCGCCCCTCCTAGCACATGTCCCTCGTCGCGCCCTCGCTCTGCACACACGGTGCGCTCCGCGCGTATTTCCAGAACGGCACCCTCCCTGCGGCGGGGACGGTCTGCGAGCCCGACGCGTCGGCGGTGCTCTTCCCCGGCGCCCCCAACGCCACCGCCAACACCAACACCACCAACGCCCCGAAGACGTTGCGCGCGACCCCCCGCTGATGGTAAGCTGCTGGACGCGGTACGCAAAATTGGGGATGTGGTAAGGCCCATTGCAGCGATGGGGCGGCCCGCTGTAGGTCACCGGGTTGAATTCATTCATGGCGATCACTACTCATGATCACCTTCCTTTCTGTCGTTTAAATTTGCACGCTAGTACAGTACGCCGATTATGCTCTAATAATACACGCATCGTTGTCGCACCATCCCGCTCGAATCGCTGCCAAATCCTGACAGTCGTTCAACGGTCAACAACTGGTTCAACATTCAGCCGGCCTTTGGTTTATCGGCCGAAGCAATTGATAGACATCGGAGAATCGGGGCTGTGTCGGAGCCTCTTGCTTACCTCCTTCTCGAATGACCCAACCTGGGCGTCCAGTCTCGCTCGGCAGAAAGAGTTCAGGGTTCCTTAAATTCTGGAAGGTGACATCCTCTTTGCTCAGCGATGAACCCGAGCTGATTTCGCTGGACAGAAATCGCGTCCTGCCACCCCACATTTTCACACCCAAATTTCCGAATCTGCGCTCGTTCTGCCCACAGAAATCTGGCTAGACATCCTGTCTTACTTTCCAGAATATGCCTTGGGACCCTTATCGCAGACATGCAAGCGTTTACGGCAGATTACCCTTCCGCTCTTCTTTTGTTCGCAGCAAATCTTCCCCTTCTTGGAGACATTCAAATTTCGACAACTGGGCCTGAGTATCGCTGAATATGAACAGCGATGCCTGCAGAGGGTCTCATTTATATCCTCGCCGCATCTATCCCATGCCATTCGGGAGTTGTCGATATTGTATTATGGCCCTGGATACAAGCGTCGCCACCAAGTAGCTCACACGCCGATTGAAGTCGTGATGAAGGCGCTGGTTTCGGCTCTGCCGAGGTTAGAGAATCTCACGAAGCTGGTACTGCAGTTCCCCCCTTGTAACGACACGCTCTTTTCTGCGCTCGAGTCACTGCACCTAGATTCCTTCGAGCTTGAGCTGCAGGCCACAGCTCAAGGCGAAATCGAAATCCCTATTCCGGCGCAGAAGGAATTCATATTCAACCGCAGCAGCAGCCCCATCCAGATCTTCCCTGATGACGGACTCTCTCTTCGGTTTTTGTTCCCCCAGTCTCTCGAGCGCGTGGTTGTTGGCCCCACTGGTACCGAACCGATCACCCGTACCTTACTGTCTCAACCATCTGGTCTAACATCACTCAAAACTCTCGACCTATCGCTCCGTTTTGTGACATCTCCGCATTTCTCTGATGCGCTGGCGGCGTGCCCAAACCTCTCCTCTCTGCATCTCCGCTCATCAGTCATAGACGGGTCCATCTCCCCATCCCTGCCCCCGCTTCCCCAAAACACAGTTCCCCGCCTCAGATGCTTCCAAGGTCCTGCCTCCCTCGCCCCTGCCTTCGCACACGGCCGCACCCTGCGCACCGCCAGCCTCTGGTCAACCCACAGCGTCTCCACCGTGAGCGCCCCGTGGCTCCTGCACCCCGTCCTGCCACAGCTCGGGCCCGCCCTCACCACCCTCGCCATCGGCGTCAACCTCGTCCCCGACTCACTCCTCGCGGCGATCCGTGACTCCTTCCCCCTCCTCACCACCCTCGCCGTCAACGCGCACCTCGACTCATTCCACCCCGGCACGGTTACGCGCCGCGCTGTGCCCCCACCTGCGGCTGCGGTGCTGCGCGCGGAACTGGCTGCGCTCCCCCGGGGGCTGCGTCTGGAGACGCTGCGCTTGGGGACGCAGCTTGCGGGCGCGCCAGACGGGGATGCGGCCGCAGTCGCGGAGTTATGCGCGTCTGCGTGCGAGGTGGTCCGCACGTTCCCTGGCGAGTACGATCCGACGTCCTGGCGCCGCTGGGCCGTCGACCGGCCGTGGTACTGCGTCGAGTGGACGCGCACCACCGTCACGGAGGGGAATGCGGAAGGAAGTGAGGAATTCGACACCGGCCTGGACGGAACGCTGCGCATCGAGTATGGGGAGCATTATTTCCAGGGATTTGAGCGGGGAGAGCGGATATGGCCAACGCGGTCGAGTGATGAACCATCGTAACTGGATCTGCCTACGAGTGGCGGTTGCTGCTGGCGTCGCGTCGAGGTATAAGTTCTTTGCCGATCCTGACTGAAGCTATTTATTTGAATATACTAGGGTATCTTTTCGTGCTTTCTTCCTCGTTACACCTGTATTGGCCATGCAACGGGACAATTTCACGGATGTGAGGATCATGCAAATACTGAGAACAAGGCCTTTGGGTTTTGCGGTGGTCGGCATCCTTGTTTTTATAAGAACTATATTAGATGGAACGCGCACCAACCCCCTCCCGGCTTGAAGACGCAATCGCCAAAAAAGCCAATGCAAAATATGGTCGAAAAACGCGGAAATTGGAATACGGTGATGCGGGGTCGTATGTTCTACAGCACGCGACGGGGAATAATCTTGCGCGCAGCTTTGCTGATCTCCCACCCGGCATCCATCGACCTCTTCTCTTCGGCGCTGAGAATTGTTCTCTTGGCAGTGGCATTGGCCGAAGGGAACAGCTCAATGTCGATGGGACACGACGTTCCTACCGCGGGCAAGGTGCCGTTCACAAAATATTCGCGGAAATATCCCCAGAGGCATTGGGACGGGGCGACAAGGGAGGTGTGCTATCAAGATGAAGTTCAGTGCGCGTGTTGAGCGTCGAAAGATTCATTCGTACCCCGAGAGAGTCTTGGGTCAGAACAACGGAGCCAGGGAATGCCTCGGCTGTTTGCACGGCGCTGGGCAGACGAATATTAGTTGGCCATTCATCCGCTTCGCAATGGCCCCAAATCAACTCACCCAGCATGAGCGGTTCCCGCATCCAACCGGTTGCCCACGAGCAACAGCGGGAAGCTAACGTTTTTGGCGCCGACGGGTCCTGAGGAATACTTATGAGATACATGGGAGACCAGATCAACTTGCACTCACCCTGGAATCGGCCCGGTCTATGAGTCTTGTACCCCCTGTAAAGCGGCATCAGCAAACATGAGCTCAAGTAATACGGGAATACTCGCGCGCAGAAGACACGGGTGCTGGATAGGAGATCTGAGTAACTAGACACTTTCAATCCGCCGACCCAGTAGTCCTGCAGCTCGGCGAGAGTATCATTAATCTGGACGGCGTCACCGCATCCAATCGTCATGTATGCCTCCAAGTTGTTTTCGTGCAAGGTTGTCGAGTTTGATGCAGAGCACTCAAATGTCGGTACGGCGCTCTGGTTGTAGATAAACGTCGCATCTCCCTTAGCGAGCGCCGCGAGGCTCTTCCCGAGAGGCACAAAGCCACTGACATTGTCGTACGGGTCGAACAATGCCTCCAAAACGGTGTTGCGCAAGAAGTCCACGTCCACTAAACCATAGGATCCAGGCGTAACGACTGCGATAGGTTGTTGTTTGACAGATTCAGTGAGTGCGTCCATGTACATAAGATTAAACATAACTCAAGTGAATTGCAGCAGCTCACCTTTTGCCAGTCAAACTCGGCAGCTAGCGTAATCGTAATATAGATAGTGGCAAAAATAAAGCGGTGGAAGGCAAGAGAAAACATGCTTGAAACGAATTGAGAATGAGGGTGGCATACAGCACACGCCGGTATTTATTACAGAATCGGAGATGCCAAAAAGAGCATGGTCTGAAAATCTGGGGGGTGTTAGATCTCACCAGGTCCGTGATCCGCCGTGCGCGTAGGGGTAAGCGTTGAAGCTTGTTGAAGCGTTCCCAGTTCACGCGCAATAGCAGCAAGCGACCAATCAAAGCGCACAGCGATTCTCGCCATGAGTTTCAGGGAGGTCAGGTTACCATTGAATTCACTAACTGCGGACGCCAAACCTGGCAGGATCGCCGGAGCCGGTCGGTGGGACTCGGAGAGAGGAGCAAAAGTGACGAGAACAAGACGAGAAGTTGGCGAAAGCATTCTAGCGTCCAGGGAGAAATTCGAGAGTGTTTGAGTCTTAGCCTGAGGTGGGCATAATTAAGGGTCCCATCTGGAATTTCCAGTCGGAGTCGGTGTGCTGCGAGTCCCGGGAATCAGTGAGCATCTCCCTGCGTAAAACGGTAGAAAGCAACCACAATACAAACGAAATACAGCCGAATTTGACCGATAGCGCAGTAGAGCGCAGTAGAGCGCAGCAAGAGCACAGTCAAGTCTACATAAGGTGTCGCAAAGCACGGGAGGCACTGCTAAGCGAAGCGATGTCCGATACATCGAGGATCACTGAAGGATCACCGGGATCAAAATGGATCAACCAGGGTGAAAAAGGATCAAAAACGGCGTTCCAAACAATAGCTACATTCGAATAAGTACCCCATCATACTAATATTACTGGTCCGGATGCCCACACTGGCAACCCATCCAATCCAGCTGCCATTTTCCGAACAATGTGGTTTCGCTGGGCACTCCAGCAATGCCACCCTGGGAGCCATAAAACCTCGTCGGTATCGTTCGCCCAGGCCGCAACTGGGGATACATAGTCTCTCGTAGACAGACGCTCTATACTAACCAAGCTCGTACCTCGCTGTATAGAGTCTGTTGGTTACCGCGGGGGTCCGATCGCAGTGCTTTCTTATTATGTAATTCATCCCAGCGTGTGTTCGAATCCTGGCGTCTACAACCTTTTTGTTTCGTGTTAATAACGCATCTGTTGCGGCAGGAACCACCGGATACTCATTTTGATACTCCTCTTACCTGCCTCAATTTTTCCTTAAGGAATCTTTTAAGTTTTCATTGATTTATGCTTCAGCCAAAATTTCGGCTTGATCAAAACCAAATCAAACCGGATATTCGAGGCAACAAGTTCTACGCACTTTGTTAATATTCTGAATAGACAGAAGGTTAGATAGGCGGTATTAAATGTTGTCTGCCACCAAATCTCATCGAATTTGAATGGTGTTGTGCTAAGGGAAGGGAATCGGAGAATGCTGACATAAGATTACATAATAACGACGCACTCCAATCGAACCCCCGCGGTAAACACAAGACTAGGGGATACACTCGGATCTCCCTCAAGTCGAATGAAAGGATCAAAAAGGATCAAATCAATCTGAAAGGCTGGTCTAAGGCTAGGGAGATCTGCCAAGATTTATCTGAATTAATGACAGGGCGAAACCCCGGGAAAACTTAGACCAACGGGATATGTAGCTACTCCTTAAAAACAAATTCCCACTCGACTGGGATACTAAGATCTGGGACTCCAAGAGAAGAAAGTTCCGCGAGCGCGCGGTCGTTTAAAACCAAATCCTCCTCGCCAGTGCAGTTCGCACAGCCGTCTACGACCGTAACGGTCACAGTTCTCCCCCTACCTAGATCAAAAAAAATCGGGTCACAGGGGAACTTTCTCTGGCCAGAGTTACGAAGTGGTTGCCCAGATCTGCTGTCCACAAATTGGATTTCTAGAAGATTAATCATGGGGACACTTTGAACAAGGGATATGAATTTTCATACCCACGGTATGGTGCCAGTGCGTCGAATACTCCATGGCCGACAGCAACAACAAGATCAACTCCACCATCTGGATGTGAGCGAGCGAAAGGATTTTGATCACCGCCGTCCAAACGATGGTCCAGAATCTACTTGCGGATCTATCCTTGATGGTCTCGAGCGTTTCCGCGATTCCCGCTCCTCCCTAGGCCTCTCTGGTTGAGGCTTACAGCGGGGTCCGAATCCACCCGGCCAGTGAGTCAGGGCATCAGGTTAAAACAATATTTGGCCTTATATTTCATATTTATATAGATTCTGGGCATCTCTTTTGCCTACTTGATCCCCTCGCAATACATTTTACTTTTACCGTTGATTGATTAGCTCACACCGCGATGATCTAACCTAAGGTCTGATTCGTTGTAGCCTCTGTAAGATTCAGATGCGGCGGGGGTGCCGCGGAGTGCGTCCAGATGGGGGCGGATAGTACAGGAATTCGGGGCAGATCTAGACAAATTGATGTCCCGCACTTTCAGACCATCAATTCATGCCTATTGACCGCCGCCGGATACGGTCCAATTACTTTGCGGGACTCAGTAAGGGGTGAATGAGGTCCTTTGAAGTAAAATTGTTTGGATATTGCCTAAGATTAGCGTACCAGATCTGGGACATACCAATTGAGATGGCCTGAGACTTTTTTTGTGGCATTTTCTCTTACGGGATCCCTCTTGAATGTGTGTCGTAATAAATGACATCTATAATAATTTTAAACAGCTCAAATCAAGTCTAATTGGGCCTCAAACGGGCGCACAAAGTCTGAGTTTGGCCATATGTACGCGCCATGCCAAGCGCGATCTTCCCACGTGGTGGATGCCGTAGCGGCTGCCTGCCGCTGCCCAATAAGGTAGCAATAACGCCGAAAGATTTGCGCGCAATCGAAAAGTGGTGCGAATCAAAAGTTGCGCACGCGAATGAATATCAATGTACAAAGTAAACGTCATAACCATCTGCATCGTTTTTCGGAATTTCAACCACTCACGTGATGCCGCCCAAATACCGTTCAACGTCAAGTTCAACGTTGCAGCGATTATGTTTTCTGATGGTTCGTAATCATACTGAACTGAGTTCTAATCGGTTCGCCACTTCCTAAGCATCACAACTGACCCGTCCCGTTCTTCCTCCACCCCGTCACGCCGCGGATTTCGCGGTGCATCAAACAAGCATCAAAACAGTTAACCGGGTTCGCTTCGCGACCCACGGGTCTTGCTCCATGCAGCGGAGTTTCCGCATTTTTCCAGGCTTGATATTATCTCGATTTGAGCCGCCGACGTAAAACCTCGCAATGATGATTCACGCGCGGCGGTCAAGGGTCATTCAAGGCGAAGAAGATTTGTCGAAGTCATTTGAATTAATGGAAGACTGAAACCCCGCGGAACCCTGTATACTATCCAACTGGACATGTAGCTACTCCTCAAACGAAGTCCCACTGGACGCCATGGATGCGTCCTACTGAAGGGTCAGCAAGTTGCGCGAATGCGGCCTCGCTGAAATCCAAATCTGCTGCGCCAGCGCATCCCGCACAGCGATCCACGACCGTCGCGGTGACCGTTCTCCCTCCACCTAGATCAAAAATAAGGTCACAAGGGAAAAGCATCTTGCCAGAGTTACGAACTAGTTGCCCGGATCTGCTTTCCACAAATTGGATTCCTAGAAGATGACGCATGAGGACAACTAGAGGATCATAAACTTCATGCTCACGTGTTTGGGTTCGGTCCAGCACCACTGGAGGAACCTTTCAACGAAGTGAAACAAAGATCGCTCACAAGACTCACGGAAACGAGTCGAATTCACCATGCCCGACAGCCACAATCAATTGGTCGGCGGTGTTTGTGAACCCACATGCACCGAGACCGGGGTCGAAGAAAGTTGCTGAATGAATGTGAGCGCGCAGAAGGAATTTGTGGCATATTGGGAGCTGACCATCGCCGGAGAACGTTCTGGGATACAATTCTACGGGGGCAGAGTGTGCCATAGTCAAGAGTGTGGAGAAAACAAATAGAAGGGGGGAGTTGAACAACATGGCGCGTAGGTTTGGAAAGGCAAGCGAGTTCAGAAAGGATGCGAGGAGAAGTGGGTAAGAACGACCGGCGTGAGGGGATGAGGAGAGACCACCTCACCTGGGCCCTTTTATTTGCTCCCTACGAATCTAGCATCGCCACTGGCCCAGAGTCACGACGGGAATCGCTGAGGTACCGCTGTCAGAAGAAATCACCGCCGTCAAAAACGATGAGCCAGAGTAGTCCAGAATGCAATCGCGGGAGTCTGTGTATGGATCGTTGTCTCGTCTTTACTGCGGTATCCAACGTTTCATCGATTCCCGGTCGTCCATGATTGAAGTTACACCGAGGTGCGTTAGTAAAGCAAGGCATGACGGCAAATCGCAACCTTGAAACCTGTATTTTTCACTTATACTTAGATTCTGAACAAAACGTAATTGCGTCGTTACATCTCGGTTGAAATCCGCTCGCTCCTTTTGGTCATGGGTGATCGTTGATTTTCAGAGTTGATTGCGGTTGATTGTTAGATTCAGTCCGCGATGGGTCTGTTAAAATGAGAGCTACATATTTGATTTGTTATAGCCTTGGGTGCAACGGGGTGCTGCGGGACCTGCGAATGGGGGACGGGTACGGGACAGGCCGGACAGATGGGCGTCCCGCACGGTTAAGCCATCAATTCTTGACGGTCGCCGTATACGTGTGTGTGAGAGATGTTCACTCATCGGCTCTCATTGCTCCGAAAAATCGATGCAGGCTCATTTTCAGCACAAACCCCTGGGTCATTCTTAGGGAATGGGAACTAACCCGAGCATTCGTTTATCAACCACAGTCAAGTGACGGACTCAACGAATCACGAATCATTTCGTGAATCAGAACCGTGGCAAAATATCCTTTGTGTTACATGAGGGAGAATGAGCACGGTCAAACCTCTTGAAGGAGACCAGCACCGCCCACAACTGCCGAGCTGCTGGGAATTTGAATTGCGGCTACTACGGCAACTACTACGGTGGATGCATCCCTATAGAGTCATAAAGCATTTTGGATTGCTCGCGGTTTTGCAGTCAGCGAGGATATACCAGCCGACCCGTGAAAATAGCTGGACCATTGAAACATTTGGAGCGGCGACGAGCTGGTTGGCGCTTTCGGAGCTACTCCGGCTGGACGCTATTCAGACTAGGGCGCTTTCATGGAGGAATCAGCCGCTCGTCGGGTTCCAGGTTCAAAATATTTCCTGCCCGTGTTGCGTGTCCCTGGTACCGATCTAGGTCTAGGTCTAGAATCATTTGCTTCCTTACGTTTTAACTGCCTGGTGAAGATCACATTTTCATTACAAGGACAAACAAAACACCGTCATACCAAATGTGTCATGGTTCACAAACACAACAATAGAGAGTTGTTCGAAAAATATCTCGACTCCCACTCGGAGCCCTTTATTATCTGTTACCTGGCTGTTTTTCCGATGGTTTTTGGTTCAATATACAGATTGTTAGTGTCCAAATCCGTTGCAATGAATTTGTCATTTTGTTTCGTAGTTCAACCCTGCCGCACGCGGCCATCAGTTGCCATATGAACACGACATTCCACGGTCGGCGTAATCACATGAACCCCAACCATCAAAAATTGAGTTCTCTACAAAGCATTGTAGAGGAGAGTACATCGATGGATACAAGTTCGTGGCTCCCACTCACTCTTTCCCTGCTGCTGCGTCTCTCGCTCTCGGCTGACTTCTCTGTGCCTTCTGCATATGCTGCCACCCGCAACGCCGCCACCCTAACCTCAATGCATGATGCCACTGCTCGACATATCTTGCCTCCTTGGCGATTCACAAGCTCCCACGCACGTTGCACCCGACCCTCGACCCCAATATGCTCGCTGCACGATTCAAGCGCCACCGTACGACCGTCACACACTCGGCAGCGCGTGTCGCTGTGCCTTCCATCACTCCCTCCTTCGCTTGTTGTTCCTTCCCTTCCTCACCCTTTGCGCCGTCCCCTCCTCTCCTCCCTCCCCATCTCCGCTCTCATTCGCTCCTGCTTCCCCCTCCCTCTCCATGGGGGCCTGTCCCGCCATTCCTTACCAGTCCACCGCACAATTGCGCACCCGTGCCCATCGACGTGCTCTGTGCAGACGTCTACTCTTGCCTGTGCCGATGTGCACTCGCAGCGCGGCCTCGTCTTGCAGATCCACAGAGATTGGCTTCACTGCAGACGAGTGTGATGCGAAGCCGGCGCTACACACGCCCGCCCAATGCGCGTGATCTCCCCTCCTCTTCCCTTCACTCTACCATCTTCCTCAACTCTTCCTCACATCCCGCTCCTCCCGCCCCATACACCTCTCCCCTCCCCCCACTGTTCTCCCTGCATTCGTCCCCGTATGCCGCCGGTCACACCACACCCCACCATCATTCCTCCCCTCCCCTCCCTCCCCTAGCTCTGCTCGGAATGAGTAGTATCTACCCCCATACATACCTATAGCAAGTAAGCAAGTACATCACTCTTTAAAGTACTACGTACCAGTACATACGTCGAATGAATTTCTGACCCAGAATGTGACTTGAGTAAGATTGAGTTAGAAGTCAATTCAAGTCCAGTCGGGATTCTAGCTAGCACCCTTATACAACTTAGCCTGGATCCAATTCTGATGGCTCACGCAGTCGAGTCGAGTCGAATCGTCACGGGCTGGTCAGAATCCGTTGAGGCCCCGGGAAACTCCACCAAAGGCTTGTCCGAAAATTTGCGATTTCCTTGTCCACAAAGTGGCTTTTTGAGGCCAAAGCCGGCCAGCCTTGTACCAAAAAGTGGCTTTTTGAGAGAAGATCTCGAGAATTTTTTGCAAAAGTTGAGGTGGGAGTTGCAACTCCGCGCAGTGCAGGCTGTGCAGTGCTAGATGTCGCTGCCAAACCCCGGAATCTGTCTTGTACGTCGGTAGTGCTGCGCCCGATGGTGCGGCGAAAAATTTTCGATTTTTATTTTTATTTTTTATTTGCCAAACACGTGATGACCCCTGTCCGAAAAGTGGCTTTTTCAGGTCGAAACCTCTGAGACAAGTGGCTTTTTGAGGCCAGATCTGATGATTTTCTCGGACAAGCCTTTGGTGGAGCTTCCCGGGGCCTATCCGTTGTCATATTTGGTAGCGGGCCGTGCCGCTCGTCGGCCTTACCAGCTTTATCACCGTCCGGTTCAGCATCCCGCGGCATCGCCTCCAGATGTGAGGCTTCAACAAGTAAGATTTGGACAAGAGTACTCACTGCATTCCGTAACCGGTCGGCACATTATTATATCTACCTTGTTGACGACGGTCGACATCGGCCGATCATGGTCGGCACACGTCACGTCGGCAATTTTTGCCTACCTGTGCCGACGCTGTGTCGCCATCCGTCGACTTGAGGTCGACAAGGTCTTCCTACCAGCTTCACCACCTCCTCAGATTGGTGCCTTACTCTGCTAGCTTTATCCCTCCGGTATTCAACTCGGTACATGTTTTACTAGAGCCGATTTTTTCCAGGTAATTAATCCCAATTTATTACCCTTGATCTGCACTTCTCTCATCTACCCTGCCTCAGGCAAGAGTTCAGAAGGCACTGAACAGAAAAACTAGAGAGAGGAAAGGAGAAATAGTAAAGAAAGAAATAGTGGGTGGAGGGTTTGAGATTAAATGCGGGCAAATAAAGAGAAGCCACTGTCGCCTTATGAGGTGGAACATCGCCTCGGAAGGAGGGTAAAAGTTTCTCTGGCCGTATTCGAGTGCGGTGAAGGTTGAAGCCGGTTGCCCTAGCTCAACGAGAAAGCAGTTCCAAATGAATGAAATGGACTCTGGAGAATGTAGGCATACATAGTAGGCTTGAAGAGGAAACCGGTCGAAATATACTCAAAATGTACTTGGACAGATAGCCCAACGTAGAAGTGGAAAGCCCTCTAGGAGGCCGAGGCAGTTTCCCCGGCCCGATTTGAAGCATTGGATTTGAAGCCCGAGAGGTGGTCCAAGGGTGGTTGACTTAAAGAATAAATTTAGTTGAGATTTAAGTCCATCGGTAGGGTGAGAGATAAGGAAATAAACCGACAAGCATCGCTATCAAAATTAAGGTATGTAGGCTTCCCCGGTACCAGGAGGAGCCCGGAGGGCCTTTTGAATTCGAATCTATGAACTAGATCGAGTTCATGCCGAACTCTAGCCGGGCCGGCGGGCCGGTTTGGCTGGAAGACCACCATACGTTCACAAACTGTACGAAATCTTGACTGCCTTTACTTAGCATGGCTTGTATCTGCTTGCATTCGCGGTCCGGCGCCCAAGCGGCGAGTGCTTGTCGGCAGAATCAAAGAACTTTCCAAAATTGATTTGTAACCTTGGTGCCTATTGGCGCCGAGATCAGGCGCTTTTGATCAAGTATAAAGTGTCGCACGCGGAGGATTAGCCAGCTTCATCCTTTCATTATCCACCCACTTTCCTTCGCCTAGGCTGTGCCTCACTTGCACTTTCATTTGCCTTCACTCGCCAACCCCGCAACTCGTTTAACCTCCTTACCGCAATGCAGTTCCTCATCGTCCTCACTTTGCTCGCGTCTTTCTTCAGCGTCGCTTTTGCAGCGCCGGTCCAAATTGCCAAGCGCGCGCCGCGCACGTACGCGCAGCTCTCTATCGGCGGTGGTGTCGGCGGAAACGCGCTTGCGGAGGCGCAAGCGAAGTTCCCTGGAACTCCCGCCACGCTGAGCAAGGCGACTACGTCTGATTTCAGTGTGCGTCTCAACCCAGGCTTTTTTGTTCCTCCGCATGCTCACCAAGTCAACACCAGGCCGATGCGCACTGCTCTGTGCTTGCCGAACAGGCATTCATTGATGCCGGCGCGATCGCGTCCTCTAACCGCGCGACGAACGGCGTATCCGTTGGGTTGTTGTACGTGACTTCACCGCAAAATTTTCCTGACATTGCTGCTCAACTTGCGCAGTAAGAACAAGGTTCTCAAGATTTTCGGCACCATGGTTGCTCTCCAAGCGGAGATCGCGCAGAACGGGGGAAAGGCATCGGCTGCCCAGACGGTGCGTCAACGTTCCTCCTCCGCATGTTCTGCGGGAGCCTAAATAACATTGTTAGGCGCAACTCGACGACCTGAATGCCAAGCTCGCCGTCAACGTCGCGGTCGACAAGACCAACGCGGGCCTCAAGAGCCAGGACGTCTCGTTCACTTGCTGAGCCTCGTTCACTTGCTGAGCGCCTCTCATCCTTTCATTAGGCATTTCTTTTATCCAGAGTCTCCCAAATCTTCTGTACTCCTGGCATCTCCATTTCACATGCACTGGCATTCGGGTTGGATTGGATTGAGTTTGGCGCGTTGTATACATACCCCGTTCTTTAGTCGTGCCACGTAAATAAACTGGGTTCTGAAAGCACATAGTCCAGGGCGAGGATTGGGCTTTGTTCCCAAAACGCGGATTCGGTTGAGTCGCCAGAACCTCAACGAAGGGAGTGCCGGTACTTAATGAGTCTTCGTGCGATCATATGTATGGCCGTGCGACTGGATTTCGCGGATCGCGATGCGATCAGTTTCGGCGCTGCCATAGCTTCGTTCCTCAATCTCTGGCTCTTTCCCGCAATAATTATGAACAGTTTACTCACCAATAACGAGAACGATGGTCAAGAACTTGACAGGGGCAAAAAACGCCGTTTCTGCGATGTCTGCCGCCGTAAGAAGCGTGCGTTCTTTTCTCAGGTATTCTTGAATCCCCGGTGACAAATGCACGACAATGTCATGTCTCACGGCGAATCTCGATTGCACATTTGTTGAAGTCCCAGTTTCCGAACTCGCCATATTCCTTGGCTATTAATTCGCGCTCCTGATCAATAGAAGCACTCCCAAAAGGTGGGTCTTTCGACTATTACAGCTCTTTGCGGAACTTAGGGCGCAGCTCATTTTTTATCAAAATTTGATGTTTCTACTAGGATGGCTGCTGTGGGCTCAATTCCCAACCGTTTCCCTTGAAAATATGACCATTGAATTCGCATTTCCATTCTGGAGGGCATGGCCTCCTCAGATTTTCTGATGGCGAATCAAATTACCTGATTGGGAGAATATCCAGGTTTTGAATAGGATGGCTGTAGCATGAGCTATATTTGTTCAATTGGGCTAATTTTTTGATACAATGGACTCACAGGTATACCAGAGGGCAGCAAATACCGGAATTTTTAATGTGACCCATACCTCAGATTCATTATCTATTACGAGCACATCAAACTCTATTTTTGAAGTCTTGAGCCAAATACAAGTTATATAAAAAATCCCGGTATTTGCTGCCCTCCAGTATACCTGTGAGTTCATTGTATCAAAGAATCCGCCCAATCAAACAAATATAGCTCATGTTACAGCTGTCCGGCTCAGCTACAGCCATCCTACTCAAAGCCTGGATATTCTCCCAATCAGGTAATTTGATTCGCCATCAGAAAATCTGAGGAGGCCATGCCCTCCAGAATGGAAATGCGAATTCAATGGTCATATTTTCAAGGGGAACGGTTGGGAATTGAGCCCACAACAGCCATCCTGGTGGAAACATCAAATTTTGATAAAAAATGAGCCGCGCCCTAAGTTCCGCAAAGAGCTGTAAACTAAACCATCCTCAGGCTCTACACCGAGTCTCTCCTTCAATAGCTAACTAGATCTGGACACTCAAAAGCACAGCTCGAACGTTCCGAGGCGCTTGTGCGTCGGCTCCGCGTCGAACTCACGAATGCCCATTTCCCTAGTAGTTCCTCCACCAATACTCCTCGTCTCTTCCACCCTTCCCAGAACGAGGGGACCGTCGTTCCTCCGCCGCGCACATACTATCCGGATGTGCCCGCCGTTTCATTATGCGTTATGCACACCACACTCCGCAGTCTCACCGCCCCCGCCGCCGCGCCGCACGCGGATGACGTGTTGGACCTCGAAATTGCGAACAATGTGTGCCTTCTTTCTTGCTTCGGTGATCAGTCTTTAATGCTTCCGGAAGTTTGAGAGGCTTTCGGTGGGGACGCCATTCAACACATTTTACGGGAAGAGCTCGGAGGTCAACCTCGTGAGCGCCGCGCTTCAGCTCACAGCTGATGTGAAGCACAAAGAGTCGCAGAAACAGCATTTTCCCAACGACCCTCGCGAAGACAGACGAGGCAGAAAAGGGGACGGAACGTGGACCTCCCGGCGGCCACAATTTTGGACGTGGAAGACCGTAGGTTTTCTTTATTCTGTGAGGCACTCAACGTTGATGTCCTGTCAGCGCGGCGATATCACATCTCACCTACACACGTTCTAATTGCCCTCCGATGCTCAAATGAGGATCTCACCGAGCTTTATTTCGCGTGCTGAGTAGCAAGCGCGGTGGATTGCTCCCTGTTCCGAAATGCGAAATTGTGAATGTGCACAGATGCATGGATGTCATACGTCCCTGCGAAGTTCTCCGGCTTCAAAGACATAATTGAGAGCAGACAAGGTTATGGATGGGTCTGATTTTCCGCGGACAGAGCCATGTATCTTCCTTGTTGTATTTTCACCATTCTCCGCAATATAAGTAATTGCTAACCTACAGATAATGAATGAACCTGTGGACAGGCCATGTGCTTCATCAACGGCTCGCTCTAATCCCAAAACGTCTTTTCGGTTTGCGCAGCAGTCTGACTCAAGTTACTACTAAAGCGGCCAGTAATATTGGTGGAAGTCTTCCCGAAGTTACGTTAGTACTCGTTCATTACAGGTTCCCTCGACGTTAGCACGGGCGATTCGATGCGCTTGCCATAGGGGAGTCATCTCAGCAGCCTGGTCTAATCTAATATCAAGAAGATTATAGTATCGGTTCCTTTGAGTGCTCCAAAAAAAAGTGAAGCCAACGGGACGCACTTAGAGATTGGACCGCAGAGACCATTCTTACGCTGGATTTCCGGTAAACACACTGCCTGCACTTCGTTTGGGAAAGCCGTTCCCCGCTTTTGTAAGTAGCGCCAGAGGACACCGACTAACCTCGTAAGCCAGTCAACATCCGCTCATCGGTACTTCTCACACGCGAAGTTCAATCTAAGCCAGGAAGAGAACCGAAATAGCTTTGGAGGTCGGCATCCCCGTATAGTAGCGTCACGTTAGGGCGGGTTTCGCTTATTAGCTCGACTGGATTCAATTACTCCCCCCAATGACTTCACTCCGCTTTGCTTGTTTCCTGGCTGGTGCTCTTGCAGCTGGGGTATCAAGTACCCCGCTCTTCGGCGCCTCTTCCGGTAAATCTATGCTCACCCCCTTGGTCGACAATCACAGATATGGATTCATCAACAACTCCTACATTGTCGTCTTGAGGGCGGAGACACCCGCAGCCGTCATCCAAAACCATTTCAATTTCCTGGCGGCAGCCCACCAGGGGCAGTCGTTGGTGAACGATGGCTTTGCGATCGGACATGTATACGACCACATTCACGGGTACTCCGGTCGTTTTTCGACCGATTCAATTGAACGACTTCGCGAATGCCGGAGGTTGAATTTATTGAACGGGATCAGATTGTGCGCACCCAGGCGACACAGACCAGTGCTCCTTGGGTGAGTTCCAATCAGTCTGACCTGTCTCTACACTTTTCTTCTTCGAAATAGACTGACGGCATCGGTAGGGGCTCGCTCGCGTGAGCCACAGGTCCAAGCTCACACTTGGAACTTTCACCCGCTACGAACATGACCCGAGCGGCGGCAAAGGCGTCGACGTGTACGTGATCGACACCGGCATCAACATTTATCACACCGAATTCGAAGGGCGCGCCGAGTGGGGCCGAACTATACCTGAGAACGAGGCCAACGTCGACGGCAATGGCCACGGTACCCACTGTGCCGGTACCATCGCGTCACGCAAGTACGGTGTCGCCAAAGCCGCAAAGGTCATCGCTGTCAAGGTGCTCGGGTCGGATGGTAGTGGTACCATGTCGGACGTCCTGGCTGGTGTCAACTACGTGGTCTCCTCCGCCCTCACCAAGGCCGCGCGAGGAGATACCGGCCACAAGGGTTCCATCATCAACATGAGCCTGGGCGGTGGCAAATCGCGTGCCCTTGACGAGGCCATGAATATTGCGGTTGCCGTCGGAATTCACGTCGCCGTCGCTGCTGGTGCGGCTCTTCCTCGTCTAACTCTCGCCTTCACTCACTGTCCACAGGGAACGACGACCGCGACGCCTGCAACTACTCCCCGGCCGGCGCGGAGGAGGTCATCACTGTCGGCGCGTCGACCATCGGGGACGAGCGGGCGTATTTCTCCAATCACGGGAAGTGCGTCAACGTGTTCGCCCCCGGCTTGAGCGTTGTATCGACATACATTGGCTCCAACACGGCCACTGCTACGCTGTCAGGCACTTCCATGGCCTCGCCACACACTGCGGGCCTTCTGGCGTACCTTCTCTCGCTCGACAAAACTCAATTTGCGGCCATCTCCGGTTCAATGGAACCTCAGCGCCCCTTCGGCTTCATATCGTCCCTGTACACTAGCATGCGCACCGTGCTCGGCGAGTGGGCGGCGGACCTCATTTCCGTACAGCGTATGGGGAAGGAAGTGTCTGCTACCGCTCTTACTACGCCGGCGGAACTCCGAAAGGTGCTACTCGGGCTCGCGACGAAGAACGCGCTCCCAGCAGTCGACCTCCTGGGGGCGTCGAACCTGCTCATCTTCAACGGCTTCACAGATTAAGATATTTCCCTGCGTGAACCGTGCCAGTGAGGATAAATAGACATACCCCTGCCCGCTGAAACTTCTCCCTGACAGCTACCTACAATATCTTGAGTTCCATTCTCAGAATCGAAATATATGTTTTCGCTCATTTCCGCTACATTCCATTTGATTCTAAGCTTTGTTACCACATCCATGGCCTCGAGGTTTTTTTCTTTTCGCGTGATCAGTAGTTGTAAATGTTGCCACCAATGATTGCCGATGTCGTGCCGCGGATTTTGATAACTTCCCTACGGCCCGCTAGTCTGTATCGTGATTGCCGATCTCAATATCTGGTTTGAATCACTTGCTTACTTTCCTCCTCAAACGTAAGCTCCAAATTAGGAAACATATTTCGGCGCAGTCGGCATCGAACTGATTCTGCCGTTTCTGCCGACATGTGTCATCGCGCTTACTCCAGCTCACTTCGCACAGTACAAGTCCGTATAAATCATTTAATCAATATAGCGATACTACACCGATACAGAGACCACGAGAGTGGGTCGACAATCAAGAGCTGTGTTGGAGATATGGGTATGTAGTCTGTATTGGGGTGGGCATTGCGGGATAGGAATAGAAATGCGGGTTATGGTGGTAGAACTGATAGTAACCAAGCGGCGGCGGCGCGGGCGCAGATGGCGACGGAATTGCTGCCGGTGCTGTAGATGGCATCGGAGGAAGGGGAACGCGAGGCGGGTCCATTGTTTTGGCCTTCTTAGCGGATGACTTGGCTAAACTGCCGCTACTTGCCCCTGCTCCATATGCTGGATCCCCAGCTCGAACGCGCCGAGTCTTGACCTTGGGAAGCATCATCTGTCGAGCGGTGGATGGCTTGATGACAGGTGCGAAGAGCTTTGCCGAAGGGAGCACCGATCCATTGTCAGTCCGTCGAAGCATTTCGTCGAGGGCTTCTTGAAGCTCGTCAAAGCATAGTGTGTCCGTTTTACTTTTCATCCTGGGCATGCGCAGGCGGGCAGCAAGGCGCTCAAGCTTCTCCGTGACAGCTGACATGACAGCGGTAGCTTTGACGGCAACAGGAACCGGAGGTAAGACACCGCAAGCCTCCGAGTCGGTTTCAGGAAGGGATGAGAGGGCAGGCACTTGAGGACTTGTTGAAGTCGCGGGAGCTTTGTCGGCATCCATTGCGTCGGTAGGATCGTTCACATCCTCTTTGAATAGGTCTTGCACGGCGCAGATGTGTTTGCAGAACGAGATCAATGGGTAGTCGGGACAGGTGCAAGTGTAGGTGTCCATATCGATCTCGTACACTTTTGAAGGGCTCGACTTTGAGGGAACAATGTATTTGCTGTCGCCTAAGGCCTGTGTAGTGGATCAGATTAGAATGGGGTGTCAGAACCAACGCACCGTGATGTCCTGTTTGTCATACACCTTGCTGCGCCTGAGGATTTCCTGTCGTTTCTTCACTTCTACGTCCACTCCTTCGAATCCCAGTTCTTGGCGACGCTGCTTCAGTGCGTAGTAGGGAAGGACCTCGTTCACGAGGGTGTTGATCAGATGGTCGAGTCGCCGGTTGCGCTTCCCATGCAGAAACTTCCCTTTGAGCACATGATGCCATCTAAATCGCAATTATCAGTTAATTAACAAAGAGATGAATGTTTTCACGTACGCCTCAACAAGCATATTAGTGTCACATAGCTCAAAGATAGACCTGTCCTTCCGATACACAGCCGACCACATCTTCACTACCTGGGGCGACATCCAATAGCTGTTGAGGTACCGACAAACTTGGTAGGAGCCATAGCTTGAATCTTCGCCCACGCGGTATTGAAGTCGTCGAGGTCTGTCATTCTTATCCAGCGTTTGAGTAGGTCCCATAGCTTAGGATGTGATGTGATATGGAAGTGCTTTTGCTAAGCATGCAAGACGTGCCACCAGCACAGCAATATGAAGTCCCGGCAATACGCTTCCAAGTTCCGACGATAAGTCTCTTCATAGACGTCGATGCAGGCATTGATTTGCGGCCAGTCAAAATCAGACATGATCTTGTGCGGGATCGTGTCGGGATTGCGTAAACGATGTACTTTGAGGAAATAGCAGATAGTCGTCTGTTTTCCGTTAGATGCCAGGAGCCAAGACACCGGGACACCTGCAGACCGTAAGTACTGTAATAGAACCTCGGATAGAAGAAAACACACCGTGCCCCCACCTGTCCCGCACAACTAGTGTCGTCAAGTTCATATTCTCGTACATTGTTGTATTATGCGTTGCGTCAATGCAGACAATGCCCTGGCCATACTTTGCGAACATTGAGCGCTGCCAGTTCGTCTGTATCATGCATACGAAAACATCTTGATCTAGCCCAGAGCCCGGGGGTGGTGGATCCGACCTCGATTTGAAACCCAGAAGCTGTCCCTTGCGCTGCAGGTTGTGGACCCAGCGGAGTGTAGAGATCCCATCGTCCGGGTCAAGGCGAACAGTCTCAGCCTCGATCTGCTTCTCGATTCGACATATATCCCGTAATTGAATCACCTCGTTGCGATTGGCGACTGTACCCTCTTGTAGGTCATTATCGAATATAGCGTCGGCATCATAGACACTGCGGTGAAGTAGCTGCAGCTAAAAACAGGTCAGACCTTCAAGCGGGGTACGGGAACAAAAAAAAAACATACGATGTGCTCCGGCGACACCTTTAATCGCAGCATCCCCGCTATATACTCGCACGTATCCTTCGGAATTTGAGTGAAGCGAAGATTGAGGTTCCCGGTGTTGTGATTATGAGTGGAGGAGTAGTTGCCTAGCACGACAGACTTCCCAGCATATTGTTTGACGATCAGTGTGCATTTGCAGTCCGTATACTTGTTGTCGCGTTTACGATTCCATTCAGGATGTAGTTTTGTATAGTCTTTACGGCCGCCAGTATTGCCCCGCGAGCAGACATAGCGCAATGCACGCTCGTAGATTGGTGCATTTTGGTACGTGTTGACCAGGCGTAATTCGATGGCGAGGGTACGTTGTTCTTCCGCAAACCAGCCCTCGAAGGCCTTGAATGAGTCCCATTTATGCTGATACTTGCCACAGTCCAAGTCATATTCAAAAGACCCCACTGGAGGCGGTGAGGCTGTCGGGTCTTCAAATGCACGAAAGACAGCAGTTTGAGGCTTTTCAAGTGGCACGGCGGGTTGTAAGATAGGCGTCAATAGGAACCAGCACCCTTATATAAGCAATTATGTAATGTGACGTAAAGGGTCAAATCCGCCTCGGCGGAGAAATTTTTGATTTTTTGACCCTTTGTTTGAAGCCTGGAAGACGTCCCAAAAATTTCAAACACATCTTGTCAACGAGATTTCAAACAGATGTGAATACTGCGATCAAAAAGGTTCCATTTCACTCGGCCCGATATCTGGCAGGTGGCGGAGCACCGCCTCTTACCATATATGGAAGCCATCAATTATGCCGTAAGGTCAAATTCGGAATGCAAAAAAAGCAAAGTTGTTCCAATCGACGAGAAAAAGACCATAGAAACAAAAAGAAAAAAATGTCACATATTTTTTTTCCAGGTTGACATCACATGAGAATGAGGACAGATATCAAAATTCCGCTCTGGTAGAGGGCTCCCCAATGCTGTCCTCTAACACTCTACCAAGGCAAATTTTGAGTTTTGGTCGAGGGGCGGCCGTGATCTTCGTCGGCGTCGGGGTCACGCGTGACGCTTACATAACACGTGCTGGTTCCTATTGACGCCTATCTTATTCGTCCGGGGCGGCCAACACAGAAGCGTCCGAGCATTTTGGACAGGTTTCGACCACGGCGAGCACGTACAACGCGTAGAGAAAAGCCAGAGAAATGGAGGGAGCTGGGACGATGGTCACACTGTGACCCGCCTGTTTTCTCGTTTCGGTGCTTATTTCGTTGCTTCACTATGCAGGAGCAAATGTTTCTTGTATTCCAGTACTATACATATGTAGGTAAACGAGAATGGATCACGACCAAAGCACAAATCAAGGTATGTATAGTAAAAGTAAATCGAGGGCCGGTATAGTCAAACATAATCAATGGTGTGATTTGTAGCTGTACAGTGTGGGGAGGAGTGCGGTGGGGAAATCGGGAGAACTGGGAGTGGATAGAATGGAGGAAGAAGCAGATGTGGAAGAGGTAAGAGAGGGGACCGGAGAATCAGTCCGGGTAGAGATGGTGAGGCGCGGGCGCTTGGGCCGGCGCAATGGCACCGGGCTGACCACCTCTACATCATCACTACCCGAATATCGACGACGCCGGCGTGAGGAGGTGGCAGGGTCCTCGACGATAATGACCTCGTCATCCGAATCGGGGAGCGGGTGATCTGACGTGCACGCCGCTTGCCTTTGCTCTTGGGCAGCAACGGCTGGACGAGGAACCGTGGAACGGGAGGGTTGGCGTGGGCGTGAGCACGAGCGATGTGTTCTTCTTCGTCGACACCGGCACCAACTCCAAGAGAGCGAACGAGGAGCGGCTGGCCCGTGGAGAGGGTATGTATATAGCTTGCTTCTACAGTCATCCATGAGCTGTACGGGGTGGAATAGGCCTGATAAGGTCCCTTCGACTCGAATATCCATCGAGGCCAGCTCGGCGGGTTTTGTATGGCAGTGACGGCTGGGGCGTGCAGGTTGTCTGACCAGTGAACGAGTACAAACTCATTGTTGATGGGAGAGATTTGGTTTTGGCGAGGAGACGGAGATGGGGAAGGAATCAGAGAGAGCTCAGCAGCACGTTCACGGCGTCATTCACGCTCTTCACACGCTGTTCGCTTGACGTGTTGGGGGATGCGAGCAGCATATTGCGTGACGGCGCTGAGAGCTTCCAGAGACGGACCAGATAAGGGAGGCAGGGCTTTGCGAGGCAGAGGCGGGGGTGCTGGAGAAGCATGGACGGCGCAAGCACCAGCCTCAAGGCAGTGCCTTTTGCACAATTGGTTAGGACAAAGTCGATGGAGCTTGATGAGCTGGCAGGGACCAAAGGCACAGGTCTTGGCCTGAGGGGCAGGAGGAGTGGCAGAAGAGGTGGAAGGAGTGGCAGGAGCGGCGGGAGGGGCAGCGGGCAGTGGCGTAGCGTTGGCGGGGAAAAAAAAACCAGAACGCCGGGATGAGATCTTCATGTCGTTCATTGTAACACTATATATGCCATTAGAGGTGGTTTTACAAAGGGCGAGATGGGATATACGGATATACACACCTTGATATAATCCCGGCCGATGTTGGCGCCAGACCTTGCTGTCTTGGGCTGTAGACGGCGGCGACATCCTGGCTTGGGGCAGCGGAAGGTTGCGTTGGTGCGACTGGGAGGCTGTAGCCCGTGTGTTTCATAGTAGCAGGGCATCGCAAGATTGAGGGAGGAGGGAGGAAGCGCGGTGTTTGTGTTTGTGCCCAAACAAACGCGAGGCGGCAAAGGTTTCGGCAGAGAGACCAGGTGCCGAAGCGCCGAAATAAGTTGCCAAATCGGGAGCTTACGTTTGAGGAGGAAAGTCAGGAGTGGTTTGAATCCGGCCTACCGGCGGCCTTGGTGTCCCATACTCAATGGAAACAGACTCAGACTTGAGGAAATGTCCAATGCCGTTAGTTCATTCATGTCGTTTTATTAGTGATGAGCCGGCAATTTGTCCAGTGGTGAAATCAGCAAAAACGGGCTGATTTTGCGATTTTCTGAATATTCGCGGGGTAGGTTGAAACGCCGAGGAGTTCACGGACACGTGGTTGATGGGAACAGCGCGCACTGGTCTGTGGCGTGTCGAGAAGGAGACGCGTTGGAAGGAAACGGGAACACGTTTCATCTGAACAATGGTTTCTATGTGAACAATAGCTGTTTGTGATTGGCTGTGCGGACCAAACAGTGTAGATATAAAAGCTCAATGTAAACTTGATAAAAGAAGAATATACCCCACCTTTCACCCCCCTCTTAGTTCGGTTTCTCTTGTTTTTGTTTTTTTGTGGACACGTCCAAAGTCAGCCCCAGCTCCAGCACCCTGCCCAATTATGGATCGTCGCGCGCCTTACACGGCCCGACCCGCGGCAGGAGCGTCCTGGTTCTTGCTGGCAAGACTAGTGGTCCTGCTACAGGGTCTTTTGCCCCTGTTTTGGTTTCTTGGATGGTTCTCATTGGACGGTATGGATTGGGATTTGGCAAGATTTGGGTTTGGGTTGGACATGTTGGTATGGTGGATTCAGAAGAGATGTTGGAAGGAGAATCAATGCAGGAGGTTTGAAGGGTTGTACGACACACTCGGCGGCGCGCTGGGCCGCGCCGCATTACCATCAATATTTTAATTGAGCTCTTACGCACCGGCATTCGACGTTGATCACCTGGATTGCAGCATGCGTATACTTCGCATGGAGCCCCGACCTCGTGCGCACTGGATTGTTGGTTGTATGTGGCATTGTTGGTTGGATTACCATCTTCACCCATGCTCCGTATCCCCGCGCTTCATTAGAGAGCTTGCACAAAAGCCGCACGCGGCACTATACTTTTTTTGCTCCGGAGCCTTCACTAGGAGTGTTGAATAGCACCCTCTGACCACCAGAGCGAAGAAAATAAAAAGCCGCATGCGGTAGGTTTGCGCAAGCTCTCTATTATTGCCGGGTTGAAGCCAACCGACTTGAGACAATTCGATTGAGAACGTTCAGAATCACTAGTTAACGCCTTGAATTAACCCTCATTTCTCCTGTGCTCAGTTATTCATCTACGCAAGCAGTATCCAGGAGTTCTCCGGAGCCATACAAGTTGTGAGTCCTCTGTAAATACACCAGAAACATTTAACCAAATGCGAGGTTTAGAACCAGTACTTCACTTCCCCGGCCGTTGACTTCACCATGCACTCAACCCGGTGATGTGTTTTGGAGACAGGAACCATAAAAGCCCTACGATGTTGGTGTTGGAAGCATGAGAGATTTCCGTCTCCTCTTTTTCCTCTTCATCCACAATGCTTTTTTCCTTCGGATTTGTTGTTACTGCCTCCATGCTCTCGCTTATTCCCGCCGTCGCAGGACTTCCGGGGCGTGTACCCTCCGTTTCCGCGCTTTCAGTAGCCAATGAACTTTCAGGTGGAATGCGAATGCCCTACGGGTAAATCCGATGGCCCTCAGTACTACTGTCAGGATAAGCGCCTCAGCCCTGCCGACTCGCCCTTCGACCTTCCACCTCGGGATATTCACATCGCTTGCACATTTGACGTACCCTTGAGCGAGAGGGTGAATGGGGGGCATGTATGCGCAGCACGAAATCTTCCAAGACTCAGTGGCAACCTGGATGCAATTTACCTCGAGAGCGGTCGCTTAGCGTCTTGGTGATACATTTGACAACGTACATCGGGAAAAGTGAGCGCTCTTTTTGGTGTCTCCGTTCCCCTATCGTCCGAGTTCATCGTTGGTGTGCCGGTCTCAATCGCGCGCGAGGCTGTACGCGCTGACCTCAAGACGGACGAAGATCTCACCAGGGGGTCTGCCATCTAGACTTGTACTGAGCTGGATTGCCTTACTGCGTCGAAGTATGCGGGACTCGCACCAACAACCCAGTTGCTACCGTGTTCGGCCAATGCCGGACTTACGTGGCGACAAGAGGTTCCTCCCTATCGCCACGACCATGTCGCGCTGGAGACTCGGTGTGCCAGCTCGTACCTTTCTATGCTGCACATAACGCAAACCCGACGACTACCTCGGGCACGGACAAAAACAAGATTGCATGCTCCCCGCGACTCCTGCGCTTGCGCCGCTGCTTACCCACTATACTCACCTCGGCGGTATCTGCCCCAGCAAGTGGCTTGAGATTTACACCCTCAGTACAGAGGGGTACGACTACCCGCCCTTCGACGGCTTCCAGCTCTCCACCGCCAAATATCTGTATATGAGCGAGTATATTGGGACGTAAGCACCGGCCGGGTCACGGCGAACCTGAGCTCGCCGTGCATTTGCGGATTTCGACATGAATCATGGCGACGTAGAAGGAGCTCCACAGAACAGCGACCATGAAACCGGATAATTGGGGGGTGCTGAGAGGTTTCGGAGCCGGAGAATTAACGGCACTGTCCCCTGACGAGCGAAGGACCCATATTGCGTATTGAAAGCCGAGAGAGAGCATGCAGCACACAAGACTGAAAATGGCCCTAAAAATCATCGGGCTCAGTTTAATTGTCAGGGATTTCGCGTAGGAATTACCAGGTCATCCAGGTGAGAGGAAGAGATAACATAATTCCGACATTCCAAAGAGAATGGGATCCTTGCGTCGAGTTAGCGCGATCCTATGATGATATATGTAAACTCTACTTGCGGGAGGTCGGAGCTGAATAGATGCTTACAATGAATCGATCGGAGGACTGTGCTTTGCAATCCCCAATACGGAAAGCAAGAAATACCGTATACACGAAACCAAATAATGCGAATATCCCGCCAAGAATGTCGAAGCCCTGCGCAACGGTGCTGCTTGCGACACCTCCTACGGGAAGTAGCGCCGCAGACGCACTACGAGTCAAGTGAGCACAAGTCAAACTTAGGAAGCATGCACCTACGCAACGAGAGCAAGGTTGGCGGCCAATACCCACGTTTGGTATATGCTTAGCCGCTGTTCCAGCCGCTGAAGGTTCCAAACTACCATTTTGTCGTGAAGGAACGGCGGAGCAATCATGAAAAGGTATGCAGCGCTAAGGTGGTTTCCGAGGTTGGCAAACCACCTGCTTAGATCTGGAGTTGGCAGGCATGAACAAAAATTGGTGTGGCTGCTGGTGGAGCTGGGTTGCGGCGTTGCCCCGCCGATACGCAGGTGCGACGACACAGCCCTCAGATAGTCACCAAGTCCTTCGGGAATAGTTGAAGCATGGGTCGTACGGGAAGGGCACCGGGTCACTTGAAAAGGTATGTTCGGAGTCTTCCTCCTTCGAGTGTGGTCCACGACGGCGTAGGACAGAGTCCTGAGTGGACTGGCTGATGGACGTAGGTGTCGGGTCGCCCGAAGACTCCGTGCCGTCACACTGAGGTTCCGATTCTTCATGGACCTCTATCTCTTGTATCTTGCGACCAAGTTGGGCGTTGATGCAAGGAATATCGTCCACTAAGAGATGTCGTAGGGTGGCTTCGAAGTGTGCTCAGTAGTTGAACGTCCGACAAATTGGATAGACGCACGATATTCGAGGAACTTATCTAACGATACAGCGGTTGTGTATCTGACATAAAGATCGTCGTCCCATCTGAGAATCGACAAGAGACGGGGAATTATGGCCCCAGTAGTCTCCTCAAATCCGACTGAAGTATCGATGAGCACATTGTTCTATGGCGACAGAGCACATTGTTCTATGGCGACAGAACAACTCACAGTGTGCGGCAAGTGTCATCAGCACTCCAACTGCCGTTGATCTTGCGCTGGCGTCAGGATCCTGAAGCACCTGGGAAATGGCAGGAATCATCGCCTTGAGGGCTCGGTACAGCGCTGCTATTGTGAATTGGAGGTGATTGAGATAAAGAGCGGACTTACAAGAGTCAGCAGCGGATCCAATGGAAGAATCCAGGATTGGGATAGCGACTTGGATATTCTTGAGCAACGACTCATCTGCCGAACAGTGGACTTACATATAGCCAAATCTCCCACTAAGCCACAGGCTTCTCGGCGAACCTTACTGTCTGTGGATTCGAAAAGCCTGCCCAGCACGTAAAGTATCCCGGCATCCAAGACGGCTTGAACTGGCTCCGGAAATTTGGTGATTGACCGAAGTGCACCCAAGGCATGATGCACGTTGGCATCGTTGCTTAACGAGCTTGGGTTATAATTGCCACTCTTGTTGGGGATTAGAACTCACCGTAATAATGAAACTATGTGCCGACAAAGATCTGAAGTCAACATGGAGTTTCTCGTTGAGTCATGGCTGCCCAGTTGCTGCACAACCAAACAAATCGTGGTTTGATCGGGTAGTTGCATAACCACATCGAGCAGATCCAGCAGCCCCGCAGCAATGACAGCCTGTGCGCCTTCCTCAGATTCAGCAATTAAGGCGAGTATGGTGGCTGCTTATGAACGACTCTGGGTGTCTTTACCACTGGAACCAAATTAATGAGAAAAATAGTATGCCACGGGCAGCACCCACCGAAGGACTGTAACAAGCCCGCGAGACGGGTCTGCACGTACTACCGACTCCAGTGTTGAATCCACGATTGCGAGGCTCCATAGCATGTCACAGGTTGCGGCCCACACCTCCATGTTTGACAACGAAAACAGTTTTGTCGAGATAGTTTCAAGGCTCCAGCTTGAATGACAGCCCGCCCGCCGTTGGCATTTTTTGCTATCAAATAGAGCGCACGCAGGGCACGCACAGTCAGCGTGGGGGGTTACACCGCTGCGAATATGTGAAAGAAATTAACAGGAATGCAAGCAGAGACTCACTGTGACAACGAGACGAGACTTGAGCAGGAAGGTTTCAGGGCAAGATTTATCAGCACATCACATGCATAGGTCTGCAGCTGTAGGTCCGAGGTCTGAAGAAATTGGTGTATAACCCCGAGTCGATCAAAGTGATTGTGCCACTTCGAGCGCATCATCATTGGATACCTCTTTTTTGGCAATGTGCTTGAGAATCTTGTTTTTTGTTGAGATCCCAACGTTTGGGTATCTGTGAGTCTGTCAGACCAAGATGGACAGGGGGGAAAATCTTACTCGAGCCAGCTCAGAAAGAGTTTTGTGCTCTTGCTGGAAAGTGGTAAGTCGTGATCTTTCTTCATGAATTGTACTGCCTGACGGTCGTTCATGAACCTCAATAGCGGCTTTCTGACTCGAATACCGATGGTTACCACCGGGGTCTGACTTTGTGGAAGCCTCATGACCCTTGTTCGCGACAGGACTCCATTAACAATAGTGGGCGCGGTGGGATTGAAACTGTCCACGGACCGTTGCGCTCTAGCCATTTCGATCCAGACCTTGTCTGTTTGTGCGAGTTCAAGGGCAAGGTTAACCAAATCTGCGATTGTCGTCTTGTAACGCGGGTCAGTTGCTGACGATCAATAAGACAATGGAGTTATCTACGACAGGAGAAGACACGCACTGGATGTTGCAACCCATTTCGGGGTATCCGAGAGCATAAGGGCGCATAACGGCTTGAAACAGAGGTCATGTACTGCCGAGGCCACGATGGTATCGAGCTCTGCCTCAAACTGGTCGTCATCCATCTCCTGGTTTCGTTGTTCCAGCTGCTTCTCTAGTTTGTTCCCCTGATCCTCGCGAAGGACATCAAGCTTCGTGAAAACGACAATAATCGGCACTGGGAGTTCGAAATGAGAAGGGAAACTATGATAGTTAGAAGACGCACAGTTCCCTCGATATTCCAGCAAAATTCTTTCTAAACCTCTCTCGAAGAGTCGACTGCCCGCGAAAGGTATATCGACGCAAACCCTGAGGAACGAGTGTGAGAAGTGAAACAACAAACATGATGTTCCGCTGACCAGATTGCGTGCAATTGATCAGCGAGCGCTGGCATCCTGGAGCGACGGTCAATAAAGTCAACGACTGCCCGTATATTTCCTTTGTCCCCTGGCTCGAAGCCTTGCGAGTCGTGGATGATGATACGATCATTTTGCGGGAAGCTGAAGGGCGTATCGATATTGTGCACTCCGATAGTCCTGTGCGACACGGGCTTGGGGCAACACGATCACATTCTCAGAGGTGCACGGAAACAGAGAGCACTCAATGCGGACTTCCCTGCGGCGGTCTGGCAGCTACGGTTAGCGATGGGCCGCATTTCCTGTATCCATGCAACATGCCTGTCCCACAACGAGAATGCGAACTTGAAGCGGAAGGCTGCGACGCGTTAGTTGTGGAACGCGGAGGAGAGTGTGGATGCACACCGCGGGGATTATTGGCGGAGGATCTTTGTGTAGGGCAGGAGGACGTCTTCACTAGCAGACATTCTGTGGCTCAGAGCCTCAGAAGAAAGAAGAGAGAAGTGGCACTGGAAGGGCATGTGTCGGGCGCCGTGACGATGCCGTAAACTTCAACAGCAGCTTCGCATTCGGCACATGTCGGCATAATTGGCATCAATCACCGGAACCGGCAATACACCTACCGAGCCGGTCGACGTTCCTCCCAAGCACGCTCTTCCTTCCTCTCTTCTCTTCTCCTCCCCAATGTCGTCCCGTCTGTCCCAAGTATCCCAACATCTCTCGAACACTCACGGCCGGGGCCTGCTCGCAGGCGAGGTCGCCATAATCACTGGTGCGTCACGTCCGCTGCCACGACACACGCGCCGAAGCTAACCTGGATCTGCAGGAGCTGGCCAGGTATGGGGTGCAATCGATACACATGGCGCTAGCTGACCCTCCTCAAGGGCATCGGCCGCAGCACCGCACTGCTCTTCGCGAAAGAAGGCGCGAAGGTCGTCATAAGCGAGTAAGAAGTTCTGTCCCGCCGCCTCCGACGTACACTGACAGCGGCAACCCCCGCCCAGCATCGACGAGAACCGCCTCGCAACGGTCGGGGACGAGATCAAATCCGCTGGAGGGGACTTCCTCGCTGTCGCGGGCGACGTCGGCGCAGACGACTTCCCGAAGAAGATTGTCGATGCGACCGTGCAGTGCGTCGTTCGCCTCAATTCCATCCAGTAAACCTGACGCTGATTTGCGCACAGGAAATACGGCAAAATTAACCACATTATTAACAATGGTGGGTTCCTTGTCTTAAATGAGAGGGAGGGAATGGAGAGCTTATTTATACAATAACCGGCGCAGCGGGTTTCACCTTCGACAAGATGCTGCACACGACCCCGGACGATACGTTCGACATCATCCTCAAAATCCACGTCCGCGCGCCCTTCCGCCTCATCCGCCAGGCCGCGCCGTACTTCCGTCTCAAGGTGCGTCCCCTTGCCCCGCACCCAACTCCGATCCCCAACGAATGCTGACGCATGGCATTGACACACCAGCCCGAGGCGCGCGAGAATCGTTCCATCGTGAACGTCTCCTCGACGTCGGGCCTGCACGGGAACGTCGGACAGGCGAACTACGCTGCAGCCAAGGCGGCGGTCATCGGGCTCACGAAGACCATCGCGAAGGAGTGGGGCCCGTACGGCGTGCGCGCCAACACGATTGCGTTTGGGCTCATTCATACGCGGTACGCCCTTCCTTCCTCTCGTCTTCTTTTCTCCGTTTTTATTATTTTATTGAGAACTAACACACGCACAGACTGACGGCCGCCAAAGAATCCGGTGCCACGATCCAGATCGACGGGAAGACCGTCGCGCTCGGGATCCCCGGTGCGAAGCCCGCTGCGCCGACGGACGCGCCTGCGGATCTACCCGGCATCCCGCTACGCAGGGGCGGGACGCCCGACGAGGCGGCGGCGGGGATGCTTTTGTGCGTTGTCTTCTCTCTTTTTTTCTTCTTTCTTCCTTGCTTCCTCACTCCCTCCCTCCCTCCTTCCCCCCTCAACCTCCTTTTGTTCTTCCTTTTCTCTCTCATGATGATGAGCACACACTGACTGTTCGACATGACATGTAGCCTCGCCTCCCCGCTCGCGTCCTTCGTGAACGGGCACACGCTTGAGGTGACGGGCGGTGCTGGTATCTGAGCATGTGCATTTGATAGCAGCGAATCGAGCAGGACGGCAGAGCAAAATAGTATGGGCGGGACGGGAAATTTGAACATTACATATGGACGTAATTCTACCTATCTCAATTTGAACGAAGTATCTTGAGCTTCCTTATTTATTTGTGGAGGCGGGAACTGGAAGCCTGCGCTGAGAGCCTTTATTTGTTTGGGGCTTGCATACACCTCGTTTGAAGCTAAAATTGGACTTGCGAAAAAGCAAGATGAATTATTGACACTTTAACCAACCGTGGAGGTTGTGGCTAGAGTCCATTATTCCTCATACCTTCGTGACGGAGCAAAAAACTGGTTTCAACTGCGGATACCGAAAAGGCCGAGTTCAACTGAGTCGGAGCCCGAAACTCCGACACTGCCTCGCTTGATCGCAAACACGTCTTGCTTTCTACCACAACAACCACTGACCACAATGTACGCCTTCTCGTCCCTCGACATCCTAAAGGGCGCCTTCGACGTTGCTATCGCCCGGGACGGCGCCAGTTGGCTCCTCGTCACGCCCAAGGGCAACGGATTCCTCGAAACTCGGCAACTGGCGCATTTAAACCTCTCCACTCCCGCCACCGCAGACCCCAGTAGCTCGAGCTCATCGGTGGCGAGCCGTTTCTGCAGGTTCTGGTTCGACAGCGACTGGGATCGGCAGCCCACCCCGTGGTCGGATCTCCTCGCGGCGTTGCTGACCATCGAGCCTAAAGCACCTATAAAGCGGACTGGCCAGACGCGGAGGATGGTAGCGGAGCTCGGGGGCGAACGCGAGGCTGTGGAAGTCGAGGTACTGCTGGACGAGAGCGAGCTGTGCAAAGTGTGCTACTACTGCGGCGAGTTCGAGAGCACCCGGCTTGGACCGGAGGAAGCGTATCGCAAGATCGGAGGCGAGGGGTACACACTCGACGTATTCGTGTCACTCGGTATGTTTCCCTTGGCTTCTCGAGGGCGGCTGGTTTCTGACGTGCGGTTTGTTTGAACTTTGAAGTGCGCAGGATTGTCATTTGTGGCGAGAAGTGCATTGCGGTCAAAGCGCAAAAAACGAGCCGCCATCCGTGATGAATCGAGTGCTGCAGATGTTTTCGTGGAATTGAAGCCGTGGTTTGGTTAGGAATACTTGTACACCGATTAATCAATTGTACTACGGCACTGTGGCGATTGAACATGCCGGTTGCATGAAGCAGTTCCCCAGCTCGCGAAATGCTGACCGCGGGGATTTGCCTCGAGATTCTCCAGAAAGTACGCAGCGGAGTCAAACTCCAGAAATCGCGTCCGAAACACCGTATCATATCTGTACGCGCCCCAGGAAATTCGGGAATTGGCGAAACCGGCAAAAGTCACCGGTGGCATCACCAGCGGCATCTCATCGGAGCTTGAATTAGCTTTTGACACGCTCGCCCGCCACTTGCGCGCCATGCGGAAATATTATATCGCCATCGTCGACCGACGAACTCGTTTGCCGTGAACACACATCGGCAAAGCACTTCAACGTCCCGCTTAGTCTCGGTTTTGCCCTTGCGCGCACGGCCCCGCCGCAGGATAGATACCGCCCCGCCCAGCGATCTCGCCGTTCGCCTGCGCAGCTCTTGGCGAGCACGGGGGCGGACTCGAGTGCAGCACAGTCAAGGCACTGTTGCTATTAGCACTCGTCGCGCATCTTTCCCGCCACTGCTTCAAAGTGCCTCAGGGGCTTTTACAGTTCATTTCATTTCAATTCCATTAGGACCATTACAGTGGTGTGCGCGGGCCCTGGGCCATGTGGCACTTCACTAATTACAGGGAGGTATCACTGGCGTGGAGGTAAGTTTGTGAGGGTTGGGGGGATGGAGGCGGCGCTAGTGTTGTGAAGTCAGCTGACGAAACTGATGCGAGTATGTACCTCAGGGGCTTGGTGAATTGAAACTCCGACATGTCATAAGCAAGGCCAGCGCGGCCAACAAGGGGGCGTCGTCGACACCGCTAGATGAAGTAAATGAATAAATGAATAAATGAATAATGAATAAATGATGTGTGAATGGCGGCCTGCGGCCCGCTATAAGGGGAGAGAAGGGATGGGAGCATGGATGAAAGAGATGAGGGTTTGCGGGGGCCGCTCCGCGGCCGTCTCGCTTGAACGTCTACTCACCGTGAGAGGTGGGGACGAGCGAGGCGGGATGAAAACGGCGGACGGCCCCGACTCCGGTACACAAGGATGAGACGGGCCCCGATGGATGAGGCGACCCGAAACAACCCGCACGGAGCAAAGCTCTAAGAGCGAATAGCTCGCGTGAGGGACGGCGACTCAGAGGGCCCGAAGAAACCCCAAGGAGCTGTGCTCCGTGTCGTGAAAGTAAATGCGATGAATTATCCCTAAAGAAATACAAGCTATTCGTCACAAGCGTCGAAACCGAGGTGAGCGTCAGGGGGAGTGTCCGTGTGCGGATGCGAAGGTGTGAATGCGAGATTTCCATGCGACCGTGATTCTGCCTCGATGTGATTTCTGGTGAGCCTGTCTTGCACGGCGAGTGAATGTGGTGTTGTCCACATCAGAACACAGCGGTCGGCAGATACGTGTGGGCGGTAGACGCTGGCTGCGATTTTCGGCTTGCCTCGAGGTCGCTTCAGGCGCAACGAATCCCTCGGCCGTGCGGCGCGGGTTTGCGCAAATGTCGGAAGGTTCGAGATGTCGCGAGGGTGCAAGAGTGGCTGTCGGCCTGCGCGTAGTCAATAAGTATGTAGTGTGAACGCGTCCGTGTAACGCACGGGAGCACGAGAATATGGGCAGAATTAACAGGATTCGTGTTAGGCGGGTGGATGCGAGGACCGGACGGTTGAACGTCGGGTGCAGCGATGAATGCGCGTTGAGCGAGGGAAATAGGTGTTTTACGGGCTGGGCAGGATTGATGGGATTCGCGTTGGGCGGGTCGATTACGGTCGGCGGCATGGTCGCGGTTGCTTTTGGCTTTTGACATTTGCCTTTTGATGTCCGATGTCAGATTTCGGCACTTCGGCTAGTGTAACCTCGTCTACGGGCGAGCATTGGGTGTCGCCTGAAGTGTTGGAAAGCATTGATTTTTGCTCCTTGGTTGTCGGTGTGTAACGGGGGATGTTCAAGCGTCCCGGAATACTTCCGAAATTCGATAGTTCCTCGCTCGAGCTCCAAAGCCAGGTGACAGAGGATATTAGACATGTACTGCGCAATTTCATTCAATTCGGCGGTCACGCGTCACGTACCCCCTGTGCCGCGATGAATTTTGGTCTCGGTCACGGGTCACGGCGCCCAGTGCCGAATGTAAAATGTGTGACATCAGGGCCAAATCTCCCTTGGAGGTGCAAAAAAAGGCAGAATTTTTCGAAAATTTTTGTCTTGAATGCCGAATTTTTGGAGGTGTCACCCCAAACTCCGTTGGCTGCCGAAGTGCCGAATCGATATTTTGGGTCACGGATCACAACCCGTGCCGAATTGAATGAAATTGCACAGTATCTGCACTCAACCCATCCCTTTCCTCCTCCGAAAGGGCTCCACATATCTCGATACCAGCGGCTGGAGGTGGAACAAAAGGTTCTTTAGATTCGGCTCCCTATGTTGATCTGAGAACACCCTCGCGTGCCACGATAAAGTGGGCTACTTCAAAATCTGTTAAACAGCGTCAATATGGTCTTTATTGTGCAAGATAAAATCACCCGAAATATCAATTCCCTCTTCCTCGCACTCCTCCTTAAATTTTTCAAGGAAGAATTTACCATGACTGAGGGTTTTTCCTTCTTTCCGGGCAACAATGAAAGGCCTTGTGGGTCAACATCCTTCCGATATGCGACGACCTGGCCATGCGAGTGGACCCAAACAACGTGGGGCTCTTGATGCCATTGGTGTTTTTTCAAGAGATCCATGTGGATGGCCACGAGAAGCTAGGTGAAAGAGCTCTTCGTATGGGACCCGGCATCGGAATTGACACATACGGGGTGCACAACCATAGGAAAGGTACTCCACCTTGTTGTTGTTCCGAACTCGTGCTTGAGCGGACACCATTGGGCATGTCTTCCTGGTTATGTTCTGCATACCAGGGTTGTGTTTGTTTTATATTTTGTTCTTTTGGTCAATGACTTATCAACTCATACCAATTTCGGTTCAAGTTACCTTTGATGGAGCCAGTGAACTGGGGTGGCTTTCCGCTTTTTCAAACAACACCGAGAGGTAAGTTTCTGCACATGTTCCGGGATTACTCTCTCTCACTCGGAAAACCGCCAATATACTCATGCTATGTCCAGAGAAATATTTGCTCCAGACCTTTCCACTTGGAAGCCTGTTGTTGCGGTTAAGAGCTCGAGCAACATCTCAATCGAGTCTACTTGGTCCTATGACCGCCAATTCAATGGCCGCTCCTTGCGCGACATTTTGGAGGAAGGCCGTATCCATCTTATTCCCGGAGATGTTGTTCACAGGTATTTTGTTACTTTTGCCCATCATGTCGTGGAGATTATCTAACGGAAAAAAATATAGGAATTAACCGTTCTTTAACGAAATGGCTCCTCGGCTGTGTTATTTCCCCATATGACCATGCTCCTTTGCTCCTCCTCTCTGCGTCGTCTGCGCTTAATGCCTTTTTTACCACTTTTGCTGTGCTTTCTTGACACTGCTGCCCATCTCATGTTCAATTACTATCCCCATTTATACCAAACATTTTGTTGATGCCCCGTTTGTGCACCTACGAGCCATGCTTGTGTGCACGGCCTTTGAAATCAACTGATCTGCAATTCCTCCATCGAGCTATCTAACAGATAAAAATCATGCAGCTGACAACTCTGTACTGCGATCCGCAACCAAACACAGTTCTCGCAGCAAAGTGTCCGCAATTTTCGAACTGCGGACTGCGACCTGCGCAATATCACCTCGATTGGTACATTCTAGGTGAACAAGTAGGCCCCATGATTTTACCGGTTTTTCGACCTCGTTGTGCCGCAGAACGGATTTTTACCAACTGTGGCACTCTCAGATATAAAAGACCAGCATCAGCATCAAAAAATTCATTCTGACCTCTCTCGCTGTCTCTTCATCGATTCCATCCTGGCTGGCTCCCGAAATTTGCTTCATGCAATCTTCAGTCTCTACAAGCAATGTCTGTTCCTACTCTGGGTGCAGCTATCGGAAGTTTCTGGACCAGTGTTCTGTCTTCCATCGCAAGCAAACTATTGTTTTGAGGACCATATATTTTTCCTGAATCAAGTTGGCCAATATTTGGACTGTTTTGTACATTTCATTTTCTCCGCTTCCTACAGTTCCGTGGTTCACCAAAAAGCATCGAACACCATCGAACGCCGCCAAGCTGGGGAGAATTTCTTTCAATATTCAAGGCCTGTTGGCGAGGCAGTCATCTGGCATCACCAAATATCATTGCCAACCCTGGCGTCTGTGGTCCTTGATCGTGGATTTGGTATGAATTGAAGGTGTGCGGCGGTGTTGCATCACTCGACCCTTCCGAGTTGATGAGCAGGTTTAATTTAGTCTATGTACTGCTCCTGTATCCCTGACATGCACCCCGGTTAATGACATTCCGGTCGCCGGAGCGAAGCGGCGGCATGTCTTGTCTATTTCATTGGCTTTGGCCCAAGATTGTTCTGATAGAGCTCGTTGAATTTGTTGACTATTTTAACAACAAGAGGACTCGGAAGCAGCACAAGCAGAAACTTCCCTCTGGTGTCGCTCCAAATGTGGTATTTGACATGCCAGGTGATTACGGCCTCCAGAATCCCGCAATCCCCGTTACACCAGCTGAAGACTTGGGTTCTTCGAAGATGGAAACACTCACAGGGTGGGCAATTTTCAATGCCATGGCACCATTGATTCGTCCTCAAGTCTTCTGGATTTGTGGAAGAGATTTGAGAGCAGACGAGTTGAGCAGCTAAAGAAGTGAACCGCGTGGCTCAAGGATTGAAAATGTTCAACAGACACACAATTCGGAAAGAGATAAACTTTCAGGTAAAAGTCAGGGGCAACAAGTTGCATTCCCAATTGGACAAAATTTCGGGCTTCTCGGGGTGAGAGAAGAATGACATAAACCGCCAATTTGGTCTGTATTATATGATATATGGCATCACAAACCCACTTGGAGCTGCTTTGGTGACATGCAATGCTCGTCCATAGACAAGGTTGAACTAGCCGAAGTGCCGAAATCTGACATCGGACATCAAAAGGCAAATGTCAAAAGTCAAAAGCAACCGCGACCATGCCACCGACCGTAGTCGATGCGAGGACCGGACGGTCGAGCGTCGGGTGCGGCGATGTATGTACGCGCGTTGAGCGAGTGAAAATATGCTTGCATTACATGAGATGGAAGCCGCAGCGCACGCCATAGGCGAACTCACCGATTCTTGGGCCGGTCAGGCTTTGTGTACGTATCGGTGCAAGGCGATGTGTTCAGTGGGACGTCAATGTATGAGAGCGATGCGAGCGAAAAGATCCTGCGTGTGGGAGTGGTTGCGGCTGCCGATGTCATGCCTGGGATTCACCAGTCGCCTGGGACGAACAGATCGGCGAGGTCCGGCGGCAGCGGGAAGAGGCGTCTCAAGCGGTTATGAACGAGGAGCGATGGGGACGCGAGGCCACGAGAGTTGTTAAAATTTCGCCTCCACCCCTAAGCCTTTTTGGGAAAAGCACCGCCACATTGACTTCGGCAGAGTCTCGGCCTCAGAGTTGGCGCCGCATTGCCGAAGACGAGCAGAATATGACAAATAGATTTTACAAAGTGAAGGATATGACAAAAAGATGTGACGAATTTACATCTGCGAGGGCGGGTAGAAGTAGGGGGGATAGTACTGAGATGCGGACATGTACGGAGCATGGTGCAAGTAGTAATGGGGCACTGGGGTGACCATCTGCGGGTGCGGGTGGATGTTAAGTGAAGAATCTTGGGCGGTCGCGCTGTTGGTGCGGAAGCTATGGGTTGACGATGCGACAGGGAGGGCAGCCCGAGCGTCATCAAGGCCGGCAATGAGGACATCGAGAGAGCGGCGAGGGCGAACGTTCGGGGGTGGTCTCGGCACAGAGGGCTGCACAGCGGGCTGGGCTGCTGGCGGCTGGAGCGTTTCGTGGATCTTGCACGACACGGTTGAGTGGGCGCGACAGTTGGTCTTGCAACGGCTGGTCCTGCAAAGAGCATTGCCTTGGCGGCCGCAGGTGGGGCAGATGGTTCGCGGGGCTCTAGCTGCAGGCGTGGGGAACGGTGGGGGCTGTGGCAGAGAAGCAGCAGGCGGCTGGTTTGCGGCGGGGGTCGGGGTGTCGCCCAAGTCCCAAAACTTAAACCTATGGCCGTGTGACGGGTTGTAGCACTGGATAAAGAGGTTTAGTACACGGCGAGGTGAGGAAGAGGAAAACTCACGGCGGTATAATAGCGATCTTTGTTTTTGCCATTGAGGCATTTTTTGGGGGCGGGTAGGTACAGTTCGCAGCCTGCCTCGGGGCAGCGGACGCGGCGAGCGTTGACGTTCATCATGGCGTGGTTCGTGAAGAGGGGCATTTCGGGCGGGCGGGCGGGAGGATGGTATCGCGGAGGGTGGTGTCGCGGGTGAGTTGGGGAAGAGAGAGCGTGCCAAACAAATCAGTTGGACTTCGGCTTGACTTTGTTGCCGAAGTTCGACGTGCCGTCGGCAAGGGCGGTGCTCGTCCCAGAATGGAAGTGGAGCGGAGGCGAAATGTATCGAGTGGGCCACGAGAGGGGCGATCGGCGGGATTGAGGTGAGATTCCACATAGATCAACTTTTTTACGATCATATGGTCGCTTCCCAGCACCTGTGCGCGTCGCGCGCACAGGTTAAGATGGACGTTTAGGTGTTTGAGGGAGAGGATCGAGCGAGAACGCGTGAGATGAAGGAGGACGCGAATGGAGCGCGTCAAGATGAAATGATCACGTGTGTGTATACATGCTATCTAATCTCGCTCCTCGCTGCCCTTGTCTTCCACTCAGGGAGACTCGTGCCACCTGATAATCAACCAAAATGCCTGATCCCAATCCCGACAAAATGTGGAAAAATTTTGCGTTTTGCCTGCGTCAAATCCCGACAAAATCGCCCAAAATGGCGCGGAAGCCCTGTGCAAAATCCCGACAAATTTCGCTTCAGCGGCGCAATTTTTTCTCAAAATGCGTTAACCGAGGCGAAAATTTTGGGTCTCGGCGATTCCCGACAAATTTGGTCCGATACGATATGTAACCAATGCCCTTTCCGTTTCTTTCTTTTACTTTTCTTTCTCTCTCCCCAACTTTCTCTCTTACTTAGCATCTGATACGAAATCACTCTTGTTACGATATTATTACTGCCTACAACAACCTTACATCACTCTCGGCGCCCTTCCATCCGACACACCCGCCTTGCCCTCCTTCCTACATAAGTACCCTACGACGCCAGCCATCTACTACATAGTCCCCTGTAAAGTGCGACATGGGCCCTAAAGGGCCCGCAGCACTATAATTGATCAATGAATGAATGGTCCGATTTTTGGCCCCTGACATTCAACCAAAAGGCCTGTTCCGCCGCCGCCCCAATTTGTCGGGACCGAAATTCCAGAATCTGGGCAATTTTGTCGGGATTGGAACAGGCCTACGGTCCTCTCGTGCCTCGCCTCTCCTGAGCTCGCACTTTTGATGCCGGTTTCACCAATTCCCGAAAGCTCTCACGCGCCCCGAACGATCGGAAAGGTCGGTCGTTCGGATTGATCCGGCGGACTTTGAATAATTGGCGGGACGTTTTTCTTCCTCTTCCACATCGCTGCTGCAGTCAATGTGAAACCTTATACCTTCTAGAGTGGATACCATATGCATCTCCTCGCCGCTCGAGCCGACGAACGTTCGTCTACGAGCCCAATTTCTTGGAGTCCCAAGACAGTGTGGTGGCAAGACTTGGAAGTTCGGACTTCCGAAGCCACAGGGCTTTCCTGTGACCGCCGCTTCAGCTCGGATATACTTACCAACGCGTTTATGCGGACTCCTCTGCTACTCGTGCTACCCATTCGACATCTTTTTTCCGGCGTCCAAGCACACGGCGGAGTTCGTTTATCGCACTCCGAAGAACCGTGGTTGCCACTCACTCAAGTCTTGTTTCGCTTGCTTATCGCCATGACAGTCTCCCAAATGGAGTGCGTTTAATCGGTACGTTCATTCCGTCTCCCCGTTAACGTTCGATCCGTCCACGGTGACATTGCGCCGCGCGGATTCCCCCTATTCCAGGCCCCAAGCGCGTGGCTTTCCCGCTCAGTATCTACTGCCTGCGTTGGAGTCTGGATTTTCGCCAGCAGAACTGAGGCGCAGGAATTTGCATACCCCTCGCGGGAGAAGAACTACGTCTTTGATGTGACGTGCCAGAGGCACCTCGTCCGAGCCACGCGGCGGGCAGACAGTCGAGTCGAGTCGGCCCCCCGCTGTGCTGGATTCTCCTCTCGCACTAAGCATCTGAACTACTACCCGATGGCACGTTTCATTCGCCCGAGGACTGACGCTTCCACTGGCGATCCGGTTCGGATCCGCCGTCCATCCATCCGTCCACCTAACTTGCTTTCCTTTTCCTCGAGCATCATAACTCAATTTGCACCATTGCGCGCCCCTAATTCAAACCACTCTGCACGTAGCATGCACGGTGCTTCCGAACTGCTCATAAAGATGACGCAGTTCATCCAGTTCTGATTGAAGCCTCTACCAGTCCGCCGCCTCGCCCTGTCGCCTAACCTCAGGCTGGCCATATCTGCACGCCGTGGTTCGTTCATCCTATCCAGATTGTCGCTCCAACCCTACCACTTGGGATTCGCCACCTAACTTCGTTTCGCTCGGTCTTCACTTGTGTGCCCGATGCTTCGACTGCTGCCTTGCTGCGCTTTGTAGGTAAATTTAATCCCGATCGCCGCGTATCCGCCATTCAACGTCATGATTGTCTGGCATCTCGTTTGCTGACGATCCGGCTATCCTGGCTTCGAAATTAATTTAACTCCGAGTTGAAGGCCGAAATTTTCAGGCCAATTAAAGGACGGAACGCGCTGACTTGATTCTGAGACCGAGAAAAACGAGGGCTGCGCGAGAGCTTCGCGACGCGAACGTGGCCTCGGAGAAACAAGGTATTTCTGGACGCGACGCTCAAAGCCGGCGCTGCTCTCCGCCTATCTCTTATCGAACGCCGCTCTCAGGATCGACAACGAATATCGGGTATCAAAACCGGAGGCAAGCTCAATGTACGACACATGTGTGCCTCTTGTGTGCCTCGCCCTTGTATTAACCACACGAAAACATACAGAACACAGCACCGACGCTGTCGTAACGTTCCTAGCGCCGACGGGCCTCGGTGGTGGTGGTGATCTGTGGTGATAGAAGCACGGCGACCACACTACATAAACGCTGCCACAGCCACGGCTGCAGTGCTTTCACTCTTCGATACATCCCCCTACCTGCGTCCGCGCGTCTGGCTTTCTCCGCGGCCTTGCGTCCAGCAGACTACAAGCCGCAGCCTGTGGCCGGCCGTATACCACTCCTTCCCCTGCATCGTCGTCCATGCCTCGCGATCCTGCTGTGCAGCTAGCCAATATCAACGGAGGCGAAGCGGTGAGCGTCGGGGAAGGCCGTAGCCTCGACGATAGGTCCAAATCTCCACCACCGAGCCCCAGCGCGCAGCAGCAGGCTGCCCAGCTCGCCGCACTGCTCAACTTCAGACCGTCCTCACGGGATGTTATCAGTGGTATTGCCCCGCACGTCTTTGACGACCAGCCGTCCGCGTATCGCCGTTCGCGCTCTCGGCGACGCCGCCGGACATCGAGCTTGGAGCGTCGGCGTCGCTCTGTGTCTCCCGCCCCGCACAGAAGCCCGCTGCGCCTGTCCGCTGTGATATCGGTGGACGAGCACGGCGCTTTCCGTGCGTGACCTGCATCCTGTCATCGCGTAGCCTTTTCTAAATCAGCACATAGAGGGAGAGGAGAGCGTGGTGCTCGAAGTGTACACCACGCCGTCGCGCACTTCAGCCCCGTTACCACCCATCGTTACGCCCACGCCGGCATCATCCGAGAACCAGAACAATGTTAAAAAACCCAAGCCTCGGGGCAGCTTTCGCATCGATCGTGTACTCAAGTGCGTACTCATGACATTCATGCTCGATCCCGCTCCCGCTGACAATAACTTCTTTGCGTGCAGGACGTTCGTCCTGCGCCTTAAATAGGCCGCGTCGTCTTCCTGATTCACCCTGCCATTCATCCCATCCATCGCATCGCCACGTCATATTTATCGCCATAGACTCATCATCCCTACATCTCGACGAATGAAACCCATAGACCGTCGGCTGTACTCCTTCATGTAACATCACTACCTACCTACCTACTGTAACTTTATCTCCCCCTCGTCTTGTGTACAACTCCTCCTTCTGGATAGCTACCTTCTTGCTTTTCTAGGTGTAATTCAACTGTGATATAGGGTTCATCGCTGTCATTGTCACCCCACCGCAGCCGCAACATGTCTGGATCCGCAGTGGCTAATTTCGTCCCAACTTGAACGTTAATCAATCTATCACTGACTGCGCCAGTGCGATAGATTGTACAAATGCGCTCATCAAGATCCAAACAAAGTTGAAAAGCAGAATCAAAACTCAACGGACGACTTGGATGGATCGTTTCTTGCAGTGCGACATATCATCTCGATTTTCTTGTCATGGCCAGACTCATGATGCATCAATCAAGTATTTTGAAACTCAACGTTTTATCTCCACCACCGGGGAGCGGAGAGTTTCTGCAAGCTGATGGAAGCGCTGTGACAGGCGGCCATCTCCGGAAGACAAACATGGGTGCTCCATGACTGTTTCACTCCATCGAAAAGAAGACGAAAGGGACGAAAGGGCGTGGAACGTCGTGGAAAAAGCGGAGAAGGTGAGAACCAGATGGAGTAGGAGGTCTATCTATACTACACCAACGGCAAGAACCCGTCCCATTCAAGGAGAGCCTACGGGGGCCAAGGGGATAGAGAGAGATAGAAGACCGTGAAAGCGTTCAATATCCACCCGGGGGTCAATTATTCAGCCCCAACGTCAGCCAAAAACCCCTCGATGTCAGCTTCCTTCCACCGCTTTTCCGTGATCACAAGCTGGGGCGGGAGCGCGGATGCGTTGGAGGGATTTTCAGTCGGCTTGTCCAGCACCATTCTGGCGAGCGCAACGCCTGCAAGCCACGCGTGCGTCATTCCCTCCCCCGCGAAGCCAGCTGCAATCCATTCGCCTGAGGGCGCCAATGAGTAGTTCGCCGCGTCTGCTGGCGGCGGAGACGGTTTCCTGGGCTCCTCGCGTCTTGACGCGCACAGTGGCACGCGTCCGACCCAGGGCTGGCCGTCTGCCGACATCCCCATGATGCCTGACCATGCAGTTTTCACGCGACCTGCCCCCCACTCTCGGTTCCCCTGCGTCGTAGCAGTTTCAGATACAGCATCCTCCTCACCCCACCCCGGTTGGAAATACCGCTCCAGCGCCCCTCCGAGATACGCAGTCACATCGAAGTCGGTTTGCGAGTCGTCCGTGACGCCGACGTTATCCATGAGCGCAGCCTCCGCACGCCCGCCCAGCATCGCGCCGCCGCCGAACATCAGCTCGCCGGCTGGTGCGGGGTAGACCGCGTCGGCCGTGCGGATATTGTCTTCCTCGGATGCACTGGGATCGTTCGCGGTCTCAGCGGGCGTGGGAGGATACTGGGTGAGATAATCGAAGGCGAACATCGACGTGCCGGGGTAGAACACGAACGCACGCGTCCCTGCCCAGGATGGCGATCCCGCCGTAGCCTGTGCGAGCGCACGACCTGGACGCTGGGCGGTCATGTGTAGGCGGACGGGTACGATCTTCCGGCGCATACCAGGGAGTAGGTGTGAGGCCCAGGCGTTCGTCGCATGCACGACATGTGCGGCGCTGAGTATACCTTGGGAAGTTGTAATGCGATAACTGCCTCTGTCGACTGCGAGACCGATATAGGTGCACGGCGTGTTCGTGAAAAGCTGGAAACTAAAGAAAGAGTTAGAAAACATGGGGTCCAACAAGGAAAAAAACATGCCTAGGATAGGCGGCTAGCAGGCGAGAAAGGATCCCGGTCATTAGGCGGTAGGGGTGAAGGGCGCCGCCCGGCTGCGAGATATAGCCCGCCACGCGAGAAGAGAGCTGGAGGTCCTAGAGATTGAGATATCAGCTGCTGAATTGACAGGGAACCTAGGCGATAAAACATGACTATGCTGGAAGAACCAACTTCAGAACAAGGCTGAGTTCTGATAGTCAGTTGCTGTCGCGAAAGTTTACTTTTCCAGGAGTGAATGGTGGAAAAATTACCTTCAGTGCTGACTTATCATCGTCGGATACAATGTGCTTCCCGCGCCGCTCCGGACAGGCAGTAAGGTACCCTTCAAGCTCGTTTTTGGCGCGTTGATAAACCTTTTCTTGCAGATATGCATCGAATTGATCCACTCTGCGCGCCTGTGACTCGCGCAAGAGACCTTCTTCGGTGGCAACCTCCAGCAGAGCGGACAGGTGAGCCAGACGGAACCGCATTATTGCTTGCGCCGCGCTTGGACCGTATTTCGCCGCGACCTCGGAATAATCCTGATACGTGTTGGGCGAAATATGACCGCCGTTTCTTCCAGTGGCGCCGGAGCAGACATCTCGCGCCTCGAGCATGACGACCCGCAGAGGCTCCTCCGAGCTGTCGAGCAAAGTCCGCGCGACCGCCGTACCGGCAATCCCGCTGCCGATAATCACGATATCCGCGTATTCTGGAAGTAGCGGTTTTTTTGGCCTGGCGTCCAACGGTGAAGGGGGTTCAGACCAGTAGGACCGGGAGGGATTTGGACCAGGGAGTCCGGGGTCGCGCGAAATGCGTTCCGACAGAACGGAGAATGAGTCGGAGATGGATTTGATGGTATGGTAAATGAGACGGAGGCGGGAAAATAGAGCCCCCATGGAGTGAGCACTGATCAGAAGTGCAGGTGAAGGTCAAAACAAGTCATACGCAATCACGTACAAGTGACGTACAAACGATCAAAATCGTTCGGACAATGCCGCTCACCATTGATTCTCTGTAATTTTGTGAAAGAAGATACCGATTTGGGGAGGAAACGAGAGTATCTTTCCCAAAGTTTCCTAGCGATCGTGCGATTTCACAGCAACTGGGATTACACTTGGATGATATTTGGTCTCCCCACACCTGAGCGCAAGGGAACTTGAAGTTTTGGGGAGGTTCAAAGTTACGGCCTTGGGGCCTACAGTTATAAATCCAGAGAATGATAAATCGCGACGTGGGTGGAAGAACACGATGTTTGAGTGAGCTAGTCTATCATTCTGAATGATATTCATTGGATGGCAATCCGTGATAAACCACCGACTACTGTTTCGCCAGCTTATTGGCGGCAGAAATAAGGAGATATAATGGGAGAGCTAATATGAGGTCAATATCATTCAAGAAAGAAGAAGGTACCATGCATACGGAGGGTGCTAAAGAAGACAAGACTCCTGTGGCGAGGTTCGATAACTATGAACAGGCACTATGGCCGGAGACATACCTCATGGCACTCTGTGCACGCGTCTTCTGATTGATGTAGACGTAGTTGTACAATCCGCGTCCAAAGACACTTGTTACCGGGAAAATATCAGGGTGGGATTGATGCAGCTGGGTAAAACACGCACTATGAAATTGCAACCACGTTGAGGGTATAATTATCAAGACCGGCAAAATTTCCTGCTAGCTGACACAAAGTTACATTGGAATACCTTGGTAATTGAACTCGACTCACCACAGCTGCGGCCCAGAGAGGGAAGTTTTCCATCCCATTCTGAGACGCAGACAAGTAAACGACTGAAGGGTGACATTAAAACTGAGAAAAGAACATACGAGGTGTGCGCCCTCCATCCTCTCGACCCTGGCCGCGATCTCCGGCGGAATTTTAGGGTCACCAGACACGCGTCCGGTGTTTCTGCGGGGTTGGACGCTGGGAACAAGACGGAGTTTTTAGGTATACACGAGGTAGACATTTAGCTGCATACTTGTTAAAACCTTTCAATTTGTTTATCGCAGTCGTCTGTGCACGGATTTTAGCTCTTTAGAGTTGGAATAACCGTCTGGCAGTTGGATGTATGCACCTTGAGCATCACAGGGACGAATGCTGTGAGCCATACTGCCGGAATAGAGTAGAACGAAAGTGGGGTGGAAAGGAGGGCGAGGGCCATTTCAGCGCAGTGTTGTCTATGGGGCGAAACCGTGAAGTGGGAGAACTTGGTGGGTGGAAGAAAGGAGGACGTCGGAGTCGATGATTTTGATCGTCGATCATTTGATGAGGTGATTGGCGTCGTATTACGATCACCGGCATCCAAAGCACCGAGTTTCCTCTGAGCCTCAATTTCAAATTCTTTTGTTCGGGATGGATAGTCGAGATAATTTCTTTCCATGCGAGAAACAGCTGCCTACGCGCCGTCCAAGTGCCACCGCGTTCGTATGGATGAAAGCCTGCTCAAGTGAGGTTGAACGATTGAAAACAACAGGATTCAGGAAGTAGTACAAAAGAGAAGTCCATACATACAGAGGCCACAATGCGTGAAGTTAGTGGCTAGCTTCCAACTAAGTAATCCGCTGCTGCCACGAAGTCTTACAATAATATGCAGTGTTCCATCTCACAAGCAATTTAGAGTACGGGATACAACGAAAAATAATTTACAGCCGAGACTCGATACGCCAGGATCCGTTACCCATTAAAGATAGGTTCCAAAACATCCGCAATCTGCTGACTACTATGGGAACCGGGTTTTCCGATGACGGAAGCGAGCCTATTTTCGCGGATAATGCTGAACAGCCCCAGTGTTTCTTTGGAGTACGACGGCCGGAGTTTCAGCGACGGGAAGAAGTGGCTTCGACGGAACAAGTCCTCGTGGATGGCCCAGGACTTCATGTCGGGAATGAGGAGCGGGATGACGAGGAGGATCACTGCGTCCAGCAGTGCATCTTTGGACAGCTGGTCGGCGCCAAGATCGAGAAGGAATTGTGTGAGCACGTTGTTGAACTGCGGTCTCCCTCCAACAAGCGCGCAAAGGTGGCGCATTTCTTCTGAGCGGGATTCCCGCCTGGCAGGAACATTAGCGGCGAGGAGATGAAGTGACGACCAGACACACGTGTTAGGGATAAGCCAGTAAATTATCCGGCTGAACATGGAGACCTTGTTCCTGTGAGACAAGTCGAGTAAGTGATCGACTATGAGTGTGTGCACGTCGCCGCCTAGCGCGACACATCGGATAAGGTGCCATAGCGCACACGAAGCTGTGACGCCGGAGTCGATCACATCTTGCCTAAAATCATGTTAGATAAATGGCGGATATGGAAAGAAAGAAACTTGCAGCCGGAATAGAGGTGTTACTAAGGGGAGGTTGAAGTCTTTGAGTTGAGGGTAATTCACGTCGGCAGCGGAGCGACCGCCGTGCATGGAGTATTTAACGGGCGTCACCAGTCGAAGGAGGGTTGGAGCTTCTTGCCGAAGAAAGTGGGCCTCTAAAGTGAGCCATGTCAATGGCGACGTCTTGTTGATGTGCCGAACCACATCGGCAAGCAAAGGGGGAGAGTCGAAGGGCCAGTATTGCTCCCAAGTGATATTCCAAAACTCCTGCAGCTCCGTGGGAGGTGCGGTGAGAATGTTAAATGCCCAAGATAGAGACGGTTGCCTCTCCGGATCGAAACCGCGGCGAAAGGTTGTGCTCTTCCGTGAGGCAGTTAAGAGGACAAGCTCGAGGAACTTGGAAAGAATGGCTGCTTCGAAGGTCGTTCCATTCTGTTGAGCCAATTCTGCGATAAATGCAATGCAAGGCTCGAGCGGTTGGCTGCCTTCAGGTAGTGCAGACAGGTAGGCATTCACTAAACGTGGTTCAATGAAGCTGTAGCGCGTGTAAATGAAAGGTAGAGGGGAGAGGGAAATTCATTCGCGCACCCAGATTCACAAAACAAGGAAACGGAAATGATCTCCGTTATCAGCAATATTAAATCGTCGAGGAACCATTTAGAGAGGCAATGAATCAGATATGTAGTCTGGGTGGAAGCGATCTGGGTCAAAATGAGTTCCATCGCCAGAATCCGGATGCTGTCGGGATACAGCTCGGGTCTAAAACGAGTCTATAAACGATCTAGACACCGTTAAACGAATCTATATCTCACCGCGACAGTTCCAGTAAATCGTCGAATATTCTATCCATAAAGGATGTATCAAGACCGACCCGTTCCCGCGAGTAAGGGACATGGTCTCGTATGATGGCTATCCTTTTGGCTATGACAACACGCTCAGCGCCTCGGATGACCGCTTTTCCCAACGCCAAGACAGCCCTTCCTGTCAACGCCCCAGGTCCCCACTGTGTCTTGGTCGACGTTGTGGTGTATATTGAAAGTGAGGAGACAGAAGAGGCAAGGGATGACATAGAAGGACTTGAGCGCAGGATGCGGCGACCGCCTGAAGGCAGCCCAGTGGATGGCATGGTGGCAAGAAGAAAGGTGATAACTGCCAAGAGCGCTTTGATTCCAATCTTTGTGATGATGATCGCGAATGTAGTCGAAGGTAAGTTTAGAAGGAGCTAGAGCAGAGATTGGTTAATGATACCGTGAGGAGACTCTCCGCAGCCACGCAGCACACGCATCGTTCTATACTTAGGCTGATGTCTGCTAAAACAGATGCTCTCTGTTGCAACCCCACATTCGTGATGTCAGCAGGTAACGAGTCGCGGTGCCACCGGGATGCAGAATGAAACATATCCATGATGTGGAACCGGCCAAGACCCGATGTAAGCCAAATTAAAACCGCTTCCCGAGTGGTGCTCATCAAGGTTATCAACGGTGCGTGCCAAATGGAGCGAAGGGAATATTAACAACGGATATCCCGGAGGCCGTGTCCTGGCTCTGGATCACATTGTGGGCTCGGTGATCAAGGCAAAAAGCCGGAGCGAGGGTACTTATATACAGACCTTGTGTGCATGCGTCTTGATCCCATTCTTATTTTCTCGTGCTGGGACCCGTTTCTGTGCGTGAAAAATGTGTATCTCGAAATGCGCGTAAAAGACAGGCTTCATCACAGGGTGTTCCGGGTAGAGGACAAACTTCACGTTGTAAGAAGTGAAATGTGTCAGCCCCTGGCTTTTTTGCTATTAGGAGCCTGAGGTTCAGCTTTGACTCTCACAACAACCCAGAGCGCCGTCGGCCATGGCAGAACAATCTTCGTCGTGCGTATTTTGTTTTCGACACAAATTCCGTCGACTGCGGGTCGATTGGGTCGAAGATAAGTATCATTTGAATCATAAATACACAACTCGGAACAATGTCTCGGAGATACGTAACAATGTCTCAGACTTCGGTCGTAACACGGAACCGACGTTAACGCCTCGCTCTTGTTCCAACACCTACATAAGATAGGCGTCAATAAGGCCGGTAGGGCCGACAAGCGGCAGAGCCCGCTACCGATATTCTACTGGCTTTTGTTCGCACGAACCTCAACGAAAGAATCAATAGAACTTGGCAGGCGGCCCGACACTCCCTCGGTCGACGCTGGTGCGTCGACCAGCTCGCATTGGGCCACAAAAATATCCCGTGGTTTCTCAATTATACTGGTAGTCCCTCAGAAATTTAATAAACTCAATGGGATGTATTCCCAACATACACTATGAGATGAGATCATTAACATGCAGCCTTTACTGTACTATTTCGACCAAGTGTTCAGGTGACGGGTGACACCTAAGTTGTGTAAGGTCTTTGAAAATTGCAAAAGGAATTTTTTCGGTCATCTCGGGGAGTGAAAATTCCGGAAATCGTGAACGTTTGGTGGAAATAGTACAGTGCATGCAGCAGATTCAGTCAATCAAAATTTTGACCTAGCATGAATGATCAACAGCGTGCCGACACATATTCTGGTCTTGTCAGCCACGAACCATTGTGGGGACCGAAAACCTTAAGGCTCCAATCATTTAGTTTTCGTGTAGTGATCCAGGCAAATTAAATGGAAATGGTTTAAAAAACAGTTTAAAATAGTTTAAAACAGTTTACAAACGGTAATTTTCGGGTACACCTGAGGGGGTGAACTATCAGATGCCGGTCATGTATGGTATCCTTTATATTGTCCCTTGGAGTTTCACACTTCTACGGCAAACACAAGGGGACCACACCGACTTGTAAATTTAGCAATTTAATTCATACAGTACTCACACTGGATAGAAACAAAGTCCAGCAACGGGTGTTTAACAGTTCAAGCCTCGAAGTTCATTGACAAGCACCAAAAAACTAGCTGGTTATATATTACACAAACTGGGAACATTTACTCTGGTCAGTTGATTTTTTACAGGCATTCCAGCAATATTCACTTCCAAGAGCAGACAATCGCGCGCCGCGGCGGTGGGTGATTGCGCATCAAACTGATGACGTTGAACCATCAATTACCATAACCGGAATGTGCTCCGCCGTTGAGCGCGACAGTAGTGGATATATCAATAGTTTTCCGTCAAGGGGGTTGAAATACACCTCAGGAAACATCTTGACACCTAAGATGCACTCAGATCTTCGTCGGTATAACCCCTCGAGGTGGTTCAACTTCGGTAACCGTTTAACCGTTTTAAAAATGGTTTCCAAACCGTTTGATCCCTTGGCCAAATTAAATGGAAACGAAAACGGTTAAAACCGTGTATAAACATTTATAAATGGAAATGGTTGGAGCCTTAGAAAACCTCATCCAGGAGGACACCCAAGAAGTAAGCTTTTGTGTTCAATTCGTCCCAGAGGATCCATTGATCTGTTGAATTTGCTGCCAAAGTGGATCACCTAGTCTCTCTCAGACAGACACTATAAGCCTATAACCGTATGTTCCTCACTGGTTAGGAACACCCCAAATTCAAGTCAGGGAGAATGTTGAACGTCACTCAGTCCCGGCCGGGGTCAAGCGTGTTCACCTCACGGATAAGGTGAATTACGAGTTTACACATGGTAAGCATCGGCAAGCAGAGCGGCTCTGCAGAAGCCGAATAATTTGGCGCGGAGAAGAGGTGCTTACGCAAAAGCTGCTGACGAAAATGTGATGCGCACCCAGAAGGATTTTGATCGCGACGTATATAAGAACCCGTACCTAAAGGTAGCGGGAATAGGAACCAGCACGTGTTATGTAAGCGTCACCCGTGACCCCGACGCCGACAAAGATCACGACCCCCCCCTCGACCAAAATTCGAAATTTGCCTTGGCAGAGTGTTAGAGGACCGCATTCGGGAGCTCACTACCGGAGCAGAATTTCAATATCTGTCCTCATTCTCCGGTAATATCTACCCGAAAAAATATATGTGACATTTTTTCTTTTTCTTTTTACTCTTTTTTTTGCGATTCGAATTTGACCCTTATGTCCAGAAAGTCGGAGGGACGGGAAGGTCGGGTCGGGTTTGGGGTCAACCTGACCCGACCCGACCCAGTGGCTGTGTGCACGTGGAAGGGCCCAGGCCCAGCGATGCCAATTGCGGTAACAATGCCGGCATCCATATGAGGCAATTTATAACACTGTCTTCTAGTAGTGCAGTAGCCAGCTTGCACAACTCATCTCTCGGTATCATCTTTCATCTATACTTGTTATCACGTAAAGTGACCGGAAATGGATGCATCTTCAAAATACCGAGTCTTTGTGAACTATTCTCCATGGTAGATGTATAATCTCCCATCCCTCGAGAAGGTTTAAGGACAAATCAGAGTTATCCTAGCTTGTTTACAGCGACAATTTGATGTTTGTTGCAGTTTCTGATGATAAGGCCAAATTCTGACATTCTTGAATTTATTCATTTAACCGTCCAGGTTGCATCTAAAATATCGACACTGCCTGGGCGTTTTTTAATATGCTACTACTTCCTCTCGCAGCCATCAAATCACAAAGAACCACCTACTGGCAGCCGCTAGAGCGAAAATACGATGATTTCTGATTATATTCGGGCACAAGCTATACGGCACTTGAAATCGGCCCAAACTGCTTCTGCACACTTTAAAATCATCGAGGATTGTGAAAATGACCATTTGAGTCCGACATAAACATGGCTTATCCTTGATTTTGGCAAATTTCCGGTTACTTTACGTGATAACAAGTACCACTATGTAGGCAGTGACCCTATATCTCACTGGAAAAAGAGAACAAATATGCTCAACCACAGGCCGTGTTGCAGACCTATAATTGAACTATGTCAGAATGTATCCCTCTCTATGTCTTTCGATGTGCTGGAATGGATAATAAATCACTGACTGACCTCAATTGGGAGGTATGTGATTAATATTCACACGTGCTCGAGTGGCAAAGTTTTCTGTCTGTGAAAAATGATTGTAAGAGGCCGGCAAGCGGCGGGCACAAACAGTTGAAGTACACATTTTGTAAATTACAATAAGTAAATAAATTTACACAAGGAGCAGAGTGGTGACGCCGCTCGTCGTCGACCTTCGGTCGACTCCTCGCGGCCCGAGACTTTTCCACGTCAGCTTGATTTCAAATTGTGTCACGTTTTGATCGTATTCTTGGATGTCTAGTGCACAACAGTACTAACGTACTGTTTGTGAATATGTATCTGCAGAAATACTCAAAGTTGCCTCTGCCTGATTTGATTTGGACCAGCCTGGTACAATAGATTACCTTGGATTGGCCTTGGAGGGCCCAGGAAATAGCATCCCGTGGTTAAATCGGGCATTGTCTACACATTGTTGACGCGTCAAAGCTTGCACGTGGTCATGTACGTGAGAGGTCAGGTCAGGTCGGGTCGGGTCGACCCGACCCGACCCTCGTATGCTCTCCTTACGCCATAATCGATGGCTGCCATATATAGTAAGAAGCGGTGCCCCGCCGCCTGCCAGATATCAGGCTAAGTGAAAGGACACTTTTCTGACTGCACTACTGTAGCATTTAATTCAATTTGTACCCACCTGTGACCTGTGACCGTGACGTACGAAATCCAGATTTCGTATTTGGGCCGGGTCGGGCGTGACACCCATTTTTTTTTCGTAAATCGGCCGAAAGTTTGCAGGCCTCAGATATGCATATCTGCCTCCCCAGGTCATTGTAGAATGGTTCAAAGTATTCATATTTCATTTAGGATTTAAAATAGGAGATTTACTCACATAATCATCGGAATTTCACGACATCTTTGCTGCAGACTGGTCTTCCTGACACGTTGAGAATAATTTATCCTGCGTAGAAACGCTGCGGCGCCGCTTGATGGCAAGCAGGCGGCGCGGAGGCGGAAATTCGATTTTTTGGGGCCATTTTCTGGCGATTTTGTGTTTGAAGATGGCTCCCGTGACCTGTGACCGGTACGAAAAAATTCGTAAAATTTTAGGCCTGTGACCTGTGACATGCGAATTGAATTAAATGCTACAGTATTCATGTCTGTTTTAAATCTCATTGACAGAATGTATTTAGCCTTCCAGGCCTCAAACAAAGGATCAAAAAACAAGACAAAAAAATCTGCCGAGGCAGATTCGACCCCTTATGTAACATTACATAATCGATTATATAAGGGTGCTGGTTCCTATTGACACCTATCTTAGTGCAGATGCACTCTGAGTGAAACCTAGGCCCGAGTCAAACAGACACCTTCTGCATAATTGCAGTAGCAATTGATCTCATATGATGCAGATGCACTCCGAGTGCTACAAAGCCTTTCTTTCCCCTAGTTATTCTCCAGCATGAATCCATCATATCAGCCAGTGTGTTGAGCAAAAAGTCTTGCGGTGAGAAACATGGCTTGAGCCCGAGTCAAACGGACACCTTCTCCACAATTGGAGCATTAAACAATAATAGTTGCAGATGCACTCCAAGTGCTACAAAGCCTTTCCCATCCTATACTTCCCTTGAATAAACTTGGCAGTTCCCTCTCTCGGAGAAAAGAAGTCACGGCGATGAACGATGGCTTGGGCCCGAGTCGAACAGACACCTTCTGCATGATTTGATATTCCATAATTGGTTGCAGATGCACTCCGAGTGCAACCAAGCCTTTCATACCTCCGCTGTATAAACTCCTGTGTACACTTGAGTTTTTGAGCAAAAAATTATGGCAAGCGAAACTCAACATGGCTTGGGCCCGACTCGAACGAGCTGTATCTGCTGAGAGCCAAGAAAGAAAATACTTCATTACAGATGCATTCCAAATGCTACCAACCCTTTTGCATTGTATCTGTACCTCGGTAAAATTATCACTGAGTCAGTATGTTGAACAAAATGTCCGGCGTAGGAAACATGGCTTGGGCCTGAGTCGAACAGGCTCTCTGCAGAATATCGTGGAAGAATAAGATGTAATTGGTTGCAGATGCATTCCACTACCAAGCCTGTCCTTTCCCTAGTTATTCTCCAGCGTAAATCCATCATCTCAGCCGGTGTGTTGGGCAAAAAGTTCGGCGCCTGAGTCGAACGGACACCCTCTGTATAACAATCTTCTTTTTCGAAGGAGTTGCGGATGCACTCCGAGTGTTACCAAGCCATTTCAAGCCTATCTTCATTCTCGGGATAATATAAAGCCGTCAGCACAGTGTAAGAGAAAAAAAGTAATGGCAGATGTACTTATAATGGCTTGGGCCTGAGTCGAACAGGCAATTTCTGCATAAATACTACGGAGAATGTATGTGATGCAGATGCACTCCGAGTGCTACTAAGGCTTGCTACCTTGCCTTCATCCGCTGGACAAGTCAATTCTTGGGGATTTCACCTAATTTATGGAAAAAGGCATCGCGAGAGCAATCCTGGCAAATGGGCCTGAGTCGAATGGACAGGCTTCGGCTTCTCATTTCCAAAGTAGTTGCCGATGCACTCCGAGCGCGACCAAGACTTCCTACCCTCTTCGCACACTGTACTTATAAGCAAGTAACCTCTCCAGATTTATGCGGGACGACAGAAATTTGTACTTGAGAGGAAAAACACCAGCGTGCACACAATTCATAGCTTGGGCCCGAGTGGAACGGGCTCTCCGCCGAAAATCACAATTCCCTAAGAATGGTTTGCAGATGCATTCCGAATGCTACCAAGCCCTTTCCAAGCCTGTCATCATCCTCAGGATAATATAAAGTCGTCAGCTCAGTGGCAAGGGAAAAAAAGTAATGGGGGATGTATAATGGCTTGGGCCTGAGTCGAACAGGCAAGCTTTTGCATAACATTTAGAGAGGCGTCATGTAATGCAGGTGCACTCCGAGTGCGACCAAGCCCTTTCTATGGTATCTGCACCTCGGTAGAATCATCACTGAGTCGGGGATGAACTTGAAAGAAAAAATGCTTATGCGCTCGTGATGGAGGGCTTGGGCCCGAGTCGAACGGGCTGTGTCTACAGAAATTCTGAAAATCACGGCACGACTATTCGTTGCAGATGCACTCCGAGTGCGACCAAGCCTTTCCTACCCCGCCTTCGTCCGCTGGACTTATAAGTAAGTAAACACTCCAGATTTATGCGGGACGACGGAAATTTGTACTTGAGAGGAAAACCTCCACCATAGATAACATTGAGTCATGGCTTGGGCCCGAGTCGAACGGACACCTTCTGCATAATTATCTTGTCTAGCCTACGCGCCCTAATTGTTGCCAACAATTATTTTAGGCCACCTAGCCATTGAAGGACCACAACATACCGTGCAGACCATGACCAAACAAGTCTTGTTCATTGCAACTTTGTAGCTGCTAGGTTTGTAGAAAGCCAACGGAATGGTCAAATACGCGTTCAAAGACGAGGAAGCTATTTACATCTATGATACAAAAAGTAGTACAGACGGAGTTCATTCCTCCCTATTCTATAGTCCAGGGACATGGAGAGATGAAAAAATAGGCCACAAGTGTCCCCTGACTCGCTGCCGCGCGAGAGATCTGTCGATGATGAACGAACGCAATTACATAGGATATTGTGGTAGTGCGATTCCTCTTTTTTATTTGGCTCTTTGATTGAAACAGTTTTCCGATTTTTTTTCGAGTTATTTCATATACTGTACCGGCGTGTATGGTAGCAACGTAACGCGTAACGCATCCTCAAAATCGTTGCTTAATTTTGGCAAAATAACGCGTAACGCTGGGCTCGTTGCTAACTTGTAGGCTATTCAAGAAATCGATTTTTTTTGGTGTAAATTGACTGGAAATATGTTTTTTTTTCTCGCCCACGCTACGTTCTACATCTGTGAAGCTTCTCCAACTAAATCTTCGGCTTGAGTTCTCGAGGGATGCCAACTAGCAGGCTTGACCCTGTAGCTTTTGTTGAGATGGCATGTTGCAGTGAGAGTAAGTAGAGAAATTAATTTTGTTTCTTGTAATGATCATTAATATCATATACGAGTGCAGCTAGTTCGAACAATGGGCGCACTTTGGCGGGCTCATCAGCACTTTACGCCAAGGTTGCCTAAATTTGGCAACGTAACACATAACAAGGACTGCGTTGCTAACTTGTAGGCTGGGGGTCGGTGTAACACACCATTTTGCATTGCCTCCATACACGCCGGTACAGTAGACGAGATCGATCAGGGGCTGGCCAAAAAAACGGAAAGTTTGGAATAAAACAAAAGACTGCACTACCGGGGTACAGTGAAATCAATTGCCGTTCGAATATTAGAAGGATTAAACTCAGTCTTTGCGCGCACATCCTCATGTATATACGCTTGCTGAATCGAAAGCTGCATCTGCTGATCGGCGAGTTGTGCCTGCTGCTTCGCAGTCTCTAACTGCTGCTTCACAAGTTCTGCCTGCTGTGCTTCGACTTGCAAGGCGGAGGCAACCTGCATTGAAAGTCAGGGCCGAGACGGCACCGAGGATAAAATAAAACGCACCAAGAAACCGCGATACTCGTCGTCCAGACGCGCCTTGATCGACGATAGTGTCCGCTCGTTGCGGTTGAGGTGCACGAGGCGGGAGACACCGCGGGTATGTGCGAGTATCTCCATCGAGGACCGGACCTCGTCGAGTAGACTGTCGGCAGAGATCAGGGCTCAGCGCTCATCCGCAGTCAGAGAAATAAGAGACGCCTACTCTATCAATGACTCGATACGAGACTGCAGGAGTGAAGGAATCACGGAGCGGTCGGGAACCGTGCTTGCGATGACGGCGAGGATCTTGATCGTTTGCTCCGCGATGTCGCGGGCATCGGATTTTGAATGCTTCGCACGCTGGAGTCCAGTCGACCTTTGGTTTTGAAGCGGTGTAATAAGCGCCTACCTCAGCAATGTCCCGTAGCGCGACCACGCCGCCGACGGCGCTCTTCAGAGGCGGGAACGCATCTGATGCTTCCTTCAATGCGAGAAGGGTTGTTTCGAGGAGGTCGGGTAACGTGGCCGAAGGCCGAGATGACAGGGAGGTAACCTTAAGCTTCGCAGTTGGAGACGGGGGCCTCCGACTCCTCAAGGAGGAGAAGGAGAGCCGCATGAGAAGCGGGAGTCTCCTGAGCGGTTGCTGTTAGTGAGACGAGACCTTATATCATCTGAGCGGCTGGCTGTGCATACAGCCTTTTGAGCAACAAAAACGTAAGTAAGAATATTCTATAAGGATTGTGCTCACATGTATGCTTGTTCTCGTCCATGCAGCCATCCGATTTACAGCCGGAAGTTCTACAGCTTTTTGGCGCCGTCATTGTTCATCCCACTGCCATATACTTGCAGCTCCGTCGAAACGGGCCGTGCACACAGATACGACACTGCAGATGCACTCCAAGTGCAACCAGCCTGAGGTCACCAAGCCTTTCCTACCCCCTTCGCCCGCTGTACTTTCAAGGCAAGTTAAACTCTCCGCATTTATGTCAATAATGCGGGACGGCGGAAATTTGTACTTACGAGAAAAAAACTCGGCCATCCATGGCTTGGGCCCGAGTCGAACGGACACCTTCTGCATATGAGGCTTTCTCTTTTCCCAAGTGCGACCAAGCCTTTCCTTTCGTAGTTGTTCTCCAGCCTGTGTAAACCCATAATTTCAGCCCGTGTGTAGCAAAAAGTGGCGTGGAAAGCATGGCTTGGGCCCGAGTCGAACAGGCAATTTTTGCATAAATTCCTTGAAGATCGCCATGTGATGCAGATGCACTCCGAGTGCGACCAAGCCTTCCTACCGCCTTCGTCCGCTGTGCAAGTACAAGTCAACTCTTGGGGATTTCACCAAATTTATGGAAAAAAGCATCCCTAAGTATCCCGAGAAGAGATGGCTTGGGCCCGACGTCTTCTGCGTTATTGTCTGCTTAATCATGTGCATCACCTCAGCAGTTGCGGATGCACTCCGAGTGCGACCAAGCCTTTCCTACCTCCTTCGTCCGTTGTACTTATAACTAAAGTTAAACAGATTTACGCGGGAGGGAAATTTGTACTTAAGAGGAGAAAACTCCGCCATACGCGATTCATGGCTGGGCCCGAGTCGAACGGGCTTCTCCTGCGTCATGGTTTCACAGATCCACCAGATGCAGATGCACTCCGAGTGCGACCAAGCCTTTCAATCATATTTTTGTCCTATACAACCTCATCTCGTTTAGTTGTTGTGTATTTGAGCAAAAAGTGCATGACAAGGGAACATGGCCTGGGCCCGAGTCGAACGGGCTTCTTCTGCATAATTATCCTCTAGGCCCTCAATTGTAACAGATGCACTCCGAGTGCGACCAGGCCTTCCTATACTGCAGCGGGTCCTGCATATGATATGTTTGGTTTTCAAGGTGTGAAGGGGGTATATATATCACGTACCAGCAAGCGCCGAAGCCGAAGCCGAAGAGGCGCCGAGGATGCATCTATGTATGTTCATCAAGAATTTGGCGGACGGTGTTTGACGGCCAGTGACAAGCCGCCACCTGAACTCCGAGTCTCCGCGTCGAAGACTCAGAGCTGTGTGCATTACCACACTTGATCCATGGCAATTTATCCGCCGCTTGGGATTATTCGAAGTCTGGCCGCCGAGTCCAGAGAGAGACTAGTCGAGAACCGCAGCCGAAGATCAAGAACACCGACGACCGCGACCGCGAATAGACAGACTCCCACACCCGGAGCTTGCCTTTCCCTGCTGTATTGGTGTCACGACCCGGAGGAGGGGCCCCAATCCCGTTAGCGTGTAAATAAGAACATGGCGTCAGGCGGTGTGGGTAACGGTATTTGGATGGAATTTCGAAGGAGGAGACGCTTGACGTGTGACTTGGGTGCAGAGCGCCTAGAGACAGGACGGGGAAGTATATATGAGACGAGTTGGCCGTAGGCGTGCGTGTGTGGCAGCTGGAGATGGGTGTCAGAGGGTGGGGGGTGAGACTGTGCTCTGAGGAGGGATTGAGATAGACTTGTAATTTTTTTGTTCCTCTCGTAATATATAGAGTAGCTGGAGGGTAGTTGAGTGAGGAACCAGAGCACACGACGGAGGTAGAGCGTGTCTTGAGGTGATCTGGTGACCCCCTGTCATGTGGTCTGTGCAGAACTGACTTTGGTTCCTGCCGCATACATTCCGCTAGACACTGACTAGACTCTTCCTCTCCCTCTTACAGCAAACTATAGACATAGACTGTACAGGACAAGTGGACGAGGACGACCGCCATGACCGACAACGCCCCCGACGACCGCCGACACCGATTCCAAGACGGCGGGAACGGGAATAACGGCGGCGACACCGGTGGGGCACCCACACCCATCCAAGACGGCCCCTGGGGCGGGCGCGGGCTCCTTGGCGGCGGCGCAGGCCACCGCGGCGCCTCCTTCAGCGCCTCCCCGCGCTTTGCCTCGACGTTCGAGGACGACGAGCTGGTCGACCCCGACGACGAGCTGTACGATGCGCGCTATTCCCACTCGCCCGTGACGTCCCCGCAGCTCGCCAACTCGCTCAGCGGCTACCGCGGCCGCACCAGCGCGGGGCCCGACATCACGCGCAGCCGCAGCCAGAGCCTCGCGCCCACCACGGGGGCGACCGCGACCGCGATCGGGACGGGCCGCGCGGGGGCGTTCGGGGCGAGCAACATCGGCAGCGCGGCCAACTCGTACTCGAACGCGTATCTGTACGGGAACAACGCGTACGGGCACCCGTATGGCACCGGGGGACTCAGTGGGTCGCTCGGCGGGAGCTCGCTGGGCGGGAGCTCGCTGGGCGGAAGGTACGCGGGCAGCCCGCTCGTACGGAGCTCGAGCATCAGCAGCGGCGGCGGGGGCGGGGAGGACGGGACGAATATGTCGCCGTTCGTGAGGGATGTGGGGTCGATCCTGCTCGATGACGGGAGCTTCCGGGAGCTGTGGGAGCGCGAGCGGGGCGGGAGGGAGTTTTCATCGAGCGCGCGCGATTTTGGGGGTGCGGGTGCGAGGGATGGAGGCTATGGTAGGTGCTGTTCTGCATTTTTCTTGCATTTTTGCGGGCGCACACGAGCACTCGGTATTTCCTTACCAGCGCTGGCTTTTCGTCGTTCTGCATTTTTCTTGCATTTTTGCTGGCGTACACGAGCACTCGGCATTTCCTTACCAGCGCTGGCTTTTCGTCGTTCTGCATTTTTCTTGCATTTTTGCGGGCGCACACGAGCACTCGGCATTTCCTTACCAGCGCTGGCTTTTCGTCGTTCTGCATTTTTCTCGCATTTTTGCTGGCGCACACGACTTGGTCTTTGCATTCGGCCAGCGCTGGCTTTTCGTCATCCGCTCATTCTACCCGTCCCCTCTTCTCTTTTCTTCTCACTCCCCGACGGTCCTCACACGACCTCTCTTCTTTCCTTCTTTCCTCTCCACTCGACTTTTATTGGCCCGCCGCTTACTTCGTCCCCATTCTTGCTTTATATTTTTGGTATTACTTCCCCCCTCCCGCCTCGCGCATGCGACGCTTGATCTCTTTCTATACATATATCCATTCTTCCCAGTCTCTCTCCTCCTCCTTCTCTTGCTTTAACTGACAATGTCATCTCTCTTAGGCTTCGCCCCGCGCGACCGCGACCGCGACGTCCGCGACACCCACCCCTCCTCCTACACCCTCCACCAGCAGCAGCGCGGCGACTTCGACCTCGACCCGCCCGGGAGCGGCGCGACCTCGCGCCGCCACAGCGTCTCCGTCGTCCAGCCGCACCGCCGCCTCGCGGGCTTCCACGTCCCCGACGCCGCGGGCGGCGGCTCGCCGTCGCCCGGCCCGTCCGCGCCCGGGGGGTACGGCGGCGGCGGCGGCGGCGGCGCGAGCAGCAATAACAACAACGGCCGCGGCTTTGGGGGCGGGGGGCTGCTGCTGAGCGACGACGATTTGGAGATCGGGCTGGGGGGCCTGAGTCTGCACTCGGCGACCAGCCCCAGCAATACCTACGGCGGGGGGTTCGGACAGCGGAGGCGGGAGGACTCGTTGTCGGGGCGGTACGACGATCGCGGGTATGATGATTTGCGCGGCGGGGGGGGAGACAGGATGGGGGAGCGGGAGAGGGTGGGGAGCCTCCCGATCCACGCGCCGCTTGCGATTGGGCGCAGCCCGTCGTTGAGCATGGGGTTGGGGCTCGGCGGGCTGGGCGGGGGCGGGGTGTCACCGAGCGAGGCGCGCGGGGGCGGGTGCGCCGACATCCGTGGTGGCGGAGCAGGAGGAGGCGGGAAAGACTGGGCCTCGGACGTCTCGGCGTATTTCAGCCCGCCGCGGGAGCTGAATATCAACACAAACCTCGGCGGCGGCGGCGGGGCGGGGAGAGGGGAGTTTCCGCAGTATGAGGGCGGCGGAGGGGGAGGGGGAGGAGGGGCACGGCGTGGTGCGGCGCCGGTGTCGCCTGTGCAGCGGTATGCGTCGGCAGGGCAGGGGCAGGGACAGGTGGGTTATTTCGTACTTTTTTGGTGGTGTGTCCTGCGTCGGCAGCGTCTGCGACTTATGTCCATCGAGCAAGCGACCAGCCGTGTCTTTCGCGACGCTGGTGCCTCGCATCCTCCTCTCTTCTCTCGGCTTCGCTCCGCACAACGCTGACTCGCTTCTGCTTCTTCTTCACAGTACGCCCAGCCGCCCTACTCCCCGCAATACAGCGCCGGCCCCGGCGGCCCGTCCTACGCCGCGCAGGCCTCCGCGCACCCCGTGCACGCGTCCTCGCACGTCGCGCACCTCACGTCGCCCGTGTCCGCGCACCCGCATGCGCCGCACCACTTCCAGGGCCCCGGCGGCGGCGGCGGGCACGGCCAAGGCCACGGACAGGGCGGCGGAGGGCAAGGACACGGCCAGGGTGGCGGTGGAGGGGGCCAAGGCGGCGGACAGGGAGGCGGACAGGGACAGGGGGGCGGACACCTCGCGGACCTGGGGAAGGGTCTCCCGCTGCATGCGGTGCCGCCCGAGTGGCCGCTGTATATCGTCGAGTTCAAGGCGGGGCGGACGGATTTGTTTTATCGGGCGGCGGATCGGATGGTGCGTGCGCGCGTTTTTTTGTTTGGTTTTTGTGGGAGGCGTTTGGGCTGCGCCCCGTTCGCGTGGGACGGGTCGAGTGGGGCGGGTCAGATGGGGAGCTTGGAGCTTGGAGTCGGGATTGGGAGTGGGTTTGGGACAGGCAGGTGCTGACGATTTCTTTGCAGGCGAGCCAGGGACGGAATGGGAACGGGAATGGTGAGTCGGGCATAAGTATAGACGAGTACAGATACTGACAGATGGATGGCACAGGCTACGCAGCGGACGACGACCCGATCCGGGTGGGCGACTTGGTGATTGTGGAGGCGGATCGGGGGAAGGATTTGGGTGCGTTTCCCTCTGCGTCGTCTGTCTTCTGTGACTCTTGCTTTTCGGGAAGAGACCTGTTATCCCCTGTCTGCCCGCCTGTTCCAGCGACGAGCTGCGCGGGATGGGTCTTTTCTTTTTTTCGATTGCGCTGACGCTTTTCTTTCCTTTGTAGGCAAGGTCGTGAACGACAGCATCACGCTCGGGGAGGTGGAGGTGTTTTGGGCGGGGCAGCAGCGCTTCGGTGGGTGCTTTTCCATTCTCTGTGCTTTGCTCTCCCCTTCGCAGCATGTGTGATGGGCGATGAAGATGGTGCTGCGGCATCGCCGTCGCCCATCACAGATCCTGCGAAGAGTCTTGCTTCTGCTTGATGTCCTGCCGCCCACCCATGCTGACCCACTCATGCAGGTAGCGGCCAATCGCCGCCCACGAGCCCTGGCGGCGCCGACGGCGGTGGGGGCGGGAAGAAGGAGATTGCGCCGAAGATGATATATGGCAAGGCGGGGGCGGGTGACGCGCAGTGAGTGTCGTTTCGTGTTTTTCATATCAGAGAGGGGAGGGAGCAGGGGAAGGAAGGGGAGAGGGAGGCGATGGACAGCGGGTGTCTCGTAGTGTGGGTGTATGCCTTGTGCTCGTGCTCGGAGTGGGGCACCAGTCATTTCCATTGCCGAGCAGACGTTCTTCGTGTCGCTCGTGCCTCAGCGTCTTTGGACTGCTTACTCGCACTCGCTTTCGCTTCCCCTCCTGCCTCCTGCCTCCCTCCTCCATCCCTACTATTCTCTTTCTCTTCCTCAGCCCTCCACCCAACCGAACCGACGCTAACGCACCCCGCAGGCTCCTCGTCGCAAAGATGCAGGACGAGCTCAAGGCGCTCGCGCTGTGCCAGACGAAGGTGCGCGCGAAGAAGCTGCCGATGGAGGTCGTCGATGCGGAGTATCAGTGGTACGTCCGTCTCTTTTCTCGCTCCCCCCGTCCGATGACTTGCTCCTCCCTGTCTGCATCTGTATCCTTGCTATTTTTGCCCTTTCCTTATTTGGAAAACCGCTAACCCGCCCACAGGGACCGCCGCAAGCTCACGTTCTACTTCGTCGCGGAGAAGCGCATCGACTTCCGCGAGCTCGTGCGCGAGCTGTTCCGGTGCGTCTTTTCCTTCGAGAAGTGGGCCTTGAGCTGATATTAATTTTAATTTTTCTTCTCTTCTCTTCGGGGTCGCTACTTCGATTTGTCGCTCTGCACTCTCGCTGCACGTTGCTAGGCTGTACAAGACGCGTATCTGGATGGCGTCGCTGCAAGGCTCCAACAGCTTCGAGGTGTAAAATGACAAGTCTACCGTGTAGAGGGCAAGGGGGGAGGGGGAGAACTTGAGGAGGGAGGGAGGGGGAGACCAGCAATCTGAAGAAGACGAAGAAGAACAAGAAGACGCGCCACCTGCGATGTACAAGAAAATGAGAAAAGACTTGGCTTTCCCCATACCATTCCCCGCGTTGGGTCTCCCATCGTCTACCCTCACCGCTACCGGGGCCCACACATCCGCCATCCAAGTCTCCATACGAAAAGAACAATCTGCAGAAACCCAGAGCACCCTGAATCCGACGCAATTGTACCACCACCGGTTCCTAGATATGCATATTTCCTCTCCTCTCGGCTCTCAGATGCCGATTGTGCTATTTATCACCCGAGGCCAGCGGGCGCTGTCTATGCGCACGGTGCCGGCGGCGCTAACGCCATCCTCGACCCAAACCGACCAACCAATTGGCCAAAAAATGTACTTGTATCTGTACCTTCGTCCCGGACTATACCGTTTACACCTCTCTCGCTCCTCCTCCTACATCGTCTCCCGTACAGTTGGCTGTTTTTTCTACATGGTCATGATCTCGCGCATCTACATACATCGCTGTATGCCTGGTTACATCTCGCTTGTCCCCTATATCCTCTGCCGTGTCTTATATATTATATCCCTCGTCTCGCTTGATTACACATCCTTGTACAACAGCATCCGATCCCCCCCTTCGTCTACGGTTTCATTCTTTGGTTTTTGTCCATGTATGGAGTGTACATTTGTAACTTGCGTTTATCATCGCGTTCATGTGCTCACTCCTGACTGATTGATCGGCCGATGAAGCCGACGCAGACTTGAATTTGCTCGCACGTGGTGATCCCTATCGGCATACAGTGCCGGACAATCAAAGTCAACAAATTTGCTAGCAGGCCAAATACTATTTTCTAAGCTTGGCTCAGTTCAGAATCAGATTCAGTGCCCCAGAATACGTTTAAAACCAATTTTTCCTGGATTTTTCCACAAGAAAATGGGTTTGGCCAAAATTTTTGGCCAGTTGAACAAAATTGTGTGTACCTCTTTGAGCCTCTGGAGGGTACCCAGCACTTGAGTATACCATCCTGATGACCACAACGTCTGAAATGAGCTCCAAGACTGTTTTACTATCCCTAAAAGTAACTTCCAATTTTTCCCTTGAGCCCATGGTCACTGAAGCCAGGTTCAAGTGTGACTGTTATGCCATGGTAACACCCAACTTTGTCAAGGATTTCCCATGCAACGGCTCGTTAAAAATGGTTGTTTGGTAAAGGATCATGCTCAGATAGGTGAAGAGCTCAAATAAATATTTTCGTGATTTGACCTTGTATTTTTGGTGTCCAGCCAAAATTTTGGGGTCCGACCAAAGAAAAGTCTTATTTCCTTGGCAACGGCTCGATAGTTTTGGGTCAAATATTTCTGAGAGCTCCTCTCACTGTTTCCTTTCAATTCCGATGGGTATCGGAGTGCAGATAAGTGGTCAGCAAATTTGTTGACTTTGACTGTCCGGCACTGTACTTATTCACATATTCAACACATATTCCAATATTCCTCCCGTCGGCGACTCGGATTTTCAGTGCTTAGTTGAATTCTCTTGCTGAATCCCTCCCTCCCGTTCTACCGTTTGGCCTATTCTTCTGACACGATCATTCATTCCTGCTTGTCTTCGTTCGTTTGAATGTAAAGGGTGCTTATCGAGTTGCTGTGGCCCTGATGAGTGCACCGACTTTGGTCAGGAAATCATTGTACTTTGCCTGTGAGTTTACCCATCTGTGTGAGACTGGGCGATTTCTGGAACACCTTCCTTCCCTTCTCGTCGCTGCAGTTCGCTTCTTCTGTGCTTCTCTCAAATGGGTATCATACTACGCACACAGTCAAGAACTCAATTGGGTTCCCACTACTAGTAGGCGTATTCTTACTGTATCTCTATGACTCAACTGACTCCGTTGGCTGGCTTGGGCACGCAAATATCCCAGAATTTCGTCTCTCTGCTATCTGCGCCTAAACCTCAACAATCTTGTTCTTGTGTAAGTATAGGCTCCAGTGGACCGTCTGTCCCACTCAAGAGTCCGCCCCGTTTCCCGCATTCTGAAATATCCAGTAACTCCCACTTGGAAAAATCCCCTATTGCCTACAAAATTCAAAGGTCAAATTATATACATCTAGATCCATGCCGCTCCTCATCCTACTTCTCCATCGCAGGGCGGTTTCTCATCGATATCCTTATCAGTGCGTCGCCGGATTTTCACTCTCCGCCGCAAATGTCTTGCCGAAGTCACCTGCATCGGGTTCAACTTCTCACCGTCCGCGCTCTCCCCGCTCTGCCTATTCGTCCAAAGCATATCGCGTTCCTGGGCCTCAAATTACCACTCCTCCCACTGGAGTTTGCTGCCGCTCGGACGCACACAGTCACGAACTTGATCAGATTCACACTGAAGAGCTTCTCTCTAGGATCATGCCGTCGGACTTGGTATTAGGGCCTAGTGCTTTTCTACTCGTCGGAGCTGGAAGGAATATCCGGTGATTCCTCGAGCTTGTGAAAAAAACTCCCTTCTCAGGCACCATGAAGCGGCATGCACGACGCAGAGCGCGAGATAAATGTGAGATTACTTATGCAGCCTAAAATAGTACAACAAAAAACTATCGAAGTAATCTATGTCTCTGGTCGTGCTCTCGTAGGCCCAAAGACAAGGTATATTATTGCAAGTACCAAGCCAAACGTTAACCAGTTTTTTATGTCCTGGCAAACACGAAGCTCCCTAACTTGCCCCATCTTCTCCACTTCATCAGTCCTGTCCCAATCATCTGGTATTGTGCCTATCACAGGAAGATGATTAGACAGCTGAGATGGAGAGTGGTTGATAATCGAGGTATTGGGGGGAAGTTCCGTTGAAGTTCCATCCAGCTTCTGAGCTTCAGTCTGCCAATGTACCAATTGTGCTCGGAGAACTTGGCATTCCTCCTCCAATTCCTTGAGCTTAGATGCATCATAGTCTCTCGTAGACAGACACTACAAACGGTTTGAACCTCGTACCTCGGTAGTTTGTAGATGCATCATGACTTTGCTCCATCTCCTCGAGGCGTTCCGCCATTTCCCTCCGGTTGTGTCTCCACTTGTTGCATGATATCATGTTGGAATTCCTGTCCAGCAGTGGTTTCTGCCACATCTTTTCTTTCGGAGATCATCTCGCGCTGTATGAGCAGACTTTGGGGTCCCACTAATTAAGCGACGCAGTACCCGACAAGCAGAGTCATAACTGCCGTCGTGTCGAACGACACTGCGGCCTCCAGCGACAACAGATTTAAACAGTCGAGGGCTAGCCTTTAACTCTGCCAATCGCGCCATTCCGACGGCCTCGTCTTCCTGATCCCATCTATGGGAAGGTTAAATTGATGGGTGGTTCACAAGTAAAGAACAGACTGAATTTATTAGAGAAGTAGCTAGGTATTTATACAAACTGCTTATCTATGAGTCAGTGGGTAATTGGTATTGTAGCTATGAGGTCCATGTGTAAGACAGAGCTGAAACAAGGCAACGAGATAGGATAAAATATAAGAGCATGTGCAATGGTTGAATTTGCAATGCGGAGTTCAAGTGGGTTGAACACGGTCACGGGTTGTATTTCCAACACCATCGGGTTGTAACGGTAGCGACATTTGCAAATACTTCCTCCCCGCAAAGTTTCTGGAAAATGGTTAAGTTGCGCCTGGAAGCGCCGCCGACTTTGACACACATAAGACAGCTACTTTATTCTTACTGTCTTGGGTGCTTTGACATCGGAGATGCAATGAAAGTACACAATGCCGCTCAGACATCTGGCTGCCCGATATCTAGAGATTCCCGGTGGAACTATGTCAAGAACAAGCACCCATGAAGGCACAGTTAGCACTTACTCTGCCCCCGGGAGGAAATCAGCAATCATGTTGAGGATATCGGCGTCGCTTCTGTTTGTATCATCGAAGCCCGGCATATCCACGACCGTAACACAACAGTCGTCGAGAAATTGCTGTGATTGTATGTGGGTTGTGCAAGACTCTAAGCCGTCTCCCACAAGATGTTGCGAGCCATCAACGAGATTGACGAACTGGGCATTGAATATCAGCGACTGTAACTGGATGAGCAAAATGGATTCAGATTGACCGTCCTCTTTCCTGTTCCTGTTCCACCCATAAGACTGCAAAAGGCGAGACTTAGTTGACTTTCTGGAGGCAAAGGAATGCTAGGCACACAATGGAGGCTTGTCTGCTTGTCGCCATAGTAGGGTTTGTCACCTTGGCGGGTCTACGTGTGAGCATCATTGGATAGCGTGGATGGGTTACGAAAAACTCAGGCTTCTGCCACTGCAGAAGATATACCTACTGCGAATGGCACGTTGCATCCACCCATAATAGCATGAATGTGAGAGACACTATTTACAGCTGTTTGCAAAAGTAATGACACTCGTCAAATTTTCTATGAATAAACTCAACTTTAATGCACCGGATTGCCGAGCTCGTTTCTCACTCATTTGTTCTCCGATTCACATGATTTTAAGCGCGTTGGAAAGCGGTTAAAGGGCGCTTTCGAATAATGCCCTACACGCTGGGTAATCCAAAAGAATTCATATCTCTCAATTTCGCATCATATATTTTCAACCCCAACTTCATTCCGGATTTATTCAGTCAATTCTGGACCGATTTCGATGATCTTAGACCCATTCAGAAAGGAATATCGAGGCACAGGCCTAAGACTTGTAAGATTTTGGTTATATCATGAAATTAGTCCTCAGTACCCGAATTTTGTTACCCTATGACAAGTTCATTATTTGTGGTGCACATCAGGTGTGCCATGCATTTTCAATGCATAGCTACAATTGCCAGGATCCTAGCTTTTAGAATCAACTGGACCCAGGAAAATCGGCCAAGAATTGACTGAGAATCAACCGTTGGCGCGTGTGATTCAAATCTGGTGATACGAATATTGAAATGTTCACTTTTTTTGGATTACCCAAAGTGGATGGTATGGTTCGAAAGCACCGTTTAACCACCTTCCAACACACCTAAAATCATGTGAATCGGAGTACAAATGAGTGAGAAATGAGCTCGGCAATCCGGTGTATTAAAGTTGAGTTTATTTATAGAAAATTTGATGAGTGTCATTACTTTTGCAAACAGCTGTAAATGCTAAGGCTTGCATTATACACGTGTAGCAAGTATGCTCAATGATCTCATGAACGGAGTTGTGCTGTACGTGTGCCAGACATTAACATGACAGTCCGAATGCTAATCCCTCTACACACACTCATTTCAAAAAATGATCTTGGAGTGAGAGAGTCACCTCTACCAAAACAATAGGGACGTTCAAAGTAGACAGTGCTTTTTCGCTTTTTCGCTTTTTGGGCGCTTTTTCGCTTAAGCTGACTTTTGGCCGTTGACTCGGCAGTGTTCGGCAACAAAGCTGGATGTGACGTCTCATAAAGTCACGCGCCACTAAAATTTGAGTCCACCGCGACGACACGGCACTCTACGCTCACCCTTTCTTTCTATAAACTACCCCACTGTCCCTTCTGCTATTATTATCTTGGGCTCTCAACGAGTCTGATGGGCAAGAAGAGCCTCTCAAAAGTCGCTGTTCGCCATTCTCCGCGGAAGCACGGGAAGAAGGCCAAAGTCAAAGCGCAGGAGCCGCTGGCCCGAATTGACTGGGAAGCGGACAAGTGTGCTGCGACATATAAAGCTCATTACCCAGATGGAGGTCACGGAGAATTGTCTGGTGGTCTTTGGGAAACAGGGAAATGAGAGACACGGAGCATGTTGGTGAAGCGGTCATGGTCGTTGGGATTCTCAGCATACACCCACACATGATGGAGATTCCCAGCCTTTGCGACGTGGCTCCGGGGACGAAGAGAGCGGGTTTCTCGAATCACTTTGAGTGTCTGAATATCTCCCGCAAGTTTGTCCACCATTGTGGCGAAGTCCAGACTCTCGGGGGGACAATTAGATTGCGCATGACCATGTGTGTCAAATATGTGCGGGTAATGGATGAATGCTGGCTTGTGCAGGCATTTTGTATCACAGAAGATGGGAGGGGAGGTCAACCGGTCAATATCTATCTCACATCCATCAGTTCTTAAGCAGTGGCTCGGCGCATCGTTAGAAATCATGAGATCATGTAGAATCATAGGGGTCATCCCCAAGGAGGATTGACAGGCAGCGTCACATCACCTATGTTGCCGAATGGCGAACACTGCCGAGTCAATTGCCAAAAGTCCGCTTAAGCCCAAAAAAGCGAAAAAGCGGAAAAGCGAAAAAGCACTGTCTACTTTGAACGTCCCTAATGGATAGACCCAGCACCCGAAGTGAGTATTTCTTCCCCTCATTTTCTTTATGATGGCTGTCTGAACCGTGTCGCCAGCCAGTTGTCCTACAATAATCAAGCAACATATGCACAACTGGGCGACTTGCGACCAGTACATTTTAGGCAACCAAACCTGTTGATCAGTAATAAGAAGTTGTTCACAGTTACCTCAGTGTAAGGCTCCAACCATTTCCGTTTGTAAATGTTTATACACAGTTTTAACCGTTTTCGTTTCCGTTTAGTTTGCCTCTGGGGTCAAACAGTTTACAAACAGTTTTTACACGGTTTAAATGGTTGATCAATTTCAATCACTTACAGTGGATTTACTGGTGCAAAAATGAGGAAGTCTTGCTGCCAGAAATGTCTCTGGGGTCACATATGGTCCCCCAGTCCACTCACCTGATGCTACTGGCGCTGGAGCACTCGACCAGCGCATGGATTCCCAATGCGGTAATTGTTCATATAATTGACAGCTCAGGTGGGATTGATGCGCCGCTTGCACTCTCATCCTCACCTACAGTCTTCAGCAACCTGAACCCGAAAATCATCCCAACACCCATCTCTCTGATAGTTCCGTCAATTAACTTATTACTTCATAAGTGACACCATTGAAGGTGAATCATGTGATCTTAAGTTACCGTGAACTGTTCTTGTAAGTGTACCTTTTTTTCAACCCAAATTCCTTCATGCCGTTGAAACACCATAACAAGAGCATGCAGCATCTAGTGCTATTTTGTGATTTCCTAGGACCAGTATTTATACAATGGGAAAGCACTAGCACTTCTGATGTGTTATTACTAGCACTCAGGACTCTAGCTAGGTGATATAAAGGAGAACTGGAGTGAGCCCAAGCTGCTGGTTGTAGCATCAGATATGACTAGTGTGACGTGCTAGTACGGTCTGGAGGCACAAACCATGGGGAAATGACCATAAGCCCAAACAGTCAAGGTGCTAGCACCTAGGAAGCAAGTCACAAGAGAGTGATACTGCAAGGGCACTAGCAGGTGGTGCGAGTGGCGAGTCTGGAATCTGAAGGGTAATAAACTATGCGCTAGCAGCCTTCTAACAAGGGTGTTAGTATGCAGTAACCCACTAGTGATTGAACACAGATGCGAGCATGTGACAGTTGCGAGTCACAGACAGAGACAAGTAGATAGTAGAGGAATAGCTAGCAGGCTATTGGTGTGGATGTGTGGGTCACCACTAATGCAGTAACAGATAAACGGACTGCTAGCCGGTGCTCTGACCTGTGCTAGATGACTCCAGGCGGCGGATTCAACTCCATTTTGTCAGGATAGAGGTTCCGGCAGCAGACGGCAGGCTGAGGAATCAATCACAATACCCATAAATGGATGCTAGCGGATCAGTGTGGCTGTTCTGCTTGGCATAGACCCATCATAAAACCAAACAGCAGTCGTTTCATTGGCTGTTGTATCCATCACATCATTTTCACTCATTTATATTATTCATTCTGTTTATCACATGTACCATGGACCTCAGTAGTATAAAGGGAGCACAGAGCAGGCTAGGACCTCAGATTATTACACCCCAACTTTGTATGAAGTTGGTGCAGGTGGTCTCAGGTTGCTAGTGGAGATTGTAACACACTTCAGAAGTAGTAGCTTTATTGGAATCAATACTGTTGACTCTAGACACGTCGAGATCTTAAGTTGAGGTTCTAGTTGTTGACTTGAGGAGTCTCCACATATAAAACCAAGGGTGTTCTCTTTGAGAACCAGCTAGCAGTTGCGCTAGCAGCTTTGCCTTCACCCCGATATTGACGGAAGCGCTGTCGTAGTGTGTTGGATCACCTGCTAGGTGATTGTGTGTTGTCTCGAGCCTACTAAGAAGAAGACGGACTAGGTGCCCCCACCTTTAGACCAACTGTAACTTGTCAGTTACTTCGCCTTCACCCTGATATTGACGGAAGCACTGTCGTAGTGTGTTGGGTCGCTAGCTGGACACTTATAGTGTCTATTGCCAATACAAAGTGGAAATGTTCCTGTTCTGGTTAAGGAATAGGTCAGCGGCTTAAGGACTGTGTTGTTGCTTGAGGATTGAAGTCCCTTGTTGTTAGCCTCAATAGTCTTTGGGTACCCCATTGCAAGGATTTTCACAAACCTACATACTCTGCCCTGATGCCCTCGATCTAGCAATCCAGCCACCTTGTATCCAACCCTAACCTCAGACCATCCCAGGTGCTAGCAGTATTGTTGTTGGCAGCTGCATAGTGCTAGCGTGTTGTTGAATGGCTTTGTTGAAGTCTAGCAGTTGAATTGTGTTTGTTCCAAACCCGTTGGTCACATACTACAGCCCGGACCCGAACTCACAAAGAGAAGCACTTACATCTTTGGAGGAATAGATTGTTGTAGTGGTGGTTTTGTGGTTGTTTTGTGCAAGCCCAAATCTAAGCTATTTCTAGTTGTATATCAAGTGCACCGTTTCACTGTCAACTCAGGAAGCAAACTGAATCTGAATAAAGGCCTGGTCACCCAATATGGTGAAAGTGCTGCTTTGCCGTTGCTGCTGCTGCAAATTGCCGCTGTTACCATGGGATTGCCACAGCACAGCTTTTTTTTACCGCCGGTGCATGGTCTCACTGCCGCTGCACTGCTGTAGCAATGTCAAAGAATTTTCAAACTTGAGATGAGACCATTAGCACATAGCTCCATCTGCATAGTATACGGTCCTGAAGGAGAATCTGCATCAACTAACCTTTAAATTGTAATATGAGCAAAATAGTCCTTGAGTGGATTAACATCAATTTGGCATCCTCGCTGCAGTATCCTTCAGAAAGTCGAAACTGCTGGTCTGTTGGCCACTCAGAGATCAAGAAGAATTGAATATCAAGATGGCCAGAAACACAGGGCATTATGTTCGTGAGCAGTGTCCGAAGCATCAATTGTTGTATTGGTGATGGTTAAATTTTCTTTTTCCCACCATAATGGAGTCTGCAGGACTCTTTGCGTGGTCAGTTCATCATTGACAGAGATTGTCTCCAGGTCTACGGTCTGCAAGAAATTCTAGGGAAAAAACAACTAGTTCCAACCGCCCTCATCTCATGCACAAAAATGTCGAAAAAGATGGATGGCTGGTTGTAAGTCAATGAGGCTGAACTTGGAGGAAACAAGTGTGTGCTGGATACTAGTAGTAATGATAGATGTACGTTAATTGAGGTTAGATTATATTTACCAGAAGGGCGGAGTCTTGGCAAGGTGGTGTCCAAAGTGTGCAGTATGGAATTAGAATGTTGAATAGTGTTCGAACAAGCCAGAGCTTTACTTAATGTGACACTTGAATTGAAAGAAAAAGCAGAAGTGGCTAGTCATGGCAGTGGCGAGATCCAAACTCATTAAGGAGGGGATTGCAGCAGAAATACTGCGAGAGAGGACCACAGATCCAAACATGACTTGAACATGATTGCCGCCCAACTGCCGCTGCATTGTAAGATTGCCGCTGTGTCTGGTCTGTGAGTGCTGCAGGAGTGCCGCAGCATACAGCAGACTGCCGCTGAAAGCAGCCTGACTGCTGCTTGCAAAGTGCTGAGTTTTCCGCTGCAGAGTGCTACTGACTGCCGCTGCAGAGTGTTTGCATGTATTTGGTGTGCCAGACTGCCGTATAGTGCCGCTGCATCGAAAATTATTCATGTCTTAATGTTGTGGACAACACAAGATTCAACCCTAGGCAATGGTGTAGCAATATATTGAATACAGTAGAGTACACTGACACATTTTAAGCCACCAATTACAATGCCGCCAAGCGGTTCAACATGTACCCACAAGTCAAACTGCCACAGACTGCCACTGTAGTGCCACTGGAACTGCCGGTGCATGCTGCAAAAGCACTGCAGCGGCAAAATCCCTTTGCCCACCCAATATGTGCATGAATTTGGATACCCTAGAAAAAATACTGTTTGTAAACAGTTTTAAAACAGTTTCAAACAGTTTAGATACTGTTTCCATTTAATTTACCTGCCTCTGTGAACGAAAACTAAATGGTTGGAGCCTTACCTCAGTGGGAACCTGTCACATACCGTGACTTCACATCTGTTTCAGACACCATCGGACTCCGAAGATCTCTGATCCCGACTATGTCCGACACTGCCTTTCTGCAATTACCCTTGTTCTATTGGTTTTGTACTGCATATGATTCTTTCTGACTCCTATGTTATGCTTTATGCTTCTCCATGACGGAGTCCTCAGAGTGCCAATGATGTCTGAGTCGGTCTGACTTAACCTGACTCACAACAACTTGTTTCCATTCCGGACCCACTCAGAACCCCGACCTCTGGTCCTTACCTTATATCCCCACTAATACTATACTTTCCTATAAATATAAGCCATGTTGGTAGTTAGACTTCAGTTTGAATATCAACTTAGTCTGCCCTATACTCTTCCTCTCGGACTTCCATCCTCCTCTGAGTCTCTCTCCGAAATTGGGCATTAGGCATAGAGAAGGGCGCAGCACACGAGCTGAAGCCAAGCCCCTTCCACTTCCAGTATACGGGATCGGTACTCCATTTGGACTCTGACATTCCACTCTACATCCTATTCGTTTTGTCTTGCTTATACGCACTCCATTCCTCAGGCGTATCTCAGAACTCCATTGGATCCCGGTACTTGACAGAACCATCACATCAATTCAAGTGTGAGAAGTTCACCTCTGAACTGTCTGTCTTGTCGAACCAACATCGCCAGAGGTGGGCTAAATGAGGGACTGACTTATGTTGTGGAGCAAGGAGGTCTTTATGGACGAAGGCAGCGATCTGAACTGGGTCGGAAGTAAGAGAATACTTATACTTCATAATGGTGCTGAGTCACCCCATTACGCCGGAGTGGAATACAAATCTACAATATATAGGCATAATCACACATTCGACCAAGAGAGGGAGATGAAGCCTAACCGTGTCAATGGGAAAGATCATGAATCTGTGGTTGATGAAATTAAATGGGGTAGAAAACACTTGGGTCCAGGTTGTGGGGTCAAGGTTGAGGGAGGCCGGCTTGATGACATGTAGCAGAGCTGTGGCTGATGCCATGCATGTGCAGTGCTGGAGGCACAATACGCATCGACAGCAACCATGACACTCATCTCCTGTCCCAGCTGGCACTGTGCTGCACTTCGTTGCAAGTGTCCCCAGTCACAATCCCATGTGTATGTTGCAGTGTGTATATTCTCCAGCTACCTTGAGGTGTGCTTACCATATGGTATCCCAGTGGCATACCTCGCATATACGGTGTAGCTTTCATTTCCAAGTGAAACTAGAGGCTAATGACATGATAAATGTGTATAGTATGAGCCGTTCTGAATTGATCATGATTCTCATTAAATGCAGATCTTCCGTTTCCAGACGTGCAAGGCTGCCACTGGGCACTTTCCATGCGGTTTCCAGCATCACTTCAGTCAACCCCTTTTCCCAAACCCATAGGGTCTAACTGGTTCCAATACATAATGGGTCCTATGGTGGTGAATTGGGTGGGCTTCCCATCTGGAGTGGGAAAGACCACAGGGTATGGGGGAGGTCTGTGGGATGCCCATATCTATAAATCTGGACTTCCCACATGACCAAATTGGGCTTCCCCACTTTTGGTGTGGTCCTTCCCAGGGGGGTCACATCATGGGTGCCAAACAAATTGTGATGCTGCATGCAGTTCTGCACGTATGGGCTCCAAGTAGGTGAATCTGGAAGCCCTTGCATGCCTTACTGTGTAGGGGGTACCATATGCGATAATATGAATGTTTATGCCACTCTGTCAAATGCTTTGCCCCTATTGATTACAGGCCAATGCTGGTAACATGGTGCATGTAGACCACAGGCTGTCTTTAGGTTGTTACAGCTGCAGGGCAAGGATAGGATGGGCTTTTAGTTGAAGGCACAGGCGGGATTTATGCAATGTTGGCTTGTAACATTGGAGGCGAGGGCTACATGGCCAAGGCCCACATACCCTGTGTGCCTGCAAGCTCATTGGTATCTTGATTCTTATATACTAGCCCGTGGTAGACATTAGGGCTAGGCTGTAACCATGCAGTACCGGGGAGCAGGCAATGCTTCATCCATGTTTATATCCATGTAGGGTACCCATACACAGCATACACCAGAGGTTCAGCAGATAAGCTGTGCCATCTACCCGGGCTCGTACATTGGGGTACTTGGCATATCAGATCTCAAGGCTAGTTGATGTGTCGATTCAAGCAATTGTCCCTAGTATATCTTACTTAGTATATTGCTTTATTAGAGTTCAGCAGCCTATAATGACTAGACTTTACAGCCATACAGAATCCCAGTAGCAACCTGGTATTACTGGGAGTAACCAGCACTTGATTTTATTGACACATTCATGCATCAAAGCCTCATCTAGGATGTGTTTGGCCCCCTGACAAGGCAATTTGACTGTGAGTTAGAAGCCTTCATACTCATGTAATATCTATCAGATTCATGACACTGTCACTCTTAATACACAAAGCACAGGCATACACAAAGTACAGGCACAGGATCTCCTGTTCCAGAGTGCCCAGTCACTTCTGTTCTGGAGTGCCCAGTTAATTCTGGTAATCCTGAGTAATGAGATATATCTGTTTTGGAGTGCCCGGTTACTTCTGGTAATCCTGAGTAATATGTACTTGTATGTATTTCTTGTTCATGGTTTAGTAATGGACATTCTCACTTGCAGGTGTGGGCATTCCCAGTGCTATTTGGGCATTCCCAATCACAACTGGGAATGCCCATGACACGCCTCAGCAATGGGGGTATTCCCAGCCACAAGTGGGAATGCCCATGACATGCCTCAGCAATGGGGGAATTCCCAGCCACCACTGGGAATGCCCATGTCACACCTCAGCAATGGGGGAATTCCCAGTCACAGCTCACAATGGCCATTACTACCATATATGGAAGGTGTGGTCTTTCCAATTTCGTGAACTGGGAATGGCCATCTGCCATTTATGGTAGTGCCATGGTCCTTCCCATTTCCTTGATGGGAATGGCCATCCTTACCAGGTATGGAAGGCTTGAGTTGAGTCGACAGTCATGTTGGTCAACTTGAGTCGCTGTCAGTCGAGGT
>JARKIC010001690.1:0-101808 GCA_029378375.1 Mycena olivaceomarginata
GGCCTCGAAGGCGTGGCGGAGCGGCTCACAAGGCGTCCAGACCGTTGCAAGGTGCATGCGAACCCCGGAAACCTTGAGGGACCTTAAAAACCAGTCAGGAGGGCTTCACTTGAGCACCATGTGGAAGAGACAAGAAGTCGAAGAGTGAGGTGAAGACTTGGTACAGACACATCACATTCGGAACGGGAGTAGATTGTGGCTGTGCTCGATACTCATCCTAGTTTCCGCCACTTCGCTCTTCGCACGACGCAAAGATTTTTTCCCTTACCAACCCTACGCCGCACCAACACACTCATGTATCCCGCCCTCAAACATGGTGCGCTCCACGGCAAAAAAAATCTTGACATCGTACGTAAACCGGCAATCTCCACGCTATGGCGCCGTTAGCAACGGTCGGCGCCATGAGCTCCACCCCGGGGGAGCGTACGGCAGCATCTTGTCAGTGAGGTGGAGCGAGTGATGTCACCCACTATATCAGCCGACAGTGAGTGACGCCGTGACTCCACCACTTTGGTTTCGAACCACTACTATCCCACACTCCCTGCAATCCCCTCACCACCCCCCTCGCCGCCCGTTGGTTGTGACAGTATCAGGTATGTGATCCTCACAGCTGCGGTCTAGTGTCGATCTTGCGTGGGCTCAGGTATGCTGTTTACCTCCACCGTGTTGTCTTACTAACTCAAGCTCATCTACTTACCTCTAGGCACCTCTGCGCAGGTATGTCTAATCCTGCCTCCTTTCTTGCCGCCATCAATCTAACGCTACACGTGCAGGTATGTTTACCTCCAGTTGTTGTAACGGTTCGTTCTTAAAGAGTTTCCTCCTCACATACCCCTACTGACTTAATTCAGAATCTATTCATTTCTGGCCGCTGCCCACTACAGCTACATCGTAGTTCGAAGTAGGTGGTAGTAGTATTGATTAATATATTCATTTTGACGGTTTTTTGTGGTGCCTTATGGTATGAATATTTGAGCCGAGCAAGGGCGCGTTGTTGAGAGTAGAATGCTGGGCTTATGAAACCTTGAGTGTTACTGGAAGGTCGGCTGTCACCCGAGCGCCTTGAGAGAGCCTGAGAGTCACGGCATGGCTTGGAAGATGTTACAGATTTCTTACCTGTGTGCTGCAAGCCACTTAAAACCATATGACCTTGCAGTGTCTTGCAATGCGTCCAGGGTGTTTCAAGCTGATCAAGATTTTTCCGACATAGGGCCGGCAAGCGGCAGAGCCCGCTACCTTAGCCTGTTTTCCTCAATTGCAATCCAAACATCATCTGAATTTTATTGAACTGAGTTACTGAGTACCGTCAAGACTCTTGGTCGTAGTCTAGCAACATTGAGATTTCCACATACAAATTGAAAGAATTTGCAGCTACGGCGGGATTTTCAGTAACACATCCAGACTGCTCCCAATAGTTGGGCACATCTTGCGGAAGTAGTAAATCAACATCAATCTCTTGCCCGGCAAGAAATTATACAATTGGATTATAGATGTCTGCTGGATTGATGGTTAGATGGAAGCTTGGGAGGCCTTCTTTTATTATGTAGTTCATTTCTAATTGTGCCGCAAGCCACGGAAGAGCCTGGAACAGAAGAAGCAACACCATTCACTTGTTTCAGTATTCCAGTAAATTTAGACTTCCTCATTCTTGGGTGTGGGTGATTGATTCACTGCTAGCAACCCGTTCAGAGACTTGTTGAATGACTTCTGGGGATACAGATGCTAATTGCGAAGCAACATACTCAAAGTCTGACTGCGTGACTTTCAAATCCGCGTGGAGAAGCATCTCGTCGTGTTGCAAGATACTGAGTGCTGTGAACATGAAGGAAGGATGTTCTTGGAATCTGGGATCAGCAAGTTTGAGGTGTTTGATATGGTGCTATGGGCCGCTTGGAGTCACGAGGTCCTCCAATACCATAAGGGAAGAGTGTAAGATAAATTAGTGGGAACAGCAGACTGTTCTTTCGGAATTCATTTCCGTAATCCGGTCATGGGGAGTTTTCAACGTGAGCACCAGCTTTCTTCTTGGGGGGACAAAATCCAGCAGCTCGCAGTTCATTTGAGGATGCACGGTACTCTATATCGGTTATAATGGGATTCTGAAATGGAATGGACTCGTGAGGGTCAGCAGGAGTGTCAGGGGCTTGAGTGGAATCATATCTCGAGGTAACACTCACCAGCATTGCTGTATTGAACATGCTCAATGTTGAATGGCAAAAAGGGATTTTCATCACAACATTCTTCATTGATTTTGGTATCACAGTACAGCAGGTTATTTCTTGAGCCATATCAGTGCATTTCTAACACGACTTGTGTCAACAGCGAGTGGTTTTGCATGGCCTCGAAGGGACACGATGGACCAACAATCACCCAAGTGTCCAAGCATGAGCGAACCTAAAATGAATCTAGGCGAGCAGCAGGTAGTAGGAAGGGGGAACATGTGTGAGTTGGATCAATGCTGCTCAATACTTGTGCCAGTGTGAGTGTGGGTGTAGGGGTATGCGTGATGCGGCAACCACGGTGCGGCAACCACGAGGGACAATGCTGGAGGCAAGCAGGGAAGAACTCACAGGGGAAAACAGATTGTGTTGCAAAACTAATAGATATAGGAATTTATCATAAGTAAAAAGGAGCGGGAAAAGGCATTGTGTCTAAGGTCAATTGTGAAAAGGCAGTGCGAGGGGGGAATGTATTCAAGTTAAAATGAGTTCGCTGGATCGAGGGGTGACGGCTGCGAAGAGATAATGATCTGGGGAATGGGACAGCGGTGATGGCAGAGGCAAGAAAGCAAGGTGCGCGAAGCCGTGTTCACATTGGGCTGCTCAGGGATCTCGGAGTTGTCTTGATGAGTGCAGCGGGACACGAGACACATCAGAGTGTAAGGAAATTTTTTCCTTGACTGGGAGGCAATGCAAAGCAGTAATTGAAAAAAGAAGGGGCTTCCGATGACTTCCAGAGAATTCAATATGTCTGCAACAGATGCGAAGAAGACCTTCCAGAGCTTGACGATGAGACGGTGGTGAGATATGTTTGCAGGCTAGGCACAGTTTGAACTGTAAATTATGCGTGTGGCAGCAACATGTGCAAGGCTTTCGGTGGTTATCAGCTTATCTTCCGCATCTAGAACAAGATTCAAAACAGTTTTTGACATGTCAGTGGCAGAGTCGAGGTCACGACACAAAACTCGACATGCAGAACGATAGGGGTGCGGAGTCTTTGCCACATCCACTGCACGATCTCCACACACCCTTGTCACAAATGTGGGTAGCAGGCCATGTCTTCATTGCAGTCAACTCAGACTGGCACACAGGAGAGCATGTAGCTCTAAAGACATTTTCATTGTGGGTAAATCTGAATGAAATACTGAGATATGAGTTCGGGTTCTCTGGTGTCAAAGTAAGATATTACGGATTGTGTTCACAGGAGTCATGGAAGGAGAGGTATGGCAGGATATGGCAGCAGATGTAGAGGGGGTTTTACACCCAGAAGACTTGCAAGCACACTGTTGCTAGGGAGCTGTCGAGAATATACATTTCATAGTGTATAAAGAACGGCAAGAGACTTACATTCCAGTGCTGCTGCATTGGGTGCGGACCCCGAATTGTGTGGCACAACATGCGCAGCCCCGGCGTCAGGGGACGAAGGCAAATGGTTGACTGCTAACAAATAAATAACGCTGAACAGATGTGGTACTTACTTGACAAAGGACGCATGGGGAAGGGTTTGACGGCAGAAGAAGAACCAGTCACAGCCGAGAACAAGGTCATATGGGAGACCCAAATACACTTGCAGTTTTCGTGTTCATAAAGCACACTGAAGTCACCAGATGGTAGAATGAGAAGGGCCCGAGGCTACAGAATGAGAAGCTGAAACCCCAGTAGACGTCACCCAGTCTTGAGACAGCCACTGAGGCTTTCGGAAAGATGGGTCACAGAAAAGAGAGTGGTATATGCAGAAGCTAGCGAAAGCATCATGGAAGTTGAGAGCAAGAGGTTGTGACGTGGTTTGCCGAATGTGGGATCCAAAGGTGATGGTTTGGGTGATCTGACGGAGCTGTCTGACATCGGCGAAGATTTTCGGGATTACGAAAATCAGCTGACGAAAATGTGATGCCCTGCAAGTGGCTGAGACGGCCATCAACGCTGCCGCAGGATTTTTTGGCGGGCAGATCAGAGAGGTCGGTGCTGACGCAAAAGAAACTGACCAAAAATGTTGTTTTACTGCAAGTTGTGAAAAATCAGGCTCTCTATAGAACCCTTACCTAAAGGTAGCGGGAATACAGAGTACCCGATGGGTCGTAAGAATGCGGAATGGGAACCGGGAACGTCTGACTTCTACCAATGTGACTGCATAGGATCACCTGACCACCTGACATAATCATCCACCGAAAAATCCACCGAAAATTGACGAGGGCGCGCAGGGTGACGGCGCGGGCTTCAAGAGATCATGAAGTGGTGTCGAAAGGGAGGATATGACCCCGGGAATGACATGAGAGTGGTTCGTGGGCCCGTGAATGCAGCATGAGCTGGATGCACAAGAAAAGCTTTGGATGACAGTGGTCATGTTGGTGAGGAACCTCTGCACGCTGAGCAGCTGCGTCTGGATATTGTGCGTCATGGCTGTATGGGGGTTGGCTACATGTGAAATGGGGTAATGCGGATATTGGCACCGAGGCAGCCATTTTCCTGCTAATGTGGTAACTGGCACTGCGACATGAGCGGGGGTAGGCGGGAACAAATGCCATAGAATATGGCAGTGCCGGCGGTTGAAAGCAGGTATGGGGGTGGTGCTGCGTCATTGGTGAGGCTGGAAATGTGGTATGTGGGATGGTATGGGTGTGTTGATGGTGCCGAAACCTCGTCCATGGCTTGGGACGGTACTGGACAGTGGGCTGACAACAGCAATCGAGTGCGCGACGCTCGGTGCCGCCGGAACAATGATCACACACAGAGATGGTGGTAGTTGTGGTTGTGGTTGTTGTGTTTGTTGTTGTTGTTGTTGAAGGTGCAGGGGGGATGATTTGGATGCTGCATTGAAATTTGGTGGGAAATTGCAAGAAACTTGAAGCAGGAAAGGCCCAAATGAAAAGAGTAAGTACACGGAAAGCAGACAGAAGATGACCACAGCAACCTTGAGCTGGAGAATTCCGAGGTTAGTGCAAAAGGTGAACTGCCGGAAATGTTTGATCACAGATGAATTACGAGTACAGTATGTACTTGTTCTTTTCATCAATTGGGAACCAGAGTTCTGAGTTCACGAAACAAACATCAGTGTGTTTAGTTCGTGTAATGAAAATAGTGGCTGTGTTCATTAGATTTTTGAAGTCTTTTTAAGAGCCCAATCCAATGAATTTAGTGGTTATGTAATCCATACAGATGGGGCGGGTTCGAATCAGCCATGTCAATTCCATTTTCCTTTTTTTTAAAAACACTTATAAGCTTAGTTGGTGGTGACTCTGGGGCAGGCTTGATGTGTAGACTATATATGTATTTATGGCAGTACAAACCACAGTTTCTGTTACTTTAGGGGTGAAATTTTGATACAGCCACAGTGACCAGTGTCACCTGTTTCCACATATGTGTTCATATCAACCAAGCTTGACCAAACAAAGGATTGAACTTCTTAAGAATTGGGCTCCAGCAGCATGATATGTGCTTAGATGCTCAAGGTCAATTGGTAAGAGTTTTAGTTCATTACATAACATGGCTATCATATTGCCCTATAATGCATGGCAGTACATCTAAAATAGCTGGGTTCTGCGAGGTGCAAGAGGAGCAAAAACATATTTTTGCAGTGCTAAGATCTTTTAAATTAAGTAATCCATATCTGGCAGCAATTGTCGGTTGAGTCTCGACTGAGCCTTTGGTTGTTATATTGAGCCTGCTACCTGGAATTTTTTCTGGATACTCTAGATGTACCGAACCAAGATAGCTGAGCTCCTGTAATTTTCTGGTGTCTCTGGGCCGAATGGCAGGCTAAATACACCAAATAATGGACAAGCTGATCATTGTATAGCTGAAGGTATTTTATGGACACATGTAGATGAGAGTTGAGGATATCTATTCAAAAAAAGGTGGAAACTCACCTGGAGGTCTTCAAGATCTTCAGGTAGAGAAACACTAAGAGCAGGCCAGATGGAGTATGAATATGTTATCATATTCAAGCTCGAGAGATTCACAAACAGGATTTTATCCTGTATGTGCCTATTTTGGGGGGAATGTGAGGGTGGAGGACCAAAAATGTTGTATTTTCATCACATGACTTGCTTTTATTACCATTTTGGGAAAGCATCTGATGGTGTCTATTTAATCTTCCAGTACTACACAACCCTCGATGTAAGCTGGTCAACACTTGTGCACCGACTGAGTAAACATTGAGCCCTATGTCTGCAAATTCAAGAAATCTGAATCTTATTTTTGTGTTCCTGTTTGTGACCCACCGCTTGCCGGTGAAATGGTGCACTTCTTATATGACTAGGAATAGTTAATTGATAGGTATTGCAAACAAACACCCAAAAACAACCAACCACCAACCAATCTACCTCCAAAGATCTAAGTGCTTCTCTTTGTGAGTTCGGGTCCGGGCCATAGTATGCGAACAGCAGGTTTGAACAAACACAGCTTGATTTATAGGCTTCTAACAAACACACTTTACAACATACTAGCAATATGCAACCACCAACAACAACACTGCTAGGAACCTAGGGATGGTCCGGGGGTGTGTTTATATGGGGGTGGATACAAGATGGCTGGACCGCTAGGTTGAGAACACCAGGACAGAGGTTTGTAGGTTTGTGAAAATCCTCGCCTTAGGCAACCTAAGGATTACTGAGGCTAACTTCAAATGACTTCAAGTCTCAAACGGCAAGACTCTCCTTGACCGCCGACCTATTCCTTAGCCAAGAACAGGAACCTTTCTGCTTTTATCGGCACTAGCTCACTACAAGCATCCAGCTAGTGACCCAACACACTATGACAGAGCTTCTGTCTATATTGGGGTGAAGGTGAAGTAACTGACAAGTTATAGCCAAACTAAAGGTGGGGGAACCTAGTCCGTCTTCTTCTTAGTGGGCTCAAGCCAACACACAATCCACTAGCAAGCGATCCAACACACTACGACAGAGCTTCCATCTTGTCGGGGTGAAGGCAAAGTCACTAGTGCAAACTGCAGCTGGGTCTCAAAGAGAACACCCTTGTTTTATATGTGGAGGTCTAGGACCAACAACACAAAATCCTCAACTTAGTCACTCGATGTTTCCAGAGTCTGCAGTCTACTGATTCCAATATAAAGACTACTACAAGTGAAGTTTGGTATCAACCTCCACTAGCGGCATGAGTCCACTAGCACCAGCTTCGTCCAAAGTCTGGGGTGTAATGTTATAGACCCTAGTCTGTTCTGTGCTCCTTTTTATACTACTAGGTTCGAGATACATGTGAAAAGAGAGCTGAATAATACAATAACCAATATTAGATGATGAGAAATACGGTCAGTCAATGAGACGACTGCCGTTTGGTTTTGGGACTGGTTTGGTATATGCCAGGTCAGCCTCACTGACTGGCTAGTGCTCAACCGTGGGTATATCAATTGATCCTCAGCCCTCTGTCTATGCCGAGTACCACTTCTGGACCAACCAGTGATGTAGCCGGCGGTCTAGGTCATCTCTACTCTGTCAGAACATCAATCTAGCACATCTTGATGACGCAGTGTTGCAACTACATCAGATGGTCATAGGTCGTTAGTCAGGATGTCGATCAGACCTCTGGTCATTGGTCCAGTCAGTATGATCGTCCCTAGCTCCATTCCAATAGCCTGCTTGCTATTCCGTTCGCCCCTAGCTGCCCAGATCAGGCACTAGCCTCATGTTGCTTTGTGGTATGTCTTTGTCAAAGCTCTAGCTGGTTGCTAGTCGGATTGTTCCACCTATCACCGTCCTAGTCGCTTATCTAGAGATTAGATAGTACCACCGGATACTGTGCCGAGCTTCCTAGCTCAAAGTGTTGTCCCCAAGTTGCACCTCCATCGTAGATATCCGTCTGCTAGACCCTCGCTAGCTCCTTTGCAAGTCATCTCTGGACTACTAGAGTCTCCTAGGTCATGTCTCATGAATGTATAGGCAGTGGTTAATCCCTGGTTGTTTGTACACTCAGCTAGCAGCTAGCACGTCACACTAGTGTAGCCTCATGCTACAGTCAGCAGTTAGGGCTCACTCTAACTCTCCTTTATATCACCTAACAAGTGGTTTGTGTCCTAGCTAGGATGCTAGTTGCTTCCCGTTGTGTAAATACTAGTCATAGGAAATCACAAACTTAGCCCTAGATGCCGCGCATTTATTTATGTTACGCTGTTTCATCGGCCTACGCCTGTCATGAAGGTATGAGAAAGAAAAGGTAAGGTCAGGTGATGTAAATGTCCATGATGTGTAGGAAATCCAACGTAAGTATGTATTGGGTTTATACCCCCCCCCTTCAGAGAAATCCCATCAGCAAAAGAGAGTAGGAGAGTGCATATGAGGGAATGTGGGAGAGCTACTTAAAAACTGCTCCACGGGTGAGTTAAAAACCCCTTGGGGAAAGCTACTGAGGCAGGCACATTGCGAAAGAAAACAGGACATGCACAACCAAGTGGTGGAGGATGTCTGACGGAGATTTATTCACTGGCATCTACAGAAGCTAACACCAATGATCTGTGGATGTTCAACCTTAAATCTCTTTGCGACATCAATCAAAATGGGTGGTGTAGCCTGAGAGCCTCAGGGTTGCTGTTCATCATTGTGCAAGCAACAAAAGCTGTTGCAATTTTTTGTTTGGGTGTGCATTGATCCCTGTAAACATCAATTGCTACTGGGGGGTATTTGGCAAAGAGGCACAAAAGCATAAGCACATCCAAGTAATGGCCAGGAGATGAGTCATAGGCTCGAGTGCTAGCTTGAACACACCAAGCAATTGGTGATCAGACGGGCGAACATGACCGGACCCTGGCGATCAGATTGACCGGGGTGTTTCCGAAGTCCTTCGTACAAAGCCTATGCACAGCCACAAGTTCATCTATTGGCCTTGAACAATGTTACTATCCCCCCCCTACCAATCCGGACAAACCTAGAACTCGGACAAACAAACAGTTCTCGGTGAATACCAAATTGTTTGCCAAGATTTTTGGCTTCAAATGATAGGTAGCATAGGCTCTAGGGCCTCCATGTCGAAAAACTGCAATATTTGGGCCCTGCTGCATATACCATTCATCAGAAGACGCCGGGTTGGTTGAACTGGGCAATTTTCAGTACTTTTACCCATGGCTGACTTCATTTATGGTCATGGTATTGCGGTAATGACTTCAAAACATGCTAAAGTATCAACTTAATGTGTCTACAACAACTCAAGGGTCTAGGTGCCTTGTGCACAACACGGTGAACTGAAAGGGGGCAGTCCACATGCCAAATTCGGTCGAAATATAGCTATAATGTTCAGGTCTTCTACCAATGTACTGCAGGGTCTTATGAAAGTCTTTCCGGCACAGACAATACTTAATATATAAATGATTGTCCGCAGCAGCTTTGAAACCGCTACTGTAAGAGGTGACTTCAGAGTGGTGCCGACAATCAGAAATTGATGTCTTACCTAGGACTCGGACACACAGACTCACCCGAAAGAACAGCGCTGTTTGCCCAATGCTTATCTGTTTCTCTTGAGGTAAAATACAGGACTGGAGTAAAAGCCAAAATACTGGTGATCTATGTACCTCACCTTTGTGCCACAATCCTTGGATCAAATAATATTGAATCTTCTTTCTTAGGTGTTCGAGTTCTGGGGGAAGGATAGTAGTGTTTTGCGTTTGGTCAAAAAAAAAAAGTCTTCAAGTACAAGTTATGCTGTGCGTCGCATGGGCCTCCCCCCAAGTACAGTTTGACGTCAAGGGAACAGTGAGAGCATGAACTTCTGCCTGTTGAGCAAACAGAATAGATTTCAGTGACACCGGAAGACCAGATGAAGGCAAGAATATTGAGGGCTGAGATAGTATTCCATGGGCTTAAAACGTGGAACGAGCAGACGATCATCAAAGAAAACTTTGCTATATTTGCAGCAGAACTACGCCATGCAAAGATTATTGAATCCTAGAGGAAGACCAAACTAATCGAATTGATAGTGAACAGTGGAAGAGATTCAGGGCTGGGAGCTGAAATTCAAAGCAGCGGAAAAAGTAGGAGGCGAGGAAGGGTCCAAGATTGTGTTTTATATATGCCACGGGGATTTGGATGCAGTGAGGAAATGATCAAGCGCCATTGCAGCGCAGTGAGAGAATAACCGTGGCACAGGTGAGAAACATACCATGAAAGCTGCATGATAGTCCGAGCCACGGATCTTATATGTGAAGAAACATCTTCTGGGGGATACGAAAAGCTGTGCACAGGTCAGCTGTTTGATCGCAAATGAGAAGGCACTGTTGAAGAGTGGAGACTCCGAGAGAGAGTCGAAGACAGAAGGGGTTAACCAAAGAGTAAGAGCAGAGGGAAAACAAAAGGAGAAGGATTAAATGGGCATCTAGCACAGCCATTGAACGAGCAAAATCTTAAAGAATGGTTAATATTTTATTTATGACTGGACAATACTTTATTCTTTGACTGTAGATTTCTTTATGCACTAGGGGAATTCACGGTAGGGTGTATTTTCCCGTTTGTGAATCAATGTATTCATTTGATGGGATGAAATAAATTTGTAATCACCCCGTTTGAGTCCCAGGATATATTTCTATAGTATTAATTCCACTTGCCAGGCATGCACCCCTCACACAACATTTGATAACACCTTATCTGCACCAACTAGTCGTCTGACAGGCCCCTATATTAGCTAGCATAATCCTTCTCTCCACAATGGCCCCGAAAAACCAACTGCCAGTGGACTGCCAGCACAGCAGTTGAGCTTCGGGCTGAGCAGTGGCAACCTTGCCACTGAAGGAACATCGAGCTGCTTGATGGTCTCACCCTCAGGAGCTTCGGTCCTCTCGGCCATGGTGGCGATGGTCACGGGCAGCTTACTTACTCAAGCAGATATATATATTCCACAAAAAACATTTCTTCCACAAACGAGATTTAATTTCGTTTGTGGAATATCTTTATCTTATATATATATTCACAGCCGGGAAAATATGCCCTACCGTGAATTCCCCAACTGCCTTTGCATTTTATGTAGTTTAGGCCATTAGTTAATTCTCAGTAGAGTATATACTGTACCATTTCGACCGTAGGTTCAGCGGGTGTGACCTGTGACCTCTTAGGTTCAACTTTACCATTGTTCAAAGGCGTCTGAGACGTGTGACCCCAATTGGTTAAGTTCAATTGTGGGAATGTTCACTCAGATTGCTGGATTGATGTTCACCAGGAACACTCGGACCGCAATTATTTGGAGACAGAAGCAGTACAGATATGGATGAATTCTGGACACAGTAGTCACGAGTGGTCCATCACAATAATTCAACGAACTCGAAGACTTTATTCAGTGGTATCAAGTTCATTGTCACATTGCCAGTCATATTTACATCGGACAGCCAAAAAAAACTGACGAGCATCCCCTGAATGACCTGTTCTTTCTCACAACGGTCTGATTCAGTCGCAAAAGTTGAATGCACATCATGGGGGGATCGAAAAGAACTCGAAGGATGCTGACCAACGATCGCGCTGACTCAAGATCCTGGAACATGCACATGAAATCGCCGCTGTCAGCTTCCATTTCTGTGCCATTTCTGACAGAAAGATGTGCAAGAGCTATAATCAATACCCTCGTTTCTTAACGAACAGTTTATAGAAGTGTCGGAGTTCGGAGTTCGGTCAATCCCGGTATGTGCTAACCCTTCAACAAGTCCGTCAGTTGCATTGGTATAACGATTTCGACTAATCATTGTCCTCGGACGAAGATATGGATGGACGACTATCTGTGCTTGTGCTTCTAGCATTACCAATCATCCCTTCATCGGCCGAAGGTCGCCCCTGGTAGTGTGAGGTATCGGTAGCAGCTGGTTCACTTTGTGGAAATGGAAACAAGTCCGAATGGGCATCTGTCGGCGGGAGTACCGATGCCGCAGAGGGGCCGGTAAGACCAGTCTCAGAATTATTATGCAAATGCTCTGCAGAGCAGCTAGTTCAGTATCGCAACATTAAAAATGGCCACGGGCGCACCTCCTTGAAGACGGATCTGTCCACAGATACAGGGAAGGGATTGACTTGGTGCGTAGAAGATGGGGGCGAGGCATCTTGCATGGCATAATAATCCTCGATGCGAAGGAATCGGGAGCCAGAAGCAGGGTCCGCGGCTAGACGGCGCACTTTGCGGCAGCGGAGCCACACAAATATGATGACGAGTGCCGCAAAGACTGCACCGATTACCTCCCCAGCAATAGCACCCAGGTTAGTTTTGGACTTTGAAGAAGAACTGGTCAACTGAGGTGTGCCCGGTGTGCTTCCACCAGACCCCCTGCCGAGAACCATTAGTACAGTTGACAAAATAGGGCCAGTGATTTCATACGTGTCCGTGTGGGTGCCACTGGACGTGGGATGGTGAGTTGGGGTTAACGAAGAAGTGGCGGGTGCAGACGGAGGTCTATATAACAACATGAATTTAGCCCTGACTAGACTTCGGTAGTACTCACGTAGGTGTCCTGTAGACGACATTCAATAGTCAGGGAATTGTGACAAATGAGAATAGTACAGCGCACGGTTGGCTTGCCCCACTTCCAGGTTGGCTTTCATTGCCTGTGGAATGTCCTTGCCCCCTGTTAAATTGTTTAGGCCGAGCCTAAAAGCGAATGAAATAAGCCATACGTTAGGGAGCTCATCGCATTTGATCCAGTTCTTGACCTACCACGCAAAAAGAAAGTCAGGAACTTGGGTTTGCGTCTTTTGGGGGAAGCTCTTACGGAGTCGCACTGGCAGTCACCGGCTCTGACCTATTCACTGTGAAGACCCAGTATAATCAATCGATCGAAATACTCACGGAACCTCCGAGCTGCTGGGACTGTTCTCTGTAAGCTCCAGGTAATCTTCGCAATTTACGGGACTTACGTTGTAGTCGGAGTAGTGGCTGATCTACATACTAAAGCTCAATTCCGGGCATGCGCACAAACAAAATTCACATACCCGGAGTTTGTCACACCACCAGTGGTCGGCATACCCTCCTCTCCGCTCGTCACAACTGCGTAGTCAAACAATGCGGATTGAACTGCATTTTCTGTGGCCTTCAGACTCCAATGTACCGTATGCAGTTGGTCTGAGTTAAGTCCGGTCGCAGAGAAGAACAGCGCATGGTACGCAAACTGCTGTGTGCCTGTGTAGTGGTGCGGGTTGGTGATCTGGTCTAATACGAAATCGATCTCCGCTTGTCCTGCCTGGTCGATTCCGAAAATATAGACAGCGGATCCTGCGGAAAATGTGAGGACGGGGCTAGAGTTGGCAAATTTTGGGATGAACCTTGGAAGGTGAAGCAGCCCCAAGCAGCGAATTGAGGGGCTCCGGGATGAATGGTTCCGACATGCCACGTCTCGCCAACGTTTGCGATGGGTCTGGTTGCGGCGGGCAAGGGATGGGAGTACTAGTACAAGGCGACTTTTTGGATAGAGCCGTCCAAGTCCCGCCAAAAGTAAAACTAATAGTGTCGTCGACAGTGGTGTTGGTTTAAGGCGCCCTGCGCCAAAACTGCGAACAGGACAGCGATAAAAGACTGTGGTAGCCACATAAGCGGGCAACGTGGTGGTGGAAGAGCGTAGAGAGCAACAGACGCCACCACATGGCAAGGAGAACAAGATTGTCGTCTGTGACAAATTGACTAGGAAGGCGGATATCAGGAGGATATGCTTTTTATAGAGTTTCTTCTCAAGAAGTAGTCTTTATTTAAGTTCCTTGGCGAATCGCCGCGAGTGCCTACCTTTGGCGCACAAGGTCCCCCAAAGCACAAGCGTCTGTAGTGTACTGAGGAATTGAGCTGCGAGTGAAATGACGGGGGGGGGTCCGCATCAATGTCTTCGCTGATGAGAGAGTTATATCAGAATCGGTTGCGACCAACGACAGACATCAGTTGGCTGTGTACTATGTAGTATGTAGTAGCAGATACGCTTTGCTGGTGTTTGAAAGATAGCGAGATGTCAGAAGAATCGAGATGGTGGCAAGGTGAAGGTGAGTGTTCCTGGTACCTGTAACGGACCCAGGTCTCAAAGACAATGCTAAAACCGCCATCAGCAAATCAATAACATAACAAACTAAAATATATAAATACATAATACATTTATGAAGGGGCCGGCTATCGCCGTCTGAGACCATGCTTTGGGACACATCATGGCAGTGTGGGCAGGCCGAGCCAAAGGTCAAAGGAGGTTGACCGATTTGGCCGCGACAACCGGTTTGGCATAATACCACTTTGGCTGTAAATTAGGGAGGGTGAGCACCGCGGCCCACAATGGCTTGGAATCGTATCTGCAGGGGTTAATGAGTGAGGAAGAGAAATTCCAGTGGACAGTTGGCTTCACAAAATAATATAAAAACAACGCAAGCAGCTCGGAACATGCTCCGGCTGCTGCAAGACAGGACTCGGAGGGAGTGCACCAGGACACAGGATAAGAGTTAAAATTACAACTGTTGTAAGTATCCCAACCTGATTATCACCTGATGATGTTTTAGCCTGGATCTGGGAGCTTTGAGTCTTGAAGCCTGTGAGTCAAGGTGCACTACATAACTGGCGATCAAGGTAATATTGCGTGGAAGCCCGAATTATTTTGAATGTAGAAAAGCTACCGCCTGTAGACAGGTACTAGGATTAACTTATAAGACAGCTGGGCCAGGCAAGAAAGTTCATGGGATTCATGTTGAAGTTAGTGCATGGTTTTACTGCGCAAACTGTTGGCAACCGGACTATTCCAAGTCCGAGGCTTCTTACATGTGCAGACTTGCGTCCGCAGTGATATTTAATCATTTCTCCACATGCCTACATCTTGTTGTGACTCATTCTGACTTGTACTGACTCATTATGACTTGTTACCATTCAGTTCTGTAGCCGCAGTTGTTCCGGGAATTATCCTACTCTAGTATTTATACTGCGACTACTCTTGTATGTACTTTAGACAATTACCAGTCACTTTTGTGTTTGCTGCTACCACATTCTCAACAGGTTATTGGGCCCCTGCGTCTCACCCTCACTTTGCTGCTGTTTTCCCCATTATATTCTCGATGACCACTATCACCGCCGACATTTCGTCCATATCCCGTGTGCCTGTCTTGAAGGTTGATGGATCCAACTTCCTCATCTTTGAGACTCGTTTCCGCCATTTTGGAAAGTCCAAGGGTATCTGGGGCCATTATGATGGCACTTCTGTCAGGCCTGCGCCACCCTCGGCACAAGAAGAAATCGATCAATGGCAAAAGGACGAGGACAATGCCCACAATTACCTCGCTCAGCGGCTCGAGGATAATACCCTCTTGCAGGCTGACGAGATGTCTACTGTTGCCGAGATGTGGGAGTGGATTTCGAATGAATTCACTGCTCTCAGTGCGCATGTTGTTGCCTCAATGCAGTCCGACTTTGATAGTCTAAACTGTGGCGAGAATGGCAATGTGCGTACTCACCTCGATCAACTCAAGCTCAAGTACAAGTCACTTGTTGCTGTTGGGGTGAAGCTATCGGACAGTCAGTATGCAACCCGAATCATTAATTCCCTTCCCCGTGCCTACCAACGGTACCTTGCGACAATCACTTCCTCCGCAAAGGCCGCACTTATGGCCACAAATCTTGCACGCACCAATGCAGCCGTGCAGGGCAGCGCAACTGCACCAGCTGCTGGATTCACCATTACTTCTGGCAACTCTGCAGCCACCCAGGCCGTTACACTCGCCCCAGTGTATCTCATGCACCTGGCTGTAGAGGAATGGGATCGACTTGAGGCAGAAAGGAAAAAGAACCCACCGAAGTCCCGCGAGAACACCGGTGCTGCTTTGAGCGCACAGGTATCGGGATCTTCGGGAAAGCCTCAATTCGGGAAGCGATTCCCCAAACCCAATGACCAGCGCCCAAAAGGGGTGTGCTGGAACTGTGGGGGCAAAGGACATGTCCAGTCCAAGTGCCCCAGCCCAAAGTTAAATGAGAACAAGGGCAATGGGAAGCAAGGTGCTTCCGGATCCGCCAATGTTGCCGAAGATTTCGACGACGCCGGCGCGTGGTCTGTCGAGCCAGTGGAATCTGCCCTGGAGTCCGTTGACAGGACCAAATTTCGGCTGGGCTCAGCGTAGCCGCCGATACCTTTCTGGACATGGAGGATTTGTTTGAGCCCTGGAATAGCTACCCAGATCTCAACCTTCTCATGTCTATGTCCGACTCAGACTCTGAGAGCAACAGCTCTGAGAGTGTTTTGGGAGTCGATGCCGATCGCCGGGATTTCCTGCTAGACGTCTGGCCCCAGTTGCTAGATCTAGAGGCTAGTCATGGCCCGAACCCATTTGCGGAATTTATACCGACTGGGATGATGAGTGCTCGGACTTCAGTCTGAGGGACTCATGTTCATCCACCGATTCGCTGCCTGATCTGCAGGATGTGAGCGACAACGAGGATGAAGGGGACTTCACTTACGAATGCCCCCACACGGCGTACAAACGGGACGCCAATACGGCCGATGCCGTAACTATTGGCGAGAAGATGTCAGCCCCTACGGAGCTCTACGACTCCGGCTGCACCCCAGCATCTCTCACCTTTTGAGCACGAGTTCTCCAATCTCACCTCAATTCCGCCAAAGGAATTTTCTGCTGCAAATAATCAGAGATTTACGGCGACTGCCTGCGGAAACCTTGCGATCAGTGTTCCGAATGGAACAACAGAATCGAAAATGGAACTCACCAATGTCCTTTTCGCACGTGACATTGCGTATACCCTCATTTCCATTGGCCGTCTCGATGAAGCTGGGTATACTGTTACGTTTGGCGATGGCGAGTGCCGCATTGTGGATCCGCGCGGCGAGCTTGTCGGTGTAATTCCAAAATCGTCAAAGGGGCTCTACAAGGTTATCCATGAGCCTGAATCCGCCAATCCAGTCGAACAGAGACTCACTGAGGCTGAACTTCACCGTGTTTTGGGCCACATCTACCTCCCCACTGCCAAATCCCTCGTCTCAAAGGGACTCGTATCTGGAATTAAAGTTGCACCACCATCCACAGACACAGAGCCATTTTTCTGTGAATCCTGTGTTTACGCTAAAACCAGACGTCAACCAGTGCCGAAGATTCGTCAAGGGAAACAGTCCGAAAATTTTGGCGACCTGGTCGATTCGGATGTCTGGGGGCCATCACGAGTGGAAACTCTAGGACACCACTTGTACTTCGTCAGTTTCACCGACGACGCGAAACGCCTCACGCACCTGTACTTTTTGAAAAAGAAGTCAGACACCTTTCCAGCTTACAAGGTGTACGCAATGCAGATGAAAACTCACCATGGAGTTACCATCAAAGTCTTTCAATCGGATGGCGGCGGCGAATTTGTGAACCAGCGCTTCAAGGAGTTCATGAATGAGCAAGGAACAATTCATCGCTTTACTGTTCACGACACGCCCGAGTCGAACGGACTTGCTGAGCGCCTGAACGGAATTTTGCTGGAACGAGCTCGCGCATTGATTCACGCAAGTGGAATGCCGAAATTCCTGTGGGGAGAATGTCTTCGGCATGTGGTTTGGTTGAAGAAACCGTACCTCAACTCGTGCTCTTAAGGGCACCACCCCATATGAGGCGGTATATGGCAAGGTTCCAGACATGTCCAACGTCCATGAATGGGGATGCAAATGCTATGTGCACCAGCATATGGACGTTGTTGGCCAGTCAAAACTTGATCCACGTGCCAAAGAAGGGCGCTGGATGGGTCTGGACGAAACCAGTCAAGGACACCGGATTTATTGGCCAGGGGAACGCAAAGTTTCGGTGGAACGTACAGTTATTTTCCCACCATTCTCTGTGTTGGATAGGATTGAGGGGGAGTACAACGATGACAGTGACCACGATGGCGACACACCGTTGCCTCCTGCATCTATTCAAGGTACTAGCAATCCTGCTCCAAGCACTCCGAGCATCAAGAACTCACCTATGCCGGAGCGCATTCCGCTCCCATCTTCCGGGACCCCATCGAGCTCTGGGACTCCACCGCCCTGACTCTCCCATTACTCCTGAACCTCGTCGTTCTACGCGCGATCGTGTACCGAGCCGCTATGCACAAGACATTGCCCGCGGCGAGGGCACTATTGATAATTATGCCCGCAACCGTGGCCGCCTTCCAGCTGGCATGCCTGCTGCTGCGGTGCAAGTGGACGACACCGAGTATGCTCTTGTGGCTGATATCAGTGAAGCTGAAGGTATCGAGCCTCGCAACCTCGCAGAAGCACGTCGTTCCCCTCATTGGCCAAACTGGGAAAAGGCTATCAAGGATGAATTATCCATGCTCGAAGCGAATGGGACATGGAAAATTGTCGACACCCCAGAGAACTCCAATGTTGTTGGAAACAAATGGGTTTTCCGCATCAAACGAGACGCCGCTGGTGTTATTCAGCGCTTCAAGGCGCGACTTGTTGCACAAGGCTTCTCTCAGGTGGAAGGAATCGATTATTTCGACACTTTTGCTCCCGTTGCTCGTCTTGGATCTGTTCGCACTATCCTCGCATTGGGTGCGCGCCTTGATCTCGAAATTCATCAAATCGATGTGAAAGGCGCATATTTGAATGGGAAACTCACAGACAATGAGCGCATTTACATGCGCCAGCCCCTTGGGTTTCCCTATCCAAACTCCACTGGCAAAGTCCTCCGCCTCGTCAAAACCATTTACGGCTTGAAACAAAGCGGACGGCGCTGGTATCAGCGCTTTTCAGAGATTTGTGAGAAGATGGACCTCACCCGATGCAGCACAGACCAAGCGGTCTTCTACAGACGTTCCAAAGCTGGAATAATTGTCCTTGCTGTGCATGTCGATGACTGCACAATTGCGGCATCCAATATCGCATTGGTTGATGAAGTCAAAGCTGGGATCGCCAAATATGTGGAAGTTGTTGACCTGGGCGAAATCCATTGGCTTTTGGGCATAGAGGTGAAAAGGAACCGCGCAGAACACACCTTATCCCTTTCCCAGAAGTCCTACATTGCTTCAATCATTCGCCGATACAACCTTGAAGATGTGAAACCACTTTCCATCCCAATGGACCCGAATGTCCAGTTGTCTACCTCGCAGTCCCCTCGCACAGCTGAAGAACTTGCTGTAATGCGGAATGTTCCTTACAAAGAGGCTGTTGGATCGCTCATGTACGCATCCCTTGCGACACGTCCTGACATTACCTTCGCCGTCACGAAACTTGCCAAGTTTTCAACCAACCCCGGACCAGTACATTGGGACGCTGCAAAGCGTGTCATTCGCTATATCAAAGGCACTGCAAACTGGGAGCTCACCTACGGTGAAACGACGCGTGAATTAACAGGATGGGCCGATGCAGATGGAAGTCAAGAGGAAGAACGCCGGGCCATCACAGGATTTGCATATTTGATTGATGGCGGCGCCGTTTCTTGGAATTCGAAGCAACAAGAGCTTGTCGTGCTCTCCACCACCGAAGCCGAATACGTGGCTGCTACTCATGCAGCGAAGGAAGGAATCTGGCTTCGCTCTTTTATCTCTGAAGTTTTTGACTCGTACGCTAAACCGCCGGTTACTTCATCGCCTACCACCCTCTTCTCCGACAACCAGTCAGCGATTTCTCTCGCAAAAGAGCACCACTACCACGCGCGGACAAAGCATATTGATATTTGCTATCATTTCATCCGCTACATTATCGCCAATGGATCTATTCATCTCATTTATTGTCCAACAAATGACATGATCGCAGACACCCTCACCAAACCATTGCCGAGTGTCAAAGCAAAACATTTTGCGGCCGAACTTGGACTTAGGTCCGCTTGAGGGGGAGTGTTGAAGTTAGTGCATGGTTTTACTGCGCAAACTGTTGGCAACCGGACTATTCCAAGTCCGAGGCTTCTTACATGTGCAGACTTGCGTCCGCAGTGATATTTAATCATTTCTCCACATGCCTACATCTTGTTGTGACTCATTCTGACTTGTACTGACTCATTATGACTTGTTACCATTCAGTTCTGTAGCCGCAGTTGTTCCGGGAATTATCCTACTCTAGTATTTATACTGCGACTACTCTTGTATGTACTTTAGACAATTACCAGTCACTTTTGTGTTTGCTGCTACCACATTCTCAACAATTCAAACTATGAATACAAAGGTGTTCGGGAAGCTGTTGATCCCTAGTGGGGGCAGGCGAGCAGTCGTGCGAAATCCAACGAAGATAGTCCACCTCTCCTTGTAAACTCATGACCGCCACCTCCTGTTTCGCTCGTAAGAACTACGGATGAGATACGACACGGGTGCTGAGACATGGTCCAGACGTAAATATTCCTCCTTCGAAACCTGTCTTATTTTCCGGCACATTCTGCTTGCTTTCAAGGAGTTGCTTTCTATGTCCATCGCAGAGTCAACTGCACTGAGCAATAAGTCAGGTGTGAACTTTCGAGTGCCAAAGTTAGACAGACTTTAGGTGGCCTGCCCGTCACGAGGATATGGCAAGTAGTGATGTTTTGGCTTTGACTTGGCCCAAACTGGAGTGCTTGGAATATCATCAGACCAGGCCAAGCATGCAGGCTTTAGCTTGGCCTTGGCCTGGCTTTGGCTTAAGCCCTGGCTTCAGCATGAAAAAAGGGATTTGTACTATAATTAAAAATATTATTCCATCATCGCATCGGGCTCGAGTTATCCGGCGTATCATCTAAGACACAATCCCAGCCCTCCTCTTCATCGCGGTCGTCTTCCTCAATAGGTGTGCTGCAGAACATTTCCTGCCCCGGATGAAAGGGGAGTGCCCAGCGCTCCCGAAACTAAGCAAGATAAGGCACCCAAGAATTCAATTTTGCATTGGATAGCACTCATGATGGTCATTGCAGTTTCTTGAGCTTCCTTTTCCAGCCAGCTCGGCATCCCAGTGCTTCGTGAGTATTAGTGTTGCTGGTGTTCGGTTCTGAACCGATGCTGAACCTGAACCGGACCCGAACCGGACCCCGGGTTCGGTTCGGGGTTCAGCAAATTCTGGATTTTGCCGGACCTGTGCGAACATGTGCGAACCGATGGCCAAAATGGAGCTTTTTTGACTGCACTAGGCACATTAAAACGGCGGTCATTTCACTTGAAATGTAGCCTACCAAGAGTATTGCATTCAGGATGCACTGCAACACATTTCCCCAGTCAAATATGCTTGCGATGGTTGAACTGATGGGTGATCAAACTAGGAAGAAATTCCCGGATTTGATATTTCGGGGTCTGTCTCTGCCCAATAGTTCAAATAGCTTGTTCTGCTGGAATAACACTTACATTGTGGAGTATCCAAAGGCTTCACGGGCCACAGAATTGGTTCCTGGTGCATGGGAATTATTTAGGTTCAAAAAGGTTTGAACCTGTCCTGAACCCCAGACCGAACCGGACCTGGGGTCAGGTTCGGGGTTCGGATTTTTTCGGAAAGAACCGGACCGAACCGGACATCGGCAACACTAGTGAGTATTGCCCCTTCTCTTCAGGATTGAGCGCTGTTTCAACAAGACCCTCAGGAGGATGGAAGTGTGAAGAAAAAAACAGATTCAGAGGGAGGTGGGAGATTTCACCCTGGAGAACCCAAATTTTGGGGGAGGAGGCCAGATATGTTACAGAAGGTGTATTTAAAGGTGTGTACTTAGCCAATGGAATTGCTGAGGTCATTGTGCAAGGGTAGCTAGCTGGTTTGAGCATCGCAAGATGGGAGGACAAAGGCCGGAAAGGCCATGTAGCGTGAAAATGTGGCTTTTTTGGATGGTGCTGTAGCATAGGAATGGCGGGGCATGAGTCCAAGATTTTTTGTAGGGGGGTAGGGAATCAAAAAATGAGCAAGTGGTTGTCTAGGTTTCGTAACTTGTTTGGTAAGGTAATGGCAATGTAGCGCGTGCGGGTAGCGATGAAGGACCAATTTTTGGGCGAAATAACTCTAGGCAGTAGCCAAGCGGACGTTGGATCCCCAGATAGGTATTCTTTGAGGGCAGTCCAAGCGATCAATTTCCCCACATCGACGGTTGAAACATTGTACAAAAGAATGACAAATGTCATGCGAAGGGGCAGAAATGAAATTCAGGATGAATTTTTTAAACAACATGGCAAAAAAACTGCACGTTTCAACCCAAGGATGGGAAATATAACATGCCAACGAAGAAAGCCAGGACAAAGAGCATTGCTTGAATGTGGGATGAGAAGAAATTGCGAGTCAGGTTTGAGGACATCAGTGGCAGCATCCTGATCTCGGCCACCCGCAACAACACAAAGTACCCTCACCTCCTCACCTCCTCGCTATAGGAATTCGGCCTTAATGTACAGTGACCCTCTGCAAACATGCAGAGGTCTCAATTCAAAAGCCACGGCTTAAATACAAAATGAGGGAGTCATACGGATATAAGGAGAAGTGTAATATGACTCTGTCTGAGTCAGGGAGAGTCAGTATGAGTCCATATGAGTTAAGTCAAAAGAAGAGTCAGAAGGAGTCAGAAAGAAGCCACTGATGTGTAATGTCACATTGTGACCGCATGTTGAATAGGCAGTGCATTTTGAGTGCATTGGTGTTCGGTTGTTACTCCAACAGTTGCCATCTCTGCTGGTTGCTCATTCCCTGCTCCACACACATCTTCTTTTCACAGCCTCTCCGTCGCGCCAGAAATGACGCGACTTTCCAAATCCCATCCGCTCTCGAGATCCCGGTTCTCAGCCACTCATGTCTCTCCCCCTTCACGCCGTGCAATCCTTCATCTCACCCACTGCGCCTGAGCATACGCGCACCGGAATGCTGATGGTCCCAGCCACCATCCGCCGCACTCGATCTGGTTTTCGCTGCCGCCGCCGCCTCTCTGCCCGTCCGTGCTCTGTCTGCGCGCTCGCCGACGGATACCGCATTTCAGGGGAATTCCGACTCGCTATGTGATATGGCAAACGAATGACGTGGTAGCGCCGATCCGGCGCGCTCTCGTCGCACACTTGCGCTGCACCTATAGAGCATGGATGATTACTCTAGGGTTGATTTATCTATCCAGGCGTGCTGTTTCCTCCTAAATTAAATGTGGCACACGACGTCAATTGACGGTCGCTGAGTCGGCCCCGGTGCATTCATCATCATCCCACTCTGATCTTGCCCTTTGTCCAGACGCCGCTCGTTCCCCTCCTCGAGAGTTTTGTCCAACGTGGGGATGGTAGAAGTCTCCCTCATCAACTTGTCGGCTTCGCAGTAAGTCTCTGGCGGTATGTCGATGACGGTGGATAGACACAGTGCGCTCCGACCCAGATCGTGCAGCTGCGTTGTGGACTCGTCCTCGGGTGGCGCAGCGCACGTAATGCGCGGATGAACGACTGGATATTGGGGGCAATGAGCAGCGGGCAGACAAAGAGGAACGCAATTGGAAAAGGAGGAGGGAAAGGGTGAAAAATGAAAACGTACCGGATCTGTAACGGTGAGCAATCCGTAGATTAGTGGCCGCCCGGCGTAGATGGTGAGGTCAGGATGGAGATAAGTGGTTCACACTGATATATACGCAGCAGATAACATACCTGCGAGGTTCAGTCTCCAGCTCTACGCACGTTCACAATGAGATTTAAATGGGAATTACAAGATGTGGGGAGCAGACACACGAGTTCCGTAGACATGAGGTGCTTCCTCGTGTAGTTCCGGGACTCATACAAGTCTATCATGACCGTGGAGATGTTGAGCGCGCATGAGACGATTGGGTATAGGGCTGTGCGCGCATGTACGTATTATTAGTGTGTACTTATCTTCATCGATTGACTCGCCTACGCGTAGGATGATATTGCGAAACGTCAGAATCCTTAAACCTGGGCGGTGTGAGGCCTGGGACGTGTCAGTGGCCTGGGGCTGCCTGTCCGCATGCAAGCACCTCGTCTTGAACTGTCGGTGTGGGATCAGCATTGCAGGCGCAGTATTCAACTGGAGGGGCAAAGGCACACCATGTATGAAACCACGTAGCCGATGACTAGAAAGGCCACCACCTCCCCCACGGCGAAAAGTACGATCCAGAAGATCTGTGTGCCGATAAGCCAGCGCAGCCTGGCCTCTGGGTCGGTGATGCGGTACCAACATGTCTCGTTGACCGCGTCCCATCTGCTGGAAAGCGCGATAAGATTTTACATGGCTCAGGGAATGACTGGATACGTGCCCGAGGCTCCCGGATGCGTATGAGGCGAGGTTGACAATTAAACAGGTGAAAGTGATCCCGAAAACATAGTATTTTTCCATCTTTTGACCATTGACCCTTAGCGCGAGCACTAATCTGGTAAGGTTTCAGGATCAAAAGTCAAGGACGCGTGAATGTACCCACGCACAGAAGATTGAGTGCTATGCAGAAGAACACGCCCGCAGAAAACATGAGACTCAGCTTTGGTGAGTGAGCAGGTTGTTTAAATAAGGAAAGGAGGAGGCATACATTCATTCCAAATGCCAGGAGATCGCACTGCCACCCCGGGTGGACGTTCAAGCTGCTCATAGGAAATGTGACGCAGAAAACGAGGCTGGGATGCGTCAGTTGAGCCACTTGAAGCGAAAGGCAGAACTTACTGTGCTATCAGAGCGTATGTGAGCAGGCGGAGGCTTACGCAGTCCACATATCGTCGCGAAACTGGATTCCACGCAGCGTATTTGAACAAAGCCAACAGGACCACCGTCAGCCCGAACCCAGGAGCGATCAGTCCCACAATGACTCTTGTGCTGGGGAAGAGTGGTTTGTAAATGTGCAGTCCAGCTGAAGGCATAGTAACAACGCACAGGATCTGCGTGTCGGGGGACCGTGATATAAGGTTTAGTGTGTGCGACATGATGGCGGAAGAGGAGTCCACGCAGGAGTCTCACCCTTTTGTCACGCAGAAAAAGTATCCATTTGAACTGTTGTAGGCTTAGGGCGTCGGCCGTAAGCTGCTGGCATTTTTAGACAGGATGTCGTGCGTTCCTGGTAACTTGGAGTGCGGACTCTTGGCAGACTCGGAAATCTCCGGTCGTACCTTGCCCGAACCTAACAACCAACCCAATTTGGAAGGTGCCGTTAACTGCATCTTGAGTAATTTTTTTTTACAGGGTTTTGGCCGCTCTCTCACTTGAAACGTCTTCCAGCAGTCAATTCTCCGTGGCGAAGAAAAAAGTACGGATGAGTCCCTTTTGACAGCTGCTAAAACTTTTTTCCGGTAGGGGCCGATCTCAGGTACTTTTATTCCTCCTGCCTCTCATCTTTCCCCACAAGAAAAGGTGTCTCTCATTACCGTTTCGACGATAAACTTAGGGTTTGGAGAGGGCCAGTGTGGACCACGGCTTCGGTTACCCTCCTCAAGGACGCATCGTAAACTATCTCTATCTTCGATAGTAGACTCAATTTGACTGCTTGGAGTAGCGACTGGCCACTGTGTACAGGAGACCATATCCAGTTATACATGTCCAATCTTCTTCAGCCTCATCACCGATGAATTCAGTGTTGAGTGAATTGATCAGAGATCTTACTCCTTTGGGTTTTCTAGTTTTTAACAACCCATTATGTTTTCCAGTGGTTGCGCTCGAGCTGAGGTGCGGCACCAGTGAAGCCATTCGAAATCACTTTGAACAAGTGAGTGGAACTCGCGCGTCCGAACGCGACTCAAAACGAAACTTGTTTCACAGCCAGTAACTGTATTATGCGTTCCAAAACTGAACAATCAGATCGAGCACGGAACATTTCCATTAATTTGACGGAATTAAAATTAAAGTCGGTGCTTGAAATTCTTGAATGTACCGTGGATCGGCAAAGACCGTTTCGGCCGAGGACCACATGGCAGCACCCGCTGTTTTCAACTTTTCTCTGACCATCCTCTCTCCCGACCCTAGCTCTGCAGCGCACAGCCCGACGCGTCGAAGAGGCCCCCGATGCCGACAGAGGAACAAAACACGCTCGCGGACCGAGAATACCCTTGGAAGCTTGCTCCATTTGATTGAATCCCGGGACTTACGGCCGCAATCTCCGAAATTTTAGAACAATTTGGCTTTTTTCCAAGCTAGTCCCATTCTACTGCTTATTTACCTCATGCTACCAGTTCGCCATCGCCACTTGAGTTACGGTTGTCTTCATTTTGAAGATAGGGCTTCGTTTCAAGATAGGGCTTCGTTTGAAGCGAGAGGCTGTTCAAAAGAGTAATTGGTTGAGTATTAACTTAACTATCCAAAATCCCAAATGAACAATCCAATTATCTATATCCAAATACTGAGTTATTTCATTCAAATCGACAGGGGGGGGGTGTGACGCGGTGACCGGATTTACCTATTCAATATTTTGACAACGGCCAAATTTTTGCGTGACACCCTCTAAAAATTTCGACAATCTCACGGAAATTTTGCGCTCTAGGGGGGGGGGAGGAGGATTTGTGACGCGTGGAAATCAACCAATATTCAACATCGACAGAGGGGGCCGTGATGCGTGACTGTTGAATTAAATGAAATAATCCAGTACTTAGAGTCTCGGACATTCGGAGTACTATACTATTTCATTCAATTCGGACATAACACGTAACACCCGATTTCTGGAAACCCCCGCCAATAATTTTCTTTCGATTTATGAGAATTATCGGAAAAATTCACAAACAGAACTTGTTCTGATTGTGCTTAGACTTACCGAAAATGTTGCCTCAAAAATCACGTGAAAAGGGCATCACTGGATCATTCAATAAATGCACACAGCCTTTCGGCCACTTCGGCAGTCTGAAGTTCACACCGGGGGCAAAGGACCAAGGCATATGATGACCAATATGCGTTAAACGCATATGCTCTGCATATAAGGGTGACATCTGCGTGACATTGGACAAAGGTCTTTGTCAGACCTTGAAGAAGCCGTAACTAGGGCTGGCTACATAAAATATATTTAGTTATTCTGAATCTAAGAGATATTTACCTAACAGTTACGGTGATTCTGGGATGTGTTAGGGGTAATATGAAGGTTTTGTTTGTACGAGCCGCGACTCCCTGTGAGTGTTCTATTTTCCGGACAATTACAATTGTGCACACAGTCCATATAACTCAAAAAGATGAATTGATGCAAGGTTGTGTACACTTGCTGAATGACAGTGAGTGGCTGGCAAGCGGCGGGGCACAAATGAAAAGGACAGAGATTTGGACAGCTTTTCAGAAAACTCAATGTTCACTTGGTGACACTTGCAACGCTGACCCAGCTCACATTAACTGTGTGACACCGGGGGCAAAGACCGAGGCATATGAAAACCATATGCGTTAAACGCATATGGTCCGCATATGAGGGTGACATTTACGTCACATTGGACAAAGGTCTTTGTCGGACCTTGAAGAAGCCGTAACTAGGGGCTATATAAAATGTATTTAGTTATTCTGAATCTAAGAGATATTTAACTAACAGTTACGGCGAATTCTGGGATGTGTTAAGGGTAAGGGTGAAGGAATACAAAGGTTTTGTTTGTACGAGCCGCGACTCGGCCACAGATGCCGTCGGGGCTCCGAGGAAGCGATGGCACGAAGGAGTTGGGGCTGAGTTGCGCTCATGTGACGAGTGAGAACCACACCAAGAGTCGGCTCGCCCCTGCGCACTCACACTGCGGGTGTGACACAGCAGCCCGCCGGGCGCCAATCTCACACACCCTGCAGGCGTGACGCAGCAGCCTGCCCCATGCCCCGCATCACATGATGCCCACTTGGGAAATAGTCGCGCTTGATCCCTGGCGGCTTTGTCGGTGTCCAACACCACCCCGCGGATCGGCTTTGTCGAGCCCAGAGCCCAGCCGCACATCGTCTTTGACGAGACCAAAGCCCATTCGCACGTCGTCTTTGTCCACGTCGAAGCCCATCCGCACACTGCCTTCGTCGGGCTACGACTGCGTCTGCGCATCTTTTGTGTCGGGACTGCATGTGGCCTTGGCCAGCACGGTATTATGGCTTTGTCCGCGGGCCTCCCCGCATTCCTCTTTCCCTTGTGTTCCGAACGCCCCGTCGGCCGCCCAAGCCCACCCTTTCTTTATTCCCCCCCTCCCCCCACATGCAGCCCAGGCTTAGGTGTCGTGAATTCTCAAATAAACAGCAAGTATATGCCCAATAAGTCCAATAATGGAGAGGCCAAGTGGAGTTCATACACGCAGCAGCCCGCCCCGCACCCGCCCTGCACTCATCCTGAGCCCCCGCATTGCATGCTCGCCAGGGAAATAGTCACGCTTGATCCCAGCGTCTTTGTCGGTGTCCAACACCACCCGCGGATCGGCTTTGTCGAGCCCGGAGCCCCAGCCGCACGTCGTCTTTGTCGAGACCAGAGCCCATTTGTACGTCGTCTTTGTCCACATCAAAGCCCATGCACGCTGCCTTCGTCAGGCTATGACTGTGTCCGCACATCTTTTGTGTCGGGACTGCACGTGGCCTTGGCCAGCATGGTGTTATGGCTTTGTCCGCGGGCCTCCCCGCGTTCCTCTTTCCCTGGTGTTCTCAGCGCCCCATCGGCCGCCCGAGCCTGCCCTTTCTTTATTCCCCCCTCCCCCCCACGTGCAGCCCAGGCTTACGGTGTTGTGAATTCTCAAAGAAACAGCAATAGTGGAGAGGCCAAGGGGAGTTCATAGACGCAGCGCCCGCCCTGCACCCGCCCCCGCCGCCCATCCCGAGCCCTGCATCGCATGCCCACTTGGGAAATAGTCGTGCTTGATCCCGGTGTGTTTTGTCGGTGTCCAACGCCACCCCGCGGATCGGCTTTGTCGAGCCTGGAGCCCAGCCGCATGTCGTCTTTGTTGAGACCAGAGCCCATCCGCACGCCGCCGTAGTCGGGCTGCGACTGCATCCACGTGCCTTTTGTGTCAGGACTGCACGTGTCCTTGACCAGTACGGTACCGTGGCTTTGTTCTGTGTGCCCCTTTCCTTTGTTTTCTAAACACCCCACTGGCAGCCCAAGTGTAGATATCTCAATGTATCTCCTTTCCCTATCCACCACTCGACTTCCTTTGCCGTCTACTTACTCTTTCGTTGTGAGGCTCGGGCTGCCGGCGGTGCGTTTAGAAAACAAAGGAAAGGAGCACACGGGACAAGCCATGGTACCGTACTGGTCAAGGACACGTGCAGTCCCGACACAAAAGGCGTGCGGATGCAGTCGCAGCCCGACGACGGCGGTGTGCGGATGGGCTCTGGTCTCAACAAAGACGACATGCGGCTAGGCTCCGGGCTCGACAAAGCCGATCCGCAGGTGGTGTTGGACACCAACAAAAATGCCAGGGATCAAGCACGACTATTTCCCAAGTGGGCATGCGATGCAGGGCTCGGGATGGGCGCGGGGTGGGTGTGGGGTAGGCCGCTGCGTCTATGAACTCCCCTTGGCCTCTCCACTATTGGATTTATTGGGTGTATACTTGCTGTTCTTTGAGAATTCACGACAACATAAGCCTGGGCTGCACGTGGGGGGAGGGGGGAATAAAGAAAGGGCAGGCTCGGGCGGCCGACGGGGCGTTCGGAAACACAAGGAAAAGAGGAATGCGGGGAGGCCCGCGGACAAAGCCATAATACCGTTGAAATGCTTGCTCGGTGTCTACAACAGCAGTACTAGTTTAATCAAGACCCAACGAGCAGAATGCGAGTTGCTTGATTAAGGCAAAAACGCAACTACTAAACCAAATCCTAACTACTTTCCCCTTGAATGGTTTAAACTGTGCCGCCGAGTACGGGTCTTTTGAACGCTTTAAGAAGGTTCAAGGAGCACAGATAATCCAACAGAGGTTGCGAGGAACAAGCCTGTTTTAAGAGGTCCAGTCCAAAGTGCAAGGTTTGATTTAGAGTATTAGACCTCTTTGAGCAATGCCAAATGAGTGCCTAAGCCAACAAATCGAGTTTAAAAGCTTTAGAAGCTTGAGCCAACAATCCCAATCCTAACAAGGTGCCGTGTTCTCCAAATCCCAAATAATAAGCCTTCCAAGGCTACTGTAATGCGGTGCCGTGCTCTCAATCCTAATAAGCTCTCTCTAGCTTCTTAACCGTTTCCAATCCCAAGATCCCGATCCAACAATTGATATTGAGTACTTGTGCAGACGAAACAAAACTTCTTAACGAAGTCAGTCCTGGGTGACAAGTCCCGAATCTCCGTCGTTTATCAAGCAATACCCGGTAAAGGCTAATGCTCTTAGTGACAGAAAGTTCAGTGCCTATCCATGCCAAAACCTCCTCCTTATATACTGTACAATTACGCTTACAATACGATGATTAGTCTACTGGCTGGTATATGAGTAAGACGTCCGTAGTTAATCACGTGTGGGTAAATATATAGGATCCTCGTGTGTCGACCCCTTAATGCTTGAGTGTGTCCGGTGTGACTGCTCCTTGTCCGATCGTGTAGACAGTCCCATCTTCTATCCTCTTGTCCCCCATTCAGGACCTTCAGTTTTAGGTAGACGTAGGTACTGGCTCTGAGCCAGTACCTTAATCAGCCCAAACCGCCAAGTGGTTGTGGAGATATGCGAGTTACCGTCCTGGCCTGGTTCAAGTAACCAAATCAGGATGGCAACAATGATCGGATAGTTGATAAGCGAAGTTCAACCACAGCCGGGGTAACCGGTTACTGTTAAACCCGAATCACCTGACCCATCGCGCAAGGCTCCCTTTGTAAATCAAGCACAACAAAGCACTTGAACGCTTAACCAAGACCCCACAGTGGTGCCCCGGATCATCAGAGAGGATGATTAATATTGCCCATGTTGTTTGTAGGCCCCGCGATGCCTTGATTAAGCAGCGATGCTTAATCTTGGCAATTAAACCCTTAATCATGGATGTCAACCAGTATGAACTTTCCAGTTGATGCATCCCAGGCGGACTTGATTAAGGTCCTCATGCAGGATAAAGCCCTGATTAGCCATATAGGACTTATGCTAATCCTTTGGAGCAGCGCGCTACGTGATTAAGGTGGAAATCAGCAAATTCCTTGCTATTTCACCCATGGTCCGTTTCACGGCTTATCACCGTGCTGGCCAAGGCCACGTGCAGTCCCAACACAAAAGATGCGTGGACGCAGTCGTAGCCCGACGAAGGCAGCGTGCGGATGGGCTTCGACGTAGACAAAGACGACGTGCAAATGGGCTTTGGTCTCGTCAAAGACTGACGTGCGGCCAGGGCTCCGTGCTCGACAAAGCCGATCCGCGGGTGGTGTTGGACACCGACAAAGCCACCAGGGATCAAGTGCGACTATTTCCCAAGTGGGCATGTGATGCGGGGCACGGGGCGGGCTGCTGCGTCACGCCTTCAGGGTGTGAGATTGGCGCCCGGTGGGCTGCTGTGTCACACCCGCAGTGTGAGTGCGCAGGGGCGAGCCGACTCTTGGTGTGGTTCTCACTCGTCACATGAGCGCAACTCAGCCCCAACTCCTTCGTGCCATCGCTTCTCGGAGCCCCGACGGCATCTGTGGCCGAGTCGCGGCTCGTACAAACAAAACCTTTGTATTCCTTCACCCTTACCCTTAACACATCCCAGAATTCGCCGTAACTGTTAGTTAAATATCTCTTAGATTCAGAATAACTAAATACATTTTATATAGCCCCTAGTTACGGCTTCTTCAAGGTCCGACAAAGACCTTTGTCCAATGTGACGTAAATGTCACCCTCATATGCGGACCATATGCGTTTAACGCATATGGTTTTCATATGCCTCAGTCTTTGCCCCCGGTGTCACACAGTTAATGTGAGCTGGTCAGCGTGCAAGTGTCAACCAAGTGAACATTGAGTTTTCTGAAAAGCTGTCCAAAATCTCTGTCCTTTACATTTGTGCCCTGCCGCTTGCCAGCCACTCACTGTCATTCAGCAAGTGTACACAACCTTGCATCAATTTCATCTTTTTTGAGTTATACGGACTGTGTGCACAATTGTAATTGTCCGGAAAATAGAACGCTCACAGGCAAACCTGATCTTCTGAATTCTGTTTGTGCCCCGCCGCTTGCCGGCCAACCCCTTTCATTAAAAGGGTGTGTGCCATCCGAATTGAACGAAATAGTACAGTAGGGTAGAAGTCAGTTGACCTCTGGCTGCTCAAACATCCAATTATTACTACGACAAATATATGTAAGTATATACAGTAGTTAACAGAATGATCAGCCGTCGGGGCCAACCGGGTACTCGTTACAAAAAGTCAGTTTCAACATAGGACCTGGGCCTGAATTGAAACAGACTTCCTGCTAATTGTTGGCGTGCTAATTGATGGTATGCAATGCAGGTGCAGCCACTGCCATGGGTCTTCCCCATCCTCACCGTGTTCAATTGAAAGGTTGACTCTAAAAAAAGTTTTCGGTGACCTGAGTCTGAATTGAGCAGATGACCTGCTGCAAGCCCGTTTTCAATTGATTAAATGGGGCACAGACCACCGCCACAGGCCTTCCTCATCCTAGTGACCACCCATGAGGCCTTGGGTAGAGGTCTCAAGATCTCCAAAGCCTTAGTTGAGGCCTTAGCTGATTTTTCCCACGCATCCAGGCAGTATCAAAAACAATAATTTTAGGCTTTAAAATCTACTGATATTCCTCATCCAAATCTATCTCAATGGCACCGTCATCGGGATGCGCCTCCTCCTCTTCTTATCCAATTCCACAGTGACACATTTCTTGCAATAGGACATGTACATAGAAGAATTTTGTTGGCCCTGTGCCAAAAATAATCCCATAGTGGGTTTTCCACTGTGGTTCGAGTTGGATACTGGATGCCATCATCAATGGAGAAGAAAAGACGGGGAAAATAAAATGACATAATTATATACACGTGATGCTCTAAGGCTTGGCCAAGGGTGGAGCTTCCGCCTGAAAATCACCAAGGCCTTGGTCAAGGCCTTGTTGAGACCTTTGAGTTTCAAGGACTTGGGCCTTGGGCAATCACTGCCTCATCCTCGCTGTTTTCCAGTTGAAGTTGCATTGAATAAAAGGTGGTCTTTAAAACAAATGTTTTCCAAACAGGTAGCCTGAGATGACCGACACCTGAATCGAACAGGTAACATGCTAAGCATCATATTCAAAGAATATGGACTGCAAGTGCAGCCACCACCACAGGTCTTCCTTCCCTCAGTTGGTCTTTGAATAAGCGGAGTAAAACTTTTGGAGATGCGGTGAAAAAATCATATGGCCCCAAGATAGGATCCGCCCCTGAATTGAACAGGCTTCCTGCTACAAAAATATATACAACAGAATAAACACAAATTGGATGTAGGTGTGGCCACCACTACGGGTCTTTCCTACCCTCTCTGTCTTCCAATAGGTGGAGTACCAACTTTTGGAGGTACAATGGAAAAGCTGTGGGAAGACATGGATGACCCGTATCTAAATTGACCAGACAACCTGCTAAACTTGTCCCGAATAGACTATGCCATGTGTCTTCCCTACCTGCACTTGGAAAAAGCTCTGGGGAGACATGGATGACCTGCACCTAAATTGAACAGACAGCCTGCTAAACTTGTCCTGAATAGACTATGCCATGTTCCCTAACTGCACTGTGTGCTTGAAGAAGTGGAGTAAAACTTTGGGAGGTGTGATGAAAACTCTCGGTGGAAGACATGGATGACCCACACCTGAATTAAAACAGTATACAACCGATTAAATGCAGGTGCAGACCACTGCCACGGGTCTTCCTATGCCTTGATTTTCTCAGTGGATATATATTGGAAACAGCAGGTGGAGTTCAAAAAGCATTCCTGCAGATGACCTGAGCAGCTAGGTACCACAATAATTTGGTGTCCAATCTGGTGTTTCATAGCTTCTGTGGTCTAACAGGATAGCGGCCTCCCTTTCTTCAATCACATAGCCTGCCATTGTTCAATCCATAAGACCTCTGATATATCAAAATCCCATTCACACCTGTTCAGGTGGGTGGCCGACTAAGCCATAAATTGCTGTTTTGGCATGTTGCCGGAAGACTGAAGTAAATTCGCTCTACCTTCAAGTCGTTAGGTAAAATTAAGGAACTTGTCTTCACAACTAATCATAAGATGTCTGCCCTAACCTACTTATCTAATTCCTAAGGTAGGGGGCCCCACCGATGAGATTTCGAAGCCATTGACAATGGCCTGGTGAACCACAATGTCGTCGTGTACCGGGAGTCTCTATCTCTCGAGCCCCTTGATGGTGTCGAGGCAAAACTCGAGGTCAGTCGGGATAGTGGTGAGAGCGTAGGCCCTGGCCCGCGACTGGCATGAGCAAACCCAACAGCGAACAGAACGGATGCAGGCCTGATGCTGCTCTTCAGATTATTTGCTCTATATCACCGGTATAAAATGAAAAGGAGTGTGAGGATGGCGATGAGTGAGGCAAGGGTCACGCCAGCAATGGCTAGCGGCGATAGTATACGGTGGCGTGTATCCTGCGGGCGCTCACTCTATTAAAGTAATATATATTCAACATAGAACGCACTACAACAGTATTGACAGGCATGGGTGTCATGCTGTTATCAAAGTTTAGAGCTGAGGCCGGTGTCCAATGTGAGGTATTAATCAATCAAACGAACATAGAAGTCAAAGAGGAAGTTGGGAATTGGACTATCACACTGTCATAATGTTTAGAATTCATCCGGGCGTTGGATTTCCACTACATAAGAAACACTTGAGCTTGGGCTGACGGTACTACATTGCACAAAATGCTAGTTTGAATATGGGTTTGCAGAATAAGCAGCGGATAAACAACTAACCTGGTTGAACACAGAAAACCGTCGGATGAAAAACTTCCTGCCAATTTTGATGTTGTTCTTCTTGACGAGGTCTCTCCCGCTATAGGAGAAGTGTCTGCCGATGATGAGACAGCAGAGAGAGGTGTGATGCTTGCATGGGCAGAGGTGGTCCCAGTCGTGAGAGGTGGTGGCACTGGCCCTGGCACAGGTGCAGGGGGAGGCGACCCTGGCAATGGAGATGAATCTGGACCTGGAAGCCCATGAGCTGGAGGTGAAGAATCAGACTCAGATCCAAGGGGGGGCAGGGACAGAGATGAAGGAGTGATGCCCACATCAATTGACAAAACCTGAAGCCAGCTCGCCGATAGGATATGGGCGCTATTGAGGCAGAGAAATAAGTTGGGAAGAGGATGGCGAGGCAAATGTCAGGTCGTATATATTGGTTGCTACCCTTGGCTCCCCCGCAACAGCTTGTGCCGGCCAAAATATGATATGAATATGAAATTTCTGTATTGTATTCATATCCATATCATATTCACCTCTGCCATCTGTACCTGTAGCATCATATTTACATTCCCAAGAGTGAATATGAATATGATATGGATATATTCAAATATATTCTGGTCTAATTTTTGCCCCCAAACAACACATCAAAATCCACCCAGCTTAATTGAAAAGAGGTTCCCTATGGACTTGTCGGAAAAATCCTATTTGTCTTGCATCGGTTCCAATGAGTTCCAAGCCATCTCAAGGTCACATGCCACTACGTCACTTGCAGCGCATGATTTAGGTTACGGCAAGCAGTTCCAACATTCCCGAATGTCAGAGAACCTTGGCACTCCATCGAAGCTGTTGCAAGCGGTGTGGGCAGGAGCCGGTAAAAAAAAATTCTACCTCTCTCTAGTTGAAGGATCATCATGAAACAGATTTAGGGAAGTAAGCAAGTAGTAGTGTAGTAAGTTAGTAAGATCAAGGAGAGTTGGATTACTTACTGATATTACTTAATAGTGGTTCAAGTGCGCACATGTATGTACAAGTAAAATTTTGAAGGGCATGAACAGAGTTATGTACCTTACTCGAGCCACCGGGTTAACACTCCACCCAGTTCCACACCTCTCGGCAATCTGGAGATAACCCTAGTTCTGCAGTTTGATTCTGTGCTTTATTCAGCCGACAATGACCCTCTCGCAATGGGTCAGCTTGAAATTCTGTTCTGCTGCCGGCTCCCAGGCAATATTAGCCTGGATTTAGCAATGATACAACCTAGCCATCCAAAGGGGTTCCAAGGCTCCCTGGAGACTAGAGACAGCTTGCAAGATCTCCCAAGACACCCCACAGCGACTCCTGAGCAGTCTCAAGCCGTGTAAATCTGTTGCAAGGGCTTTTTCCGACACTGCAGTCCAGATGAGCTTTCAGAGGCCCAGTCCTGAGACAAAATGCTGAGCCCAGGTGCCCAGCAAGCTTTACCTTCACTGTTGCAACATTTTTTTTTTGCATCAAGTCGCTCGTGGGTAAGAGTTTCTGAGCTGGAACGTGGCTTGGGAGAGACCCGAGCTAGCTTCTGACCATGCTGTTCAGTGTAGATTACCAGACCCGTGCCAATTGAAGTCTGAGGCAGCCCAAACTGTGGTTGAGTGTATCCAAATATATCTGGATATGCTGACCACCATTGAAACGGTGCACTTGATATACAACTAGAAATAGCTTAGATTCGGGCTTGCACAAACAACCACAAAACCACCACTGACAACAATCTATTCCTTCAAAGATGTAAGTGCTTCTCTTTGTGAGTTCAGGTCCAGGCCGTAGTATGTGACCGGCAGGTTTGGAACAAACACAATTCGACTGCTAGACTTCAACAAAGCTGTTCAACAACACACTAGCACTATGCAGCTGCCAACAACAATGCCGCTAGCACCTGGGATGGGCAGGGGTTTATGGGTTGGATACAAGGTGGCTGGATCGCTAGATCGAGGGCACCAGGGCAGAGTATGTAGGTTTGTGAAAATCCTCGCAATGGGGTACCCAAAGACTATTGAGGCTAACAACAAGTGTCAGGGGAACCCCCGCTCTTCCGGCCTTTCCAGCTATATCTCCGGCTATCTTTCCGGCTCCCGCTCCGGCCTCTGCTCCGGCTATTCCTCCGGCTAATGCTTCCGGCTTTCCGCCCGCCCGTTCTCGTTGGCACGTGCTATGCGACCAGGCCCGTGATCATTGTAGATACCTCCAGGACACGTGCTACTGGGTAGTTACTGATTCATATATAAGGTTCTGCCTGGCGTGGGAATCCTCATCCTTTCTTCTCTTCGGATTCCCCCGCTAGGTGCATAGTATTCCCGCTCCTGTATTAGTACCCATATTTATACTTCGGATTCCCCTGCTAGTTTCCGCGCCCCGCGCTGAGCTTAAGGTTGCCCTTACAGCAGAAGAAAGGATCCAAGGGATCAACCGGTCAAGATTGGGAAGTTTGGTGCAGGTACGGATTCGGACCACTACTCCAGTGCTCCATCCTCCCCCACTTCAAATCTCGACCCCTCCTCCGTTCCGATGGACCAGCTACCCCCTCCCCATTCCGCGCAACCCGCGATCCCGAGTGTTCACGCTCCGGATCTGGCTTCCGGAATTGCGGATCGGCTCGCCGCTGTCGAAGGCTCTCTCGATGCTATCAAAGACGTGCTCCGGCAGCTACTGCCGGGCAACCAAAATCCGCTGCCTGCCCCCGCCCCTGCCGCTCCGGCTCCGGCGCCGGGTCCAGACTTCTCGGCCCCCCACCCAGCACCCAAAACGGTCCTCCGACCGAATCCTCCGGCCGTTTTCGACGGCAACCGGACGCAAGGGCGGATGTTCCTTTACTCTGTCCTCACATATTACCGGCTGGTTCCGGAAGCTTTCATGGCAGACGGGTTCGTCTCGCAGAAAAAACTCGTCCAGTTCGCCATGTCCTTCATGTCGAAGGACGCGGCTGCCCGATTGGCGGAACGGTGTGCGTCCGCCGTACCGTTCCCATTCCCCACCTGGGCCCAGTTCGAGGCCGAGTTCCGGCTCCGGTTCGTCGAGGAGAACGAACAGGACCAAGCCCTCACCAAGCTTGAGTCCCACTCATACTTCCAGGGCTCCCGCGACATCTACCGGTACACGGACGACTTCGAGGAACTGGCCGTAACAGCCGGTTACTCGGACGCTCTCGTCCGGTGATAGGGCGTGTACCAAAACATGCATGAAAACACCAGTTTTTATTTCATTTTGAACCTATTAGCGGGCAGAAGTGAGGCATTAGATTATGAGCGTACACCCGCCCTGGGGTGGTAGGCTACACTATTGATGGCCGAAAGTCAGTGTAACAAACCAACTATGAAGGATTGAGTAGACTTGACAAGGCAGCCCAAAAGGCTGTTACGTCCTGACTATGATATTCTACACTGAGCTATAGATAGGTGGCGGTAAGCCATTATCTTATGCGCTGGAGGTGAAACATCAGGGAACTACTCAGAATTATTGACTCGCCATCTCAACGGCCTCTGAATATTCTGATGACTATTAAAAACAAGATATACGAAGTCAGGATTGGTACAAACCACATTAGGGCCGGCAGGGATATAGCGCCGCGCCATTTTGTGTATAAGACCAACTGATTAGATTAGGATGAAGACTTGTTACCGAGTTAATCATCACTGTGGTTACTCGGGCAGATCTGACCGTTAGAAAGATGTGGGCCTCGCATCAAGGATTTACTGATATGATTGATGAGGATCGACACTATAGAATAGCGCCGCGCTATGCTTGTCAATCTGCTTGATATTTACTATGCGTTCCACTGAGCTTGTGAAGTGTGGACTGATAGAGAAATTGAATAGAACTTGACTAAGACTGACTTGACTAGTCAGTGATGACAGACTTGCTCAGTCAGAAAGATGGAAACCAAGACAACTAAGCACGTCTTATGGCGTGCTAGAGAAATACATGTGGACTAGCCCCGGTAGCAGGTCATAATACCCATGGTTGAGAATGTCTTCTACGCCATTGGCCATTCACTACTCGGGCTCCCACCCTTTATTGTTCCTATTCATTCCGTCTATCTCCTTTACTTCTCTCTGAAATGTATAAAAACCAGCTGTGTACTCTGTATTAGCCAGTAAACTATCCCCCAGATATACTGGGCAATATAGTAGACTCTAGATTTGTGATAGAAATCAGATATATTTGCAGAAGCACAGAAAAGATTAAGAGATACGGGACGTCGAAAAGACTACCAATCACATTGATATAAGAGCCCAGTTCAAACCTGCACCAACCCGTCTCCTGTAGCAGCACTTTAGGCCTCCAGGACTAAGACTTGTTGTGTAAATTGTACTCTCTTGTCTCCTGTAGCAGCGCTTTAGGCCTCCAGGACTAAAGACTAAGTTTGTGCTAGTAGAAGTGAAACCGCCGCCTTCAGTGTAACTGTCCGCGCCTTAGCCCAGCGTCCACCGTCTGTGTAACAGCCCCGTTTCGTTGATACCGCCGCCGTTCGTGCAGCTGTTGGTTGATATTGAAGTAGCGTCTGTCTGTTGATAGTCTGCCCTACCTTCTGCTTCTTGGCTAGCTGCCAGTAGTGTTAGGTTCTGCCGCTCACAAAGAAACTGAAGACTTGAACAGTCTAAGGTTTAACTTGAGTCTTGATATCCTGTTGGCGTGAAGTCCTGCTATCCTAGCATAACTGTGCTTAAACCGCATAGCTGCTATTGAAACAAAGCCTTATTCCAACCTTGCACACCCTTTTGACGGGTGATACGTACCCTACCTCCCCGAACACACACACACGAGTATTAGGATTAGGATTAGTGATTTGTTTTGGTTTTGGTTGGTTTGAGTAGAGTGACTAGTTCGCTTTTCTCACTAGTCAATCCATTAGATTTCACGGCCGCACCCTAGTGCACCGTTTCACCGGGTCACTAAGTACCGCTCCGGCCTAGACCCGCGGATCAACGTCGCGATTACGACGTCCGGAACTGCGCCCGATCTCACCGACTACGACGGATGGCGCTTACGCGCCTCCCGGCAGTACGAGGTGTTTGGCCGCGCCCGAACCGGAAACCCTCCGGCGCGGCTTCCGGCTGCTTTCCCACGGTCGCGCGCAGCCGGCGTATTTCCGGCTCCGGCTCCGGCTTCGGTTCCGTGCGCGCTCCGGTCATGTTCGCCCCGCTTGCGGCACCTGTCCCTCCAGCAGCTGTCCCAATGGACGTTGACCGGACCCGGACGCGCCCGTTCCCACACACCTGTTTCCGGTGCGGAGCTGCCGGACACCTCGCCCGCAAATGCCCCGTCCCCGCTGACGTCCGGCATACGGATGTTCTCGACGAGGTCGTTCATCAACTCGGAGACGACCTCCTTGACGAGCTGTTCGCCCGGCTCTCCACCTCCGCCTCGCTTCCGGCCGAGTCGGTGGACGGAGATGAGATGGAACTGGCGGGTTTTCCCCGCCTAGCCGAGTGAGTGGTGCGCCCTCGGTCGCGTCCCCTAATCACTACGCCCTCCTGTATTCAGATAGTGACAATTTATTTGATTCAGAGGAAGTAGCGAGAGGTGCACCCCCCGTCCCAGTTTCCGTCCCAGTTTCCGTCCGAGTGGCGGAGACTCTTCCTTCCGTCCCGGAGACGGAAGCCCGCACTGCCCCCGAGCCGGGAACGAGGGCAGTAACGGAGGCCCCTGTCCCCGAGCCGGGAACAAGGACAGGCTCGCTTCGGCGCGTTCATCGCCCGAAGTGGGAACGGCGACTTCCCCGGCAATACGTCATCGACTCTGTCGAAGGCCAAAATTCCTTGCACATCCCGTTGGATCTGCAGTCTGTAGAGACCGCCGCCCGGATGTCGGTGAAGGCTCTGGTCGACTGCGGAGCGACCGGAGACTTCATCGACTCGGAGTACGTCATCTCCCGCAACCTTCCGGTCCAGCCTCTCTCGCAGCCTATCCCAGTTCTCAACGTGGACGGCAGCCCGAACCAAGCGGGCGGCATCACCGGTGTAGTCGATATGGTGGTCGATTACAAGGGGCACTCTGAGCGTATCCAGCTCGCCGTGACCCGACTCGGGAAGCAGCATGTCATCCTCGGTTACTCCTGGCTCCAGAAACACAATCCGGAGATCGACTGGGAAACCAAGGAGGTTCGAATGACGCGCTGCCCGACCGGATGCCGCACCTGCCGGGACGAGTTGCGGGCCGTCCGGAGGAACGAGAAGCTCACTGCATCGATCCTCCAGCAGCTGCGCGAAGGACCGACTCCGTCTATCTGTGCCATCGACTCCGAGGAGTGGCACGGAGATGATGGGTACAATCCGGCCGACGACGACTTACCGGAGCTGTGTCCGGACTCGGAGGACGATGATGACGAAGAGGACGACCTTGAAGAGGGAGATCGCATTCTGTACACTGTGTTCGCCCCCGTCGAGGAGATTCGCGCCGGCAGCACCGTCTCGCAGCGCCTCGCGGAGGCCTACGCCCGGAACTCTGCACCCGCCGGAACTGATGTTCCGTCCTGGGCTGCGGATTTCTCAGATGTCTTCAACAAGGAGTCCTTCGACTCCTTGCCGGAGAAGCGAGCATGGGACCACGCCATCGAACTCGTCCCGGACGCGAAGCCGGTCAACTGCAAGGTCTACCCGATCTCCCCGCTCGAACAGAAGGAGCTCGATGCCTTCATTGCGGAGGGGTTGAGCACCGGCCGCATCCGTCCGTCCAAGTCGCCAATGGCGTCTCCGGTCTTCTTCATCAAGATGTCATGAATCGCCCGGGTTCTACTTTTTCGCACGACGCGTCCGTATGGATGCAGACGCGTCTTAATGGCACGGGACTCTCATGACGCCACCACGTGACCTTCTCACGGTTGAAACCCGGCCTCAGATTCTAAAAGCCGCAGACTCAGGGAGTCTGCGCCACAGAATACAGAAGACGTTAGGGACTAGGAACCCGTACAGACGGACTCTAGTCCCCGGACGCACCAAGGGCTTACACAGGAGAGTACACGGAGTACAGGAGTGGTTGCAAACCCGATCGGGGTTTGAACCACTGGATACGATGACAATTAGGATTAGGAAACCCGAACGTCGGGTCTCCTAGGTCCACCGACGCTACGGAAACCAACACAGAGGAGTCCAGGAGCATCAGCATTAATGCTCCTTAATGCTACGGTGCAGGAACTGATCGCGATTGACCGCAATCGCTTTAATTTATTAGAAGCCTATATAAGCACGGTAGAATCTCCATGTACAGTAGATTCTACCTCGTCTAATCTCAGGCTTCTACCTTGGCTTGACATAGGCATTGTCTCCACCCTGCCCCGCTTCCCTTGCACCGTACTACGGGTTGTATCCACGCCTCGGGTTTTGTACCTGAGTGGATATCACACCCTCTTCGACTCGTTCCGGGTTCCGCCTTGCATCCCGGCCTACGACATACGGCCTCCTAGGGAGGACACCGTACGACTGGTCCTACTGCTCGGGGAACACATGAGCTACTAGCGTCTATCGAGTTTCTCCTGGTTGGGGTTCTCGCCGGGTTACTCGCTGTTTAGCCGACCCAGAGGCCATTGCTGACAGAAGGTAGAATCTCTTCTACCAGCCCCGACAAACCGATCGACGCTTGGAACGAGAAGATGGCACCCACAAACATTATGGTTGCTGGAAGCACGCCTGGACAGGGTGTTGGAGAGTGGGTCGGAACCCTGCTCTGGTGGGGAGGATTGGTCGCAGGAATGGCTGCGCTGTGCGTCGCCCTGGTATGGGCAACCCAGGAAGAACGGGTTGCTCTACCTTCGGGCGGCTACAGGCGGGTTCCAAGGTGCGGACCACATTCCCCTTGGATGCGTAAACTCCAGCGTTTAACGGAATGTGTTGGAGCCTGGTTGGTGAAGATTACGAGACCCCTGACTGAACGCAGTCGGGAGGAACGGAGAAGGAGCGCTCGCGCCCCAGGAGGACGGGACAGTCCCGGGAGAGAAGGCCCTCAGAGAATGGGGCAGCCGAATCGGAAACCCGGGGGGTACCAATGTACACCGACAGGGGGCGACTATTCCCCACGGTAACCAACCTGGATAGCGGGGCCACACTCTCCATATACATGGATGATATCCTGCTTACGGAGTTGGCACAACCCCGCAGGAGCAGGAATCATCCCGCTCCTACCCCCGGTACCTCAGGCCTCCCAGGACGGATAGTGGATGACGAGGCGGGGCCCACCCCACCTTACAAAGAAAGGACGGGTTCCAACTCTAGAACCCGAACCACCAATACGTGGGTATCGGTGGTTCGAGGACGACCCTAGAGAAGGAAGAACAACAGGAACCCGTGGAACGGGATATACCCATACCCCTCACTCATCTACTTGGCAAAAAATCTCTCTTGGCGAAAATCCTTAAATGAAAACTTAATCTTGGCACCCAAAAATGGACAACACTACGTTCTTCGCTGGATTTGGTAAAAAACGAAAATACAAAAAAAAAAAATATGTGTTCGTGGTGCTATGACGCGCGACCTTTTCCCTTTCCCTTCCCCTTGTCCCCACAGCGTCTCTTGCCCAGGAGCCTACCCACCTGCTCGAAAACCTCGGACATCGCCAGGAGCGCGCTCTCCAACTGCTCTTCACCTTCGACGTCCTCGGTCGCCTGCTGCAGGATTTCCTCTACGAGAGAGGCACGAGAGGCAGAGGCGATTCAGCCGCCGGGCGCGGACGAAACCCGAGGAAGCGAGCATCCCGAGGGGGTGGATCGTCCAAAGTCATACGAGAGGACGACGCTTGCTGCTCCACAGGAACAGTGTCCGGCGCGGGTTCTAGCTCGAAGTCGTAGTTTCGAGGGTCGTCGGCTGCGGCGGGAGCGTCGTCTTCGTCGGTCACTTCGACCACTTCAGGGCGGGGTGTGCGCCAAGTGTTCCGCGGGCGTGACATTTTGCGTCTCTTGCGGTCAGGTGTCTTGCTCTCTGAAGTCTCCGCTTCGGAATCCGACGCCAACGCAACAGAAGGACGACGCGTCGAGGAACCCGTCGCACGAGGCTCGGGACGGAGCAGAAGGAACTCTCGATATGTGGTCGAGAGTCCTAAGGGAAAGGATAAGTGTTGATGGAAGGGAACAGACCTAGGAAAACGAAAGAAATACGCACAGGGTCTGCGGCAAATCCGACCACCGAGGGTCGGGTTGCAGAGGCGAAAAGGACCCATCCCCGAGGTGCTCCCAGAGCAACACCAAGAAATCGCTCAAAATCTCGTCGTCGCCGTCCTCATACGCGTTGGAGAATTTGGTCCATCCAGGGCAAGAGATATGTGCCGCCTTGCAAGGCGAGCAACACCGCGGGGTTTTGGCGGATAGCGGAAACCCCGCCTCCAAAGTACACAACCGCCCGTTGTTGTTGCAATACTTGCAAGGAGGGAACAAAGTGCGCACCACTGCCCCCTTCGGACGAAATCTCTCCGCTGGAAACGCGCGGGGATGTCGAGAAGTATCCCGTCCTGCGGACGACCGCGCGCGCGCCGAGGGAATGCGAATGACGGGTGGCTTTCGACCTTCGGGTTGCGACGCGCCACTCTCTGACGCCTGCAGGTGGTGCGCCGGGGCTCTCCGCGCTTTTGACCGCCCCTTGTGTACCGGAGGCAGCGTGGGGGGAGGTGCCGGAGAGGACTCCTCCATCTCCAATATGGCGATTGGAGGAGGGGAGGGAGTAGGTGCAACGGGAGGAGAAGGCGACAGGGTGGGCAACGGTGGCGGAGGCGGCGTGGGGAGGGTCGCCCCTAGAAAGTCGCTGGGCGACAAGCCAGCAGCGATGATCTCTAGGTCCAGCTCGTTGCCCACCATGATGTGCCCCGGGAGGGCGGTTTCCTCTGTGGAGGACCCTTGTCCGTTGGAGGAGGCCAGTTCTGTGGAGAAGCGTCAGAAACCCGAGAAAATTCCTATACGGTCGGATTACACACCGTCGAGATATTCCAGCACTCCATCAGTTGAAAACTGAACGGCTGCACCATCCGCCGAGTGGACCGACGAATCCAGAGAGGGTTGGAACCCAGAGCGAACGTCGGGTTCCCTCGTCGGGATGAGACGGATTCGGGCGATACCCGGAGGCGCCTCGAAAGGCGCGGGACCGTGGCGAGGACCTTCTTCGGGGCGACTGAAACTGAGAAGTCGTGAACGGAGACCAGCCAAGTTCGACTTCCGATGTGCCTCGAGCGTGTCGGGGTACACCTCGGGAAACAGTCAAATGAGGAGTTGGTCGTACCGTTCGGACCAGGCCACCCCGAAACCCATTCGGCTGAGCCAAAACAGAACCCGTTCCATGTGCAGCTATTTGACGGGTTAACAACGAGAAGGCGGAACATTTGAGCCGATAGGACGACCTACCACCACTCGGAAAAGGTGGTTCCGGAGGCGATCCTCGCGAATGTGGTCCCTCCGAGACTGACAGTACTGGTCGAAGGAGATTTCAAAAGACAGCGCCATTCGATCCAGCAATTCATCAAAAATTGAGGGCATGGTGGGGTGCTCCGCTCGACAGAGCCAGAAAACCCTAATTGGCCAGTTCGCTGGACCTCGCTCCTCGACGCACCAAAACGACAACCAGGCGCACGCCAGGAAGTGTTGATGTGCAATTTCGTCCAGGGACCAGACTTGAGGGTAGTCTGCAACCCAGGGCGAAAATCGAAGAGGGGCAGCTGGAGGGAAGGACGGTAGCAAACGGGAGGGAGTACGGACTCCAGAAAAATCCGGAACGAAGCCCTGGTTAGAAAGGTCGCCAGCCAGAGGCGAAGAAACCCGTCGACTTGAGTGACGGGTTCAGGGCCGGGCACACCACCACCCACCCCATCGTATCCAAACGCCAGGATGACCGACGCGCTGTCGGAACGCTCGTGGAACAAACGACGAGGGCGGCGGAAACTCTCCGCGCCATATCCGAGTGGTAGCGGGGTCCCGTCCGCATTTTGGGAATCCCAGTCGAGGCGAGGTCGAGGCGAGGTCCTGAGGTCGAGGAAGAAACGGAGTCCAGCGTTCCAGAAAAGGGTGAAGCTGCGCAAGGGAGTGGACATGGTGAGGAGGTAGAAAGAATGGTTGGCTGCGGAAGGACGGGAACAGAAGGGCTCGAGGCTCTGATTAAGTTCAGAACCCAGAGCCCATGTTTCAAGGAGAAAAGCTTAAAGTGCTTCAAGAAGAAGCACTAAGCGAGGCCTACTTTTGGAAGTAGATCAAAAGAATCCTCCTCGGGCGCCATAACGACGGAAGCATTCACGGCCATCAAAAATTCGGCAAACCTTAGCCGAAGTAGCGGATAGGGGGTGCACCGGGTTGCATAAACCCGGGCACCTCGACAGGGTCAAACCACAGAGGGGAAGAAATACCACAACATGGGGAGTCGAGCACCGAAGACAACAGGGACGCCGGCGCGACAATAACCGATAGGCAGTGACAATAAGCCCTACGACCATGGTGTGGTGTTTACAATCCGGATAACGGGACCACCACGAAGGGAGAACGCTGGAGAATTTGGATTGCGGGTTCCCGAACGGAGAAGACTGAAGGACGCCTTCGCGGGTAATAATCGATGGGCAGTGACAATAAGCCCCACGACGCAGGAAAATTTTGAAGGATAAAACTCGCCTTGCAGGGAATATTGGGAAGATGGGGACGCGGTACCTACGGGTCGTTGAGGACAACGACCTTGAAGAGGGGGGGTGATGTCATGAATCGCCCGGGTTCTACTTTTTCGCACGACGCGTCCGTATGGATGCAGACGCGTCTTAACGGCACGGGACTCTCATGACGCCACCACGTGACCTTCTCACGGTTGAAACCCGGCCTCGGATTCTAAAAGCCGCAGACTCAGGGAGTCTGCGCCATGGAATACAGAAGACGTTAGGGACTAGGAACCCGTACAGACGGACTCTAGTCCCCGGACGCACCAAGGGCTTACACAGGAGAGTACACGGAGTACAGGAGTGGTTGCAAACCCGATCGGGGTTTGAACCACTGGATACGATGACAATTAGGACTAGGAAACCCGAACGTCGGGTCTCCTAGGTCCACCGACGCCACAGAAACCAACACAGAGGAGTCCAGGAGCATCAGCATTAATGCTCCTTAATGCTACGGTGCAGGAACTGATCGCGATTGACCGCGATCGCTTTAATTTATTAGAAGCCTATATAAGCACGGTAGAATCTCCATGTACAGTAGATTCTACCTCGTCTAATCTCAGGCTTCTACCTTGGCTTGACATAGGCATTGTCTCCACCCTGCCCCGCTTCCCTCACACCATACTACGGGTTGTATCCACGCCTTGAGTTTTGTACCTAAGTGGATATCACACCCTCTTCGACTCGTTCCGGGTTCTGCCTCGCATCCCGACCTACGACATACGGCCTCCTAGGGAGGACACCGTACGACTGGTCCTACTGCTCGGGGAACACACGAGCTACTAGCGTCTATCGGGTTTCTCCTGGTTGGGGTTCTCGCCGGGTTACTCGCTGTTTAGCCGACCCAGAGGCCGTTGCTGACACAAGAAGAAGGACAGAGCCCTCCAGTTTGTCCAGGACTACCGGGCACTCAACGCGATGACCGTGAAAAACCGGTACCCGCTCCCTTTGATCAACAATCTTATTAACCGTTTGAAGGGAGCCCGGTTCTTCACGAAACTCGACGTCCGGTGGGGTTTCAACAACGTCCGGATCCGGGAAGGTGACGAATGGAAGGCTGTGTTCCGTACAAACCGGGGGCTCTTTGAGCCGCTGGTGATGTACTTCGGCCTTACCAACTCCCCGGCTACGTTCCAGACGATGATGAACGACATTTTCCAGGACCTCATCCTTTCCGGAGACGTTATGGTCCACCTGGACAACATCCTCATCGCGCACTCCGACCTTGCCCCTCACCGCGAAATTGTCCGGGAGGTGCTCCGGCGGCTTCGCGAACACCGTCTTTTCCTCCGACCGGAGAAGTGCGAGTTTGAAAAGTCGATGATTGAGTACCTCGGCGTCATCATCTCGCACAACCACGTGGAGATGGACCCCGTCAAGGTCGCCGGCGTCCTCGTGGCCTGCGCCCGAGAACAAGAAGGACGTGCAGCAGTTCCTCGGCTTCACAAACTTCTACCGGAGGTTTATCCGGGCGTTCTCGGACATCGCCCGGCCGCTTTTCGACCTGACGAAGAAGGGTGTGGCCTGGACCTGGACCACTGCCTCGGCCACCGTGTTCCAAGCCCTCAAGGACGCGGTGACTGCAGAGCCCGTCTTAGTCCTTCTGGATGAGTCCCGGCCGTACCGGCTTGAGGCGGACAGCTCCGACCGGGCGACCGGAGCGGTTCTGTCTCAGCAGGGGACAGATGGAAAGTGGTGCCCTGTTGCCTTCTACTCCAAGAGCTTGAATGACGTCCAACGGAACTATGTGATCCAAGACAAGGAGATGCTTGCGATCGTCCGAGCCCTAGAGGAGTGGTGACACTTCCTCGAAGGTGCGCAGCACCCGGTCGAGATCTGGACGGACCACAAGAACTTGGAGTACTTCCAGAAGTCGCAGAAGCTGAACCGGCGGCAGGCCAGGTGGTCCCTGTACCTGTCCCAGTTCGACTTTGCCCTGTTCCATCAGCCCGGACGCCTTATGGGACGTCCGGACGCGCTCTCGCGTCGTCCGGACCACGGAGCCGGCTCAGAGAACTCGGACGTTACGCTCCTTCGGCCGGAGCTCTTCCGGATTCGTGCCATGGAGGGGATTGCGGTTGGCAGACCCGAAATTCCTCTCCTGCGCGATGTCCGGAAGGCGTTCGCGACCGAGCCGGAGCTTGAGGACCCCGTGGCGCTTGTCGCCCGGCAGCTCCTCAAGAACCGGAAGGCTCCTTCCCCCCGCTTGGCCGAATGGCGCATCTCGGACGGACTCCTCCTGTTCCGCAGCAAGATCGTTGTGCCGCGGAATAAGGACCTCCACCGCCGGATTATGGAGCAGCACCACGACACGCGCGTCGCCGGACATGCTGGCCGCTTCAAGACGTTGGAGTTGATCTCCCGGAACTACTGGTGGCCCCAGTTGTCCCGACACGTCGGCCAGTACGTCGGAGCCTGCAACGCGTGCAACCGGACGAAGGCGCTCCGGCGACTTCCCCACGGTGAGCTTCATCTGACCAAGATTCCGGACGAGCGCTGGGACACCGTCTCGGTGGACTTCATTGTCGAGCTCCCGGAGGCCCACGGTGAAACGATGCACCAAAGTGCAGCAGTGGAATCAATCACAAAAGAGCTAGACGAAGTCTATGATCCAATATCTATCTCAATTCCAACCACTAACAAACTTCAATGCCGTGTGTGTGTGTTCGGGGAGGTAGGTCAGTCGTATTGACCCTCAATCTCAAGGGACAACCTTTATATCCTTTTGTTCTTAACACTCACAGTGTTTGAAACGATGTAGCAAATTTATTATTCCAGTTACTAACCACAAAAGGACCCACTGTTGGACACTAGATGGCACAAGGCCTAGCAGGAGACTTAAGACTGGATTAAAGAGCAAGGGCGAAGCCTTGATTCAACCAGGATAAGCTCAAGGGTTTAGACGTCAGGGAAACAATACTGAGAGGTCTGAGTGCCAACAAGTGGGGGTGGGATTCACTGTCTGTACATAATTTACATGCCAGTTTAAATACATGTTGCTTGTCTAAAAGGGTATAAAGTATGTGTGAAGAAAACCTGCTTTTCTGGGGTTAAAAGCTCCGTGTGAGACCGAAAGAACAGCGCCCATGAGTCAGCTGTATCGATCCTAGCAACCTTCCGATGCAATTTCCGAGGAGAAGGCCATTTCCCCAAGGGAAATGTACAGCCATTTGAATTGTTTCCAAGTGCAACCTGTATCCACATTCTAGACTTTGCCAAGTGCGCCCAAGTCCTTCTAGACCTATCACACATTGCTCTAGGCATTGTCTGAAATCCTCCCTGTCTGATCCGAGGTCGCTTTGACCGCTTTCTCCAAAAGAAACCATTCTCCAAGGAACTGTACAGCCTTTTGATTCCTATCTTTTCCCAGCTTATTTCCTTTTATTCTGACAGAGTCTAGACTGTCCGGACCAATGGAACGATACTCCAGACCTCTGCAAAACATCCATACTCCGAATTGCATGTGAACGAACTCCGGAACAATCCAGAGATTCCGTAAGTTCAACCACTAGATTCCAAATTGGGAAATCCTCTTCAAATAGAGTTCAAGTTACCGCAGGACAAGTTATCCTTCGTTCCCTTAGCTATTTATAATATCCTCCCATCCTCCCATTGTGTGTTTGATGGCCTAGCATCCATAAATTACCCAAGCGAACCTGCACAAACTGTACAGATTGCAGGAGCAGTGTTATGACCAGTGTGGTTCAAATAATAATTAAACTGGCTTTCCAATGCATAAAACAGCCTAGTGCTCCGTCGTTGGGAGACGAATAGCACCCTTCTAACCTTATTCACGGGTTTTATCAGTCAAACCAACTGAAAGGTCGCAAAAATCGATTATTTCAGGTGTGTTCAAGTTCACACCTTATCAACGGGTTCGATGCGGTCATGGTTGTGGTCGACGTCCTTGGTAAGCGAGCCCACTTCAACGAGTGCCACACTGGCCTCGGTGCTGTCGGAGCTGCCCGGTTGTATTACCGGAACGTCTGGAGGCACCACGGAACCCCCCGGAAGTACATTTCCGATCGTGGTCCGCAGTTCATCGCTGAGTTCACTTGCGAACTGTGGCGCCTCATCGGTATCGAACCTGCCACCTCCACCGCTTACCATCTGCAGACCGACGGTCAGACCGAACACGTCAACCAGGAGCTCGAACAGTTCGTCCGTATCTTCACGAGCTACAAACAGGACGACTGGGATGAGCTCCTGCCAGCCGAGTTCGCCTACAACAACCACGTCCACTCCTCGACACAGCAGGTACCGTTCATGACGGACACCGGCCGCCTTCCTCGGATGGGTTTCGAGCCGAACGGTAGGCGCTCCGCCGACGAGTCCGTCAACGAGTTCCGCGACCGGATCGCCGCCGGAGTCTCCGAAGCCAAAGCTGCCCTCGTTAAAGCCAAGGACGAGTTCAAGCTGTACTACGACCACCGGCGCATACCCGCACCGGAGATCAAGGTAGGCGACCGGGTCTGGGTGGATGCCTCCGACATCAAAACGACGCGTCCGTCGCCCAAGTTCTCAGACAAACGGCTCGGACCCTTTAAGGTTGTGAAGGTTGTGGGCAACGGAGCGTACAAGCTCGAACTTCCGCCGCGTTACTCCCAGCTTCACCCGGTCTTCCCGGTCGTGAAGCTCGAGCTTGCAAAGCCAGACCCGTTCCCCGGACGCCCCCGGCACGACGAACCACCGCCTGTCCTCCAGCCGGACGGAGACAAGAGGTGGGAGGTCGACGAGATCCTGGAAGCGCGAGTCTGATACGGCAGCCTCTGGTACATGGTGCGCTGGAAAGGGTTACGGTCCGGAGCACGATAAGTGGCTAAAGCACTCTGATGTCTTCGCCAAAGACGCCATTGACACCTACTACCGCCCCCTACCCCTAACGCCCCCCGCCGGATCGCCTCGGCCGCCTTCGACTCGCTGTCCTTCCGGAGGCGCGATGGGACCATCCGCTTCATACGTCGGGACACCGTATTCCAAGGGGGGGGGTGATGTCAGGGAAACCCCCGCTCTTCCGGCCTTTCCGGCTATATCTCCGGCTATCTTTCCGGCTCCCGCTCCGGCCTCCGCTCCGGCTATTCCTCCGGCTAATGCTTCCGGCTTTCTGCCCGCCCGTTCTCGTTGGCACGTGCTATGCGACCAGGCCCGTGATCATTGTAGATACCTCCGGACACGTGCTACTGGGTAGTTACTGATTCATATATAAGGTTCTGCCTGGCGTGGGAATCCTCATCCTTTCTTCTCTTCGGATTCCCCGCTAGGTGCGTAGTATTCCCGCTCCTGTATTTAGTACCCATATTTATACTTCGGATTCCCCCGCTAGTTTCCGCGCCCCCCGCTGAGCTTAAGGTTGCCCTTACAACAAGGGACTTCAATGCCTCATGCGACAAGGCAGTCCTTAAGCCGCTGACCTATTCCTTAACCAAGAACAGGAATGTTTCCACTTTGTATTGGCAATAGACACTATAAGCGTCCAGCTAGCAACCCAACACACTACAACAGCACTTCCGTCAATATTGGGGTGAAGGCGAAGTAACTGACAAGTTACAGTCGGTCTAGAGGTGGGGGCACCTAGTCCGTCTTCTTCTTAGTGGGCTCGAGTCAACACACAATCACCTAGCAGGCGAATCCAACACACTACAACAATATTGGGGTGAAGGCAAAGCTGCTAGCGCAACTGCTAGCTGGTTCTCAAAGAGAACACCCTTGGTTTTATACATGAAAACTGCTCGAGTCAACAACTTAGAACCTCAAATTAAGATCTCGACGTGTCCAGAGTCAACAGTATTGATTCCAATAAAGCTACTACTTGTGAAGTGTGTTACAATCTCCACTAGCAACCTGAGACCACCTGCACCAACTTCGTACAAAGTTGGGGTGTAATAATCTGAGGTTCAAGCCTGCTCTGTGCTCCCTTTATACTACTGAGGTCCATGATACATGTAATAAACAGAATGAATAATATAAATGAGTGAAAATGATGTGATGGATACAACAGCCAATGAAACGACTGCCGTTTGGTTTTATGATGGGTCTATGCCAGCAGAACAGCCACACTGATCCGCTAGCATCCATTTATGGGTATCGTGAGTGATTCCTCAGCCTTCCGCATGCTGCCGAAACCTCTATCCTGACGAAAACGGAGTTGAATCCGCTGCCTGGAGTCATCTGGCACAGGTCAGAGCACTGGCTAGCAGTCTGTTTATCCGTTACTGCATTTGTGGTGACCCATGCATCCACACCAATAGCCTGCTAGCTATTCCTCTACTGTCTACTTGTCTCTGTTTGTGACTCGTGACCGCATCATGACAGTCACGTGCTCGCATCTGTGTTTCAGACCTCGGGTCGATCACTAGTGGGTACCACATACTAACACCCTTGCTAGAAGGCTGCTAGTGCATAGTTTACTACCCTTCAGATTCCAGACTCACCGCTCGCACCTCCTGCTAGCGTACTCATAGTACCACTCTCCTGTGTCTCACTTCCTAGGTGCTAGCACCTTGACTGTGTAGGCTTATGATTATTTCCCCGTGGTTTGTGCCTCCAGACCGTACTAGCGTGTCACCCTAGTCATGTCTGATGCTACAACCGGCAGCTTGGGCTCACTCCAGTTCTCCTTTATATCACCTAGCCAGAGTCCTGAGTGCTAGTAATAACACTTCAGAAGTGCTAGCGCTTTCCCGTTGTATAAATACTGGTCCTAGGAAATTGCAAAATAGCACTAGATGCCACATGCTCTTGTTACGGTGTTACACCGTATCATATTATATCCATATCATATTCATATTCATATCCACCCGTATTCATATTCAGTGCGAGGGTCCAAGGCCATATCATATTCACATGTATTTGAATATATTCAAAATATATTTTTCTGTATCGTATTTTTGGCCAGCACTAGCAACCCTATTGATGTATATCAATATATTGCGACAGTACTGAGCACTCCCGCTATATTTAGTTTATGCACACAAAGGCGGAACAATAGGGGGTTTCAAAGTTAAAATTCGGGGCCCAACTTGAGCTCCAACTTGAGCTCCAACTTGAGCTCCAACTCGCATTCCAACTTGCGAAGTTGGAGGTCAAGTTGGAACCCAAAAATCCAAGTTGGAGGTCAAGTCGAGCACAAGAGCTCGACTTGATGTCCAACTTGATGTCCAACTTGATGGCCAACTTTGTCTCCAACTTCGGCTGATTCGGATCTCCGGCTGCATCACCTCAGAAGTCAAGGCATCGCGTACCATAACCGAAGTTGTACGTGCACACGTCTGCTTACGTGTTTCACAGACAAAGGCCCCAACTTGGGCTCCCGACTCCGTAAGTTGGAGGTCAAGTTGAAGGTCAAGTTGGGCCTCAAGTTGGGTGCCGAGTTTGAACTTTGAAACCCCCTAATGTAACCAAGGACACACGTCACGTACCATCTTGGAACAATAGTCTCTTTAACATTGATTGGGAGAACAATAAGTACATTGGCCATCAAGTGCAAAGATTGCTCGCCGTTGCCTGGGACGACAAATCTGACAATTGTTGAACTCGAAAGTACATCGGGAAAACCGCTACCCGGACCCCGGTTGGAGTGCCGCTTTGCCGTTGCCGCTGCCGTGGGATTGCTGCAGCACAGCTTTTGTTGCCACTGCATGGTCCCACTGCCGCTGTGCTGCCTTCGCTGCTACTGACACAACAAAGCCTGTGTGTAAGCCTCTTCAGCTCTATACGTGTTCTCTCAAATACCGAACACCATGCCCTTCGAATTCTGCAGCATCTCCCTTATCCCATATATATGGAGATCCCACAAGAGCTCATCGATGCAATCATCGACGAATTCCCCCTCCGACTCGACTCCATATCTGACCTACCAGATCCTGAAACCAAAAGAACCCTCCAGTCCTGTGCACTGGTGTCTCGGTCATTCCTTCAGCGCTGCCAAATGCGCCTCTTTTCTCGGATATCGGTGTGGGATTCCTACTTGCCGACTTTTCCACTAGCATGCCAAAGACTGGCGGCAGTTCTATCATCTTCCCCCCATCTCGCCGGCTACATCCAAACTCTGGAACTTCTCTATGATGCAGACAACAGCGTACTTGTGGAATTTGTTCCCCGAATTCTCTCCGCCGTCACAGCCGTCGAGACCCTACAACTCGTCCGACATGTCGACGCTGACATGTGGCATTTTCCGCCTTTCGACTCATCCACCATTGCTGTATTCTCCGTTCCGAGTCTCCGACGCCTCGAGTTGTGTGATTGGTGTTTTCGAAATCCTTTGGAACTCCAAGCACTTTTGAATCTGAGCGCCTCGCTTCGAGAGCTGACACTTCACAATGTCAGTTTTGAGGAGGTAGAAAACGACTCCGAGAACAGTCCCTCCGTTGCGCAGAGGAACATATCTGGTCAGGAATTAGTCCTGGAGTCATTGCGTTTGGTTTGCGTCGAGCCGCACGTTGTCGAAATGATGCTGGAATCCTTCAGCACGGTGGATATCAAGCATCTGAAGTCTCTCTCTTTTTTCTACAGTTCACCCAATGGCCTTCTACGAGCAAATGCGGGCTCACTCCAGAAACTCAGGATCAATCATACATGTGCGTGTGAATCCCTTTATTTTTCCTCCATCTGTCTGATACATTTTATGCAAAAAGTCGCCGAGTTCGAAATTGATCCGGACATCCTAACTTCCGCGAACTATCTTTCTTCCATCGAACTTGAAGGATATTCCGTGGAGGCCATTGCCCTCCCCCTCCTCGGTAATTTGGCAAACCTCAAGGCCCTTACAAGAATCCAGATTGTGCTTTCGCACTACTTCTACGAGAATCGACGCGAGGCTGGCGTACAACGCTGGGCAGAAGTCGATGCATTTCTAGTGCGTGCGCATGGTGCCGAAGTCCACATCTACGGCTCCTACGAAAATCAGGATGGTATGGGTCCGCAGAATGTTGAAGATGTCAAGAAATTGTTGCCTTTGGTGTCGAGCAGCGGGAGGTTGCATGTCTATTCCAAGGCCGATTGCCTCCCGTTGAAGATTTATTAAACTGCTTGCACCAATTATATAGAACTTTGCTCAAATGTAGTGGGTTCAATATTTTTCCACCCGTGTCGTCCCAGATATTTTGAAAGATTAGGAAAACTGAGGCTTCGGATTTATCGGCTGACTCCAATTCCTCCACGACTTTAATCATCTTCCTTGTCTTTCTCAAATGCTGAAAGGACACCGCAAGACAGAATTATATAGAACATCACACAATATCAATACATCCTCATACTTCATTGCAAAAGTATTATACAAAGCATATAAAGCTGTGACAAATGGAAAACGGTAAAAGAAATGCAAGATGCTTCGGAACCAGTACCTCACCAGCACTCCCGCAGTAAGTAACCCTCCCCCTCTCGCACGCATGCGCTTGCCGTGAGTCAGCGTTCCCGCAAGGCAGCCGGAGGTGCCGCGCGCTCGGAGAGGGAACACAGTGAGGTCTTGATTCCAATTTCGCGCTCACAGCGTAGCTGCTGCTCGAGCGGCGGCTGCGCGTCGTCTCCGTGCGCCCGTGCACTCTTCGCGCGCACGACGTCGCTGAGGACCGTCGCCGTCCGGGCCGGTGATACCGCTGTTTTTATGCCGCATACAGGAGGCGCAGGTGCTGGGCGGTGGGATGGCAGAAAGGATCGAGGATCGGCGTGGTGCTCGGATGGGATGGGATGGGTGCAGCGCAGACGGTGGGGAACGTCTGCAGCACATGCTGCGCGCGCAGGTGGTGCGAGGGACTGTACCGAGGTACGTACAGGCAGTGAGTCAAGCGGTGGACGCGAATCTACACCGCAGATGGTGGGTAGGCGCGCGCGGAGACAGGACGAAGGTGGCGTGAGTGATGGGGAACAGCTGCATCGCGCGCTGCTGCGTAAGGTGGTGGTGCGCGTCATACTCGCGCTGCGCGATAGCATCTGCCTCTGAGCAGACAGTGGGGCGGCGCTGAAGACGGTCAAGCGTATGGGTAGACGACGTGCATGGCGTGCACGCCGTGTCCGTGGTGCGTGCCGGGGGCGGGTTTTGAGCGGAGGGTTCGGGACGGCGCTGAGATGGTCAGACGCGCGGGGAGGCGACGAACGCGGCGTGCGCGGTGGAGCGGCTGCCGCAGGTGCCGGGGACGTCGGTGTCATGTTTGGGATGCGCCCGACCACGCGCACCGTGCGGTGAGGGACAGGAGATGGTAGGTGGTCACGATATAAGAAGCGACTAAAGGCGGCGTCCGGCGATGAGGAACAACCGTGGCCGTGCGGTGCGGGACACGGGACGTGTCGCGGGTGAACACTGAAGAGCGCGGCAGGCACGGGCGTCGAGCGGTGAGGGCAGGCACATTGGTCAAGACGGTCGCGCAGCCCAGGGACACGACGAAGGCGGCGTAGGGGACGACAATCGCGAGCGTGTCGGCGTGGCACACCATTGGGGGCGCTATAGCGCGCATGAGGTAGCGGTCGCAGTTGCGCAGGTACATCGGACTCAGCGCGCAGCGAGTTCGTAGTTGCGTGGCCTGTCGCGCGCAGTGTGGTGGTACTGTAGACAGTCCCCTGCGACAGCCGGCGCCGCTGGTAGTCGCGGCGGATGGCGCACGTCACGCTCCAGCGAGGCGGGGACTGACGAGGCGAAGGAAAGACGGTGGGGAGGTGCTGCACGGCGGACCTGCAAATAGTTGCGCCGCGGAGGGACGTCACGAGTGCGCGACGATAGCCTTGGGGATTTGGATGCGGACGACGTCGAGTGCCGCGCAGGCAGGGCTGTCGGGCGTGGGAGGTGCTCATGCGTCGAGTGTAGACCAGGGAGACGGAGGGGCGACGCATCGACGGTCGTAGTGCGCAGGCAGAAGAACGCGGCGCCGCCGACCAAGAACAGCCACCACGCGGCGCTGTAGCAGGCCGGTGGTGGTAGGATGATAGTTGGGCGGCGTCGAGAGGGAGAGTGGGGCTGCGCCGAAGACGGTTCGTCGCGGGCGGGAGGCGAGGAAAGCGGCATATGCGATGGGGAATGAACGCAGGGGCGTTGCGCACGGCTGTGGTGTCGCACATCCCAGTTGTGGTGCGCGTAGGTGCGCGCGCGGAGAACAGTGAGAGTAGTGACTCGGCTGAAGATCGCCGCTACGCCCGCGGGGTCAAGGAAGGCGGCGTGCGCGACGAAGAAAGGCAGCGCCTGCTGCGCGTCGTATCTGGGCTGCGCGGGGGCTGGTGTTGAGGGGGTGGACGTGGCACGGCGGCGGGGGCGATGTACCGTGCGTGTGGTGAAGTCGTGGGTGCGGGGCGCTTCGCAGTCACTGAACGCATCGCGTTCCGCGTCGTGCAGCTTCAGAAGGCCAACCTGGGCAGCGGGCAGTGCAGTGAGTCACAGTGCATGTCGTACACGGCGCTCAGGCCAGGCGGGAAGGAGCAACGGGCCTACAGGCGGCGGCGATACGAAAGGGGCGGGAAGACTGAGGACGACGTCAGTATATGCACCACAAAAAGGAAACAGGAGAGTCGGGAAGGCGAGGAGAAAAGAAGGACGAGGAAAGGGAGGGAAAAGAAAAGGAAAAAGAGCGGACGAGAAACCTACCCACGGATTGGACTAAGTAATCAACCTAGGCAACGCAAAAGTACAGGGTACTCGCTATCTGAGAGGGCAGCCCGAGTTCCAAGTCGCACCCTCGACGAGACGCGGATTGGCATCTGCGCAGAACAGGTGCGGCTAGGGTGCTCGAAGACCCACATCGTTGCCCTGGGGCGCGAGGGATGCCGATGCGTGACGTCAAAGTGACGCTGCAATGGGAACCTACAGGAACGCACGCATTGGCGCATTGGGACTTGGGAAAGAAATAGCCGGTGAGATTAGCAGAAGGAAAGGAGGACAGATAATAGGTGACGCACCGTGGATACGACCGACGCCGACTGCGCTTTTCCCTCGATCCTTTCAGCATCCAGCTGCATGCAAAGTACGTACACTGACATGCGGGGAGAGATCGCTGGAACAGCGGATACCTGTACAATACAGAGAAGGAAGACTGAATGAGAATTGGGGGCTCCATACGATGCGCGTGGGCGATGGCATCGTACGGTGGGCTGGACATCCTGCGGTCGCCGGACTTGTCGACAGCGCACGAGTCGTGCTAAGCATGGCGGCAATGGACTCAAAGTGAGGCTTGGAGGCTGAATGGGAGCGGGGGGGGCAACGGGCAGTAAGATTCATATTAGACGAGAACTGAGAGGGCGAATGACTAAACATTACGGTGATGGCCGTGATGGCAACTGTCAAAGGACGTGATCGGAGCAGCTTCAGCAGGCGCCAATTGAGCGCTAACCAAGTAACTTACCTCCACTGCATGTAAGGTCGAGAATGAAGCGATTTATCGTGTATTTCGAATACAAGCTGCAGCAGCACTGCTCGATGGACGTGCGCACCTCAAAGCAATTGTACAGCGTAACAACATTCGGGTTCCCGCTCGAGATGTGCTTCAGCACCGCGATTTCGTTGCGCACCTACTCACTCGTCAATCTCATACGCCAATAAGCCACGGCGGCGGCGCGGCGCATCATAGGCTCCCTCCCCTCCATGAGCTTCTTGTTGATGACCTTGCACGCATAGTACTTGCCCGTCTTGATGTGTATTGCCTCCACGATCGCGTACATCCCGCTCCCGAGCGTCTTTCCCGTGCGATACTACACCCCGTCAGTACACCTGGCGCATCCGCGGCGGGGATCCTTATCGATGCGCACGGACCTGGCAGGGGACCGTTGCGTTCGGCATTATCGGCGGCGGCTGCTGACTCTTCGGTCTCTGCTTGGGTTTCGGAGTGGATACTGGCGGGATGCGCTCGTCGGGGCGCTGTGGGAGGGTGAGCAACTAGCAGTAGCCGTAGCGAGATGGAGAAGAGATGAAGAGCACTGTTCCTGTCCTGTCAAATTAACACAGTCACCCACCTCCGTAACCGATGAAGATGAGTCTTGGATGAGTCCAGACGAGTCCCCCATTCGCGCCCGTTTCGCTGGCCGGCTGTGTTCGGAGCCCATGGGGCTGTGTCCAGGATTGGCCGTCTACTTGGCTTCTTATAGACTGCTCGGTGAACTTTTCCGTAAAAGGCGGTGCACCCCTTCAAGTTTCCGCTCGGAAGTAGCTAGCTGCGAAGAAACAGCTTGGACCTATGTCTCGGGACATCTCCTTGAGTCCTTATCTGTACTCTGCTTGGACCCCAAGCCTCGTGGCACATCGACTCAAGCCTCCTTTCAAATCCCTTCCGCCAGCAACCAGTTCCGCAGCCGTCAATCCATTCAATCCATCCATCCCTCCGTCGGCGTCGGCGTCCACCCTGACGGATCCTGATGGAGGTGACTCACCGACGGCCGGGCCCCGTCCCCCGTCCCCGTTCCGTAACTGATCGTAGTCTCGCGTGCGTCGCGTAGATGTGCATTACAGTAAATATCTTGTTTGTGTTGCCGGCTCTTGAATTGAATGGATATACACCCCTCCTTGTTTTTGTTATGTATTAGACATCCAACCAACTCACATTCAACCCCGTTCCGTGCCCAAACAAAAAAAAAACTCCCAAGAAACGAGGAAGACCCGCGCCTGAATCGAACAGGCGACCTGCTAAATTGCGTACCAGGAATATTTGTCATAGAGCGCAGGTGCGGCCACCGCCACGGGTCTTCCTTCCCTCAGTCCGTCCTCGAATATGCCGAGTAAAACTTCTGGAGGTGTGGTGAAAAAAAGAGTCACCGAAGACACGTATGACCCGTGCCTGAATCGAACAGGCAACCCGCCGAATCAACTTTCTAAGGAATTATGGGATACAGGTGCGGCCACCGCCACGGGTCTTCCCTACCTTCAATCCGTCTTTGAATATGTTGAGTAAAACTTTTGGAAACATGACAAAAAAAACTTTGAAGAGGAGGCATATGACCCGTGCCTGAATCGAACAGACGGCCTGCTGTGAACATGCATCCAATTGATTAAATGCAGGTGCGGCCACCGCCACGGGTCTCCCTTCCCCCAGTCCGTCCTCAAATAAGATGGAGTAAGATTTTTGGAGGCGCAATAAAAAAAGAATGTCATACACCATTCATGACCCATGCCTGAATTGAACAGGCAACCTGCTAAATTCATGCCTTGCAGATATTGTATTGTATTGAGTGCAGGTGCAGCCACTGCCATAGGTCTTCCCTACCCCAGAGGTTAGCCGAGGCACCTCGCGACCAGCTCGTCATATCTCGGCTAAGTTGGGTCCAGAACCTGTCAAAATGCAGTGGATATGTATTGGAAACATCAGGTGGAGTTCAAAATCATTCCCGCAGATGACCCGAGCCTGAATCGGGCCTGTTGATAGATTTACGTTCTCTGTAACGCAGGAGTGGACCACCGCTATGGGTCTTGCTCATCCTCACTGTTTCCAGCTGAAGTTGCATCAAATAAAAGGTTGAATCTAAAAACTGTCTCAGTAAACAAATGACCTGCACCTGAATTGGACAGGCTTCCTGCTAAAGCATGTCTATAATCGATTAAATGCAGGTGCAGCCACTGCCACGGGTCTTCCTCATCCTCACTGTTTTCCCATACAAGTTGTGTTCAATAAAAAGTCAACTCTGAAAATCATTTTCAGTAAGCAAATGACCCGAGCCTGAATCAAATGAATGGCCTGTCAGGGGAACCCCGCTCCAGCCGCTTTTCCGGCCGCTTCTCCGGCTGCTTTTGCCTTCTGGCTGGATCTGCTCCGGACACTTTCTGTCCAATGTTCCGGACAATTTTTCTATCCACTGCTCTGGATACTCCTGCACCCGTCCATCCACCCGTCCAACCATCCTGGACATCTGTCTGCTCTTGCTGGCACATGCTATGTGATCAGTCCCGGGATCACTGTAGATACCTCTGGACATGTGCTACTGGGTAGTTACTAATTAGTATATAAGGTTTCGTCTACTGGGGGAATCCCCATCCTTTCTTCTCTTTGGATTCCCCTGCTAGGTGCGTAGTGTTTCCGCTCCTGTATTCTAGTGCCTATATTTATACTTTGGATTCCCCCGCTAGTTTCCGTGCCCTGCGCCAAGCTTAAGGTTGCCCTTACAGCAGAAGAAAGGATCTAAGGGATCAACCGGCCAAGATTGGGAAGTTTGGTGCAGGTACGGATTCGGACCACTACTCCAGTGCTCCATCCTCCCCCACTTCAAATCTCAACCCTTCTTCCGTTCCGATGGACCAGCCGCCTGCTCCTGTCGCAGCGCAACCCGAGATCCCGAGCGCCTCTGCTCCGGATCCGGCTTCTGGCGCCATGGCCCGGCTCGCTGCTGTTGAAAGTTCCCTCAGGGACATTCAGCTCACGCTCCACCAGTTAATTACTGAGCACTCAAAATCTGCCGCCTGCCGCCGCCTCCAGCACTGGGTCCAGATTTCTCGGCCCCACCCAGCTCCAAAAATGTTCCTCTCACCACACCCTCCGGCTGTTTTCGACGGTGACCGGACGCAAGGACAGATGTTCCTCTACTCTGTCCTCACCTACTACTGGCTGGTTCCGGAAGCCTTCCTTGCAGATGGGAATGTCTCGCAAGAGAAACTCGTCTGGTTCGCCATTTCCTTCATGTTGAAGGATGTGGCCGCTCGGTGGGCCGAGCAATGCTCATCGGCCTTCCCGTTCCCATTCCCCACCTGGGCCCAATTCAACGCCGAGTTCTGCCTTTGGTTCGTGGAGGAGAACGAGCAGGACCAGGTCCTTGCCAAGCTCAAGTCCCACTTGTACTTCAAAGGCTCCCACGACATCTACCAGTACACGGACGACTTTGGTTACTCGGACGCTCTCGTCCGGGTCACCAAGAGGGTGGCGTGTATGTGCCTTCCGGAAGTACAAAGTGTTCAGCCGCGCCTGGACCGAAAACCCTCTGGCTGTCTTCCAGCCGCTTTGCCTTGGCCACGTGCAGTGGTGTATTCCCTGCTCCAGCACCCGTGCACGCTCCAGTCTTGTTTGCCTCGGCTCCAGCACCCATGCTCCTGGCGGTCATTCCAATGGACATCAATCGACTGGACGCGCACTTTCCCACGGACCTGCTTCCAGTGCGGAGCTGCCAGACACCTCGCCCGCGAGTGCCCCATTACATCAGACGTCTGGCACACGGACGTTCTCGACGAGTTCATCCGTCAACTTGGCGATTGACCTCCTTGACAAGCTGTTCACCTGTTTCTCCACCACTGCCTCGCTTCCGGCAGAGTTGATCAATGAGGATGCAGACCCGATGGGTTTTCTGTCCCCGGCTGAGTGAGCAGTGCACCCTCGGTCGTGTCCCCTAATCGCTACGGTCTCCTGTATTCAGATAATGCCAATAAATTTAATTCCGAGGTAGTAGCGAGAGGCGCACCCCTCATCCTAGTCTCCGTCTGGGTGACCGAGACTCCCCCTTCTGTCCTGGAGATGGAAGCCTGCACTGTTCCCGAGCCGGGAACAAGGACAGGCTCGCTCCAGCGTGTTCATCGCCCAAAGTGGGAACAGCAACTCCCACGGCAATACATCATCGACTCTGTTGAGGGCCGAAACTCCCTGCACATCCCATTGGACTTGGATTCTGTAGAGGATGTTGGTGAAAGCTCTGGTTGACTGCAAAGCAACTAGAGACTTCATCAACTCGGAGTACGTCATCACCTGCAACCTTCCAGTCCAGCGTCTCTCGCAGCACATCCTGGTTCTCAATGTGGATGGCAGCCCGAACCAAGCAGGTGGCATCACCGGCATAGCCAATATGGAGGTTGACCACAAAGGGCACACCGAGCGCATCTATCTAGCTCGCTGTCACTCAGCTCGGGAAGCAGCACGTCATCCTCGGTTACTCCTGGCTCCAGAAACACAATCTGGAGATCAACTAGGAAACCAAGGAGGTTCGCATGACGTGCTGCCAGACCGGATGCCGCACCTGCCAGATGAGTTGCGGGCTGTCCGAGAGAAAAGAGAAGATCGCTGCCTCGATCCTCTAGCAACTGAAGGTCCGACCCCGTCTATCTGTGCTATTGACTCGGAGGAGTGGCCCAGAGACGATGGGTGCGATCTGGCCGATGATGACGACCTTCCGGACTTGTCCCCAGACTCAGACGATGATGATGACGATGAGGATGAGCTCGAGGAAGGCGATCATATTCTCTACACTGTGTTCGCCCCGGTTGAAGAGATTCGCGCCGGCAGCACTGTCTCGCAATGTCTTGTGGAGGATTACGTGCGGAATTCCGCACCGGCTGGAACCGAGGTTCCGTCCTGGGCTGTAGACTTCTCAGACGTCTTCAACATGGTGTGTTTCGACTCTCTGCCGGAAAGGTGGATGTGGGACCACACCATCGAACTCATCCCGGATGCGAAGCTGGCCAACTGCAAGGTGTACCTGATCTCTCCGCTCGAATACAAGGAGCTCAATGCCTTCATTGTGGAGGGGTTGGGCACCAGCCGCATCCGTCCGTCCAAGTCTCCAATGGCAATCACCGGTCTTCTTCGTTGAGAAGGATGGTGCCCTCCAGTTCGTCCAGGACTACCGGGTGCTTAACACAATGACCGTGAAAAATTGGTACTTGCTCCCTTTGATCAACAATCTCATTAACTGTTTGAAGGGAGCCCGGTTCTTCATGAAACTCGACGTTGGTGGGGTTTCAAACAACGTCCGGATCCGGGAAGGCGACGAATGGAAGGCTGTGTTCCGTTTGAAACGGTGCACTAGGGTGCGGCCGTGAAATCTAATGGATTGACTAGTGAGAAAAGCGAACTAGTCACTCTACTCAAACCAACCAAAACCAAAACAAATCACTAATCCTAATCCTAATACTCGTGTGTGGTGTTCGGGGAGGTAGGGTACGTATCACCCGTCAAAAGGTGTGCAAGGTTGGAATAAGGCTTTGTTTCAATAGCAACTATGCGGCGGTTTAAGCAGTTATGCTAGGATAGCAGGGACTTCACGCCAACAGGATATCAAGACTCAAGTTAAACCTTAGACTGTTCAAGTCTTCAGTTTCTTGTGAGCGGCAGAACCTAACACTACTGGCAGCTAGCCAAGAAGCAGAAGGTAGGGCAGACTATCAACAGACAGACACTACTTCAATATCAACCAACGCTGCACGAACGGCGGCGGTATCAACGAAACGGGGCTGTTACACAGAAGGTGGACGCTGGGCTAAGGCGCGGACAGTTACACTGAAGGCGGCGGTTTCACTTCTACTAGCACAAACTAGTCTTTAGTCCTGGAGGCCTAAAGCGCTGCTACAGGAGACAAGAGAGTACAATTTACACAACAAGTCTTAGTCCTGGAGGCCTAAAGCGCTGCTACAGGAGACGGGTTGGTGCAGGTTTGAACTGAGCTCTTATATCAATGCGATTGGTAGTCTTTTCGACGTCCCGTATCTCTTAATCTTTTCTGTGCGTCTGCAAATATATCTGATTTCTATCACAAATCTAGAGTCTACTATATTGCCCGTATATCTGGGGGATAGTTTACTGGCTAATACAGAGTACACAGCTGGCTTTTATACATTTCAGAGAGAAGTAAAGGAGATAGACGGAATGAATAGGAACAATAAAGGGTGGGAGCCCGAGTAGTGAATGGCCAATGGCGTAGAAGACATTCTCAACCATGGGTATTATGACCTGCTACCGGGGCTAGTCCACATGTATTTCTCTAGCACGCCATAAGACGTGCTTAGTTGTCTTGGTTTCCATCTTTCTGACTGAGCAAGTCTGTCATTGCTGACTAGTCAAGTCAGTCTCAGTCAAGTTCTATTCAATTTCTCTATCAGTCCACACTTCACAAGCTCAGTTGGAACATATAAGAAATATCAAGCAGATTGACAAGCATAGCGCGGCGCTATACTGGCAGACTAGTATAGTGACTAGTAAAGCATAGCGCAGCGCTATTCTATAGTGTCGATCCTCATCAATTATATCAGTAAATCCTTGATGCGAGGCCCGCATCTTTCTAACAGTCAGATCTGCCCGAGTAACCACAGTGATGATTAACTCGGTAACAAGTCTTCATCCTAATCTAATCAGTTGGTCCTATACACAACATGGCGCGGCGCTATATCCCTGCCGGCCCTAATGTGGTTGTACCAATCCTGACTTCGTATATCTTGTTTTTAATAGTCATCAGACTATTCAGAGGCCGTTGAGATGGCAAGTCCATAATTCTGAGTAGTTCCTGATGTTTCACCTCCAGCGCATAAGATAATGGCTTACCGCCACCATCTATAGCTCAGTGTAGAATATCATAGCAGGATGTAACAGCCTTTTGGGCTGCCTTGTCAAGTCTACTCAATCCTTCATAGTTGGTTTGTTACACTGACTTTCGGCCATCAATAGTGTAGCCTACCACCCCAGGGAGGGTGTACGCTCATAATAATGCCTCACTTCTGCCCACTAATAGGTTCAAAATGAAATAAAAACTGGTGTTTTCATGCATGTTTGGTACACGCCCTATCCGTACTAACCGGGGGCTCTTTGAGCCGCTGGTGATGTACTTCGGCCTTACCAACTCCCTGGCCACCTTCCAGATGATGATGAATGACATCTTCCAGGACCTCATTCTGTCCGGAGACGTCATGGTCTATCTTGACAACATCCTCATTGCGCATTCCAACCTCGACCACCATTGTGAGATCATCCGGGAGGTACTCCGAGAACATCACCTCTTCCTCGGTCTGGAGAAGTGCAATTGAAAGGGAGAGATGAATATGGCAGTCCGAATGGAATATTCAACAGGATAATAGGCGCTGTCGGAGGTCCATAAATCTGAAGTTTACTGCACTGCCGTTCTAGTTTTCTCTCGTCATTGCTGAAAGATCCATATGGTGGTGTTTCTAGAGGACTTCACATATAGTCAGTAGAAGAAAGAGTTCAGATTGCTCCACATTTAGAGCTCTGAAACCTAGCAGACAAAACCAATCTGAGCCGTCGCAATTGGAGCCCAGCATGTCGAGCACTGTGCAGATGTTAGAACAGTGCAATTTTCTCCCAAGTCTGCATATGCCTCACAGACGGCGAAAACTGAAGTTGCAAATTATTTGGGGCTCTATTCTTTTCATTGTGGCAGCGAGATGTGGACCTGGATCCGAGCCGGAACCTGTTTCTCATTGTGACTCGCAATGACCACAATACTGTCACAAAACCACCAGGTAATATAGCCGCCTGAAAACCTCCAGAGATGTCACTAGTGCAGGTGATGTGGAGGGTCCGAGGGAAAGGGGACTTGTAAGGGCAACCTTAAGCTCAGCGCAGGGCAGCAGAAACTAGCGGGGGAATCCGAAGTATAAATATGGGTACTAAATACAGGAGCGGGAATACTACGCACCTAGTGGGGGAATCCGGAGAGAAGAAAGGATGAGGATTCCCATGCTAGGCGAAACCTTATATACGAATCAGTAACTACCCAGTAGCACGTGTCCGGAGGTATCTACAATGATCACGGGCCTGGTCGCACAGCACATGCCAACGAGAACGGGCGGGCGGAAAGCCGGAGGAATAGCCGGAGCGGAAGCCGGAGCGGAAGCCGGAGCGGAAACCGGAAAGATAGCCGGAGATATAGCTGGAAAGGGCGGAAGAGCGGGGGTTCCCCTGACATCACCCCCCCTTAGAATACGGCGTCCTGACGTATGAAGCGGATGGTCCTATCGCGCCTCCGGAAGGACAGTGAGTCAAAGGCGGCCAAGGCGATCCGGCAGGGGGCATTGGGGTAGCGGCGGTAGTAGGCGTCAATGGCATCTTTGGCGAAGACGTCAGAGTGCTTTACCCACTTATCGTGCTTCGGACCGTAACCCTTCCAGTGCACCATGTACCAGAGGCTGCCATATCGGACTCGCTGCTTCCAGGATCTCGTCGACCTCCCACCTCTCGTCCCCGTCCGGCTGGAGGACAGGCAGGTGGTTCGTTGTGCCAGGGGCGTCCGGGGAACGGGTCTGGCTTTGCAAGCTCAAGCTTCACGACCGGGAAGACCTGGGTGAAGCTGGGAGTAACGTGGCGGAAGCTCGAGCTTGTACGCTCTGTTGCCCACAACCTTCATGACCTTGAAGGGTCCGAGCCGTTTGTCCGAGAACTTGGGCGATGGACACGTCGTTTTGATGTCAGAGGCATCCACCCAGACCCGGTCGCCTACCTTGATCTCCGGTGCGGGTATGCACCGGCGGTCGTAGTACAGCTTGAACTCGTCCTTGGCTTTAACGAGGGCAGCTTTGGCTTCAGAGACTCCGGCGGCGATCCGGTCGTGGAATTTGTTGACAGACTCGTCGGCGGAGCACCTACCATTCGGCTCGAAACCCATCCGAGGATGGCGGCCGGTGTCCGTCATGAACGGTACCTGCTACGTTGAGGAGTGGACGTGGTTGTTGTAGGCGAACTCAGCTGCCAGCAGGAGCTCATCCCAGTCGTCCTGTTTGTAGCTCGTGAAGATACGGACAAACTGTTCGAGCTCCTGGTTGACATGTTCGGTCTGACCGTCGGTCTGCAGATGGTAAGCGGTGGAGGTGGCAGGTTCAATACCGATGAGGCGCCACAGTTCGCGAGTGAACTCGGCGATGAACTGCGGACCACGATCGGAAATGTACTTCCGGGGGGTTCCATGGTGCCTCCAGACGTTCCGGTAATACAACTGGGCAGCTCCGACAGCACCGAGGCCAGTGTGGCACTCGTTGAAGTGGGCTCGCTTACCGAGGACGTCCACCACAACCATGACTGCATCGAACCTGTGGGCCTCCGGGAGCTCGACAATGGAGTCCACCGAGACGGTGTCCCAGCGCTCATCTGGAATCTCGGTTGGATGAAGCTCACCGTGGGGAAGTCGCCGGAGCGCCTTCGTCCGGTTGCATGCATCGCAGGCTCCGACGTACTGGCCGATGTGTCGGGACAACTGGGGCCACCAGTAGTTCTGGGAGATCAACTCCAACGTCTTGAAGCAGCCAGCATGTCCGGCGACGCGCGTGTCGTGGTGCTGCTCCATAATCCGGCGACAGAGGTCCTTATTCCGCAGCACAACGATCTTGCCGCGGAACAGGAGGAGTCCGTCCGAGATGTGCCATTCGGCCGAGCGGGGGGAAGGAGTCTTCCGGTTCTTGAGGAGCTGCCGGGCGACAAGCGCCACGGGGTCCTCAAGCTCCGGCTCGGTTGCGAATGCCTTCCGGACATCGCGCAGGAGAGGAACTTCGGGTCTGTCAACTGCAATCCCCTCCATGGCAAGAATCCGGAAGAGCTCCTGCCGAAGGAGCGTAACATCCTGAGTTCTCCAAGCCGGCTCCGTGGTCCGGACGACGTGAGAGCGCGTCCGGACGTCCCATATGGCATCCGGGCTGATGGAACAGGGCAAAGTCGAACCGGGACAAGGTACAGGGACCACCTGGCCTGCCGCTGGTTCAGCTTCTGCGACTTCTGGAAGTACTCCAAGTTCTTGTGGTCCGTCCAGATCTCGACCGGGTGCTGCGCGCCTTCGAGGAAGTGTCGCCACTCCTCTAGGGCTCAGACCATTCGCAAGCATCTCCTTGTCATGGATCACGTAGTTCCGTTAGACGTCATTCAAGCTCTTGGAGTAGAAGGCAACGGGGGGCCACTTTCCATCGGTCCCCTGCTGAGACAGAACTGCTCCGGTCTCCCGGTCGGAGCGGTCCGCCTCAAGCCGGTACGGCCAGGACTCATCCGGAAGGACTAAGACAGGCTCCGCAGTCACCGCGTCCTTGAGGGCTTGGAACGCGGCGGCTGAGGCAGCGGTCCAGGTCCAGGCCACACCCTTCTTCGTCAGGTCGAAAAGCAGCCGGGTGATGTCTGAGAACGCCCAGATAAACCTCCGGTAGAAGTTCGTGAAGCCAAGGAACTGCTGCACGTCCTTCTTGTTCTCGGGCTCAGGCCACGAGGCAACGCCGGCGACCTTGACGGGGTCCATCTCCACGTGGTTGTGCGAGATGATGACACTGAGGTACTCGATCATCAACTTCTCAAACTCGCACTTCTCCGGTTCGGAGGAAAAGACGGTGTTTGCGAAGCCGCCGGAGCACCTCCCGGACGATTTCGCGGTGACGGGCAAGGTCGGAGTGCGCGATGAGGATGTCGTCCAGGTAGACCATAACGTCTCCAGAAAGGATGAGGTCCTGGAAAATGTCGTTCATCATCTTCTGGAACGTAGCCGGGGAGTTGGTAAGGCCAAAGTACATCACCAGCGGCTCAAAGAGCCCCCGGTTTGTACGGAAAACAGCCTTCCATTCGTCACCTTCCCAGATCCGGACGTGGTTGAAACCCCACCGGACGTCGAGTTTCGTGAAGAACCGGGCTCCCTTCAAACGGTTAATAAGATTGTTGATCAAAGGGAGTGGGGTACCGGTTCTTCACGGTCATCGCATTGAGTGCCCGGTAGTCCTGGACAAACCGGAGGGCCCCGTCCTTCTTAATGAAGAAGACCGGAGACGCCATCGGCGACTTGGACAGACGGATGCAGCCGGTGCTCAACCCCTCTGCAATGAAGGCATCAAGCTCCTTCTGTTCGAGCAGGGAGATCGGGTAGACCTTGCAGTTGGCCGGCTTCGCGTCCGGGACGAGTTCGATGGCGTGGTCCCATGCTCACTTCTCCGGCAAGGAGTCGAAGGACTCCCTTGTTGAAGACGTCCGAGAAATCCGCAGCCCAGGACGGAACATCGGTTCCGGCAGGGCACAGAGTTCCGGGTGTAGGCCTCCGCAAGGCGCTGCGAGACGGTGCCGCTGGCGCGAATCTCCTCGACGGGGGCGAACACAGTGTACAGAATGCGATCACCCTCTTCAAGGCCGTCCTCTTCGTCATCATTGTCCTCCGAGTCCGGACACAGCTCCAGTAAGTCGTCGTCGGCCGGATCGTACCCATCATCTCCGTGCCACTCCTCGGAGTCGATGGCACAGATAGACGGAGTCGGTCCTTCACACAGCTGCCGGAGGATTGAGGCGGCGAGCTTCTCGTTCCTCCGGATGGCCCGCAACTCGTCCCGGCAGGTGCGGCATCCGGTCGGGCAGCGCATCATTCGAACCTCCTTGGTTTCCCAGTCGATCTCCGGATTGTGTTTCTGGAGCCAGGAGTAACCGAGGATGACATGCTGCTTCCCTGAGTCGGGTTACAGCGAGCTGGATATGCTCGGAGTGCCCCTTGTAATCGACCACCATATCGACTACACCGGTGATGCCGCCCGCTTGGTTCAGGCTGCCATTCACGTTGAGAACTGGGATAGGCTGCAAGAGAGGCATGACCGGAAGGTTGCGGGAGATGACATACTCTGAGTCGATGAAGTCTCTGGTCGCTCTGCAGTCGACCAGAGCCTTCACCGACATCTGGGCGGCGGTCTCTACAGACTGCAGATCCAACGGGATGTGCAAGGAGTTTCGGCCTTCGACAGAGTCGATGACATATTGCCGGGGAAGTCGCCGTTCCCACTTCAGGCGATGAACGCGCCGAAGCGAGCCTGTCCTCGTTCCTGGCTCAGGGACAGGGGCCTCCGTTACTTCCCTCGTTCCCGGCTCGGGGGCAGTGCGGGCTTCTGTCTCCGGGATGGAAGGAAGAGTCTCCGTCACTCGGACGGAAACTGGGACGGGGGGTGTGTCAGCACAGAGCAGATTCCGGGTTCTGAGGTGACGAGGGCGACTGAAGCACGAAGAGTTCCAAATGAATAAGCCTGGAGTTTAGACTAGAATAGTGTAAAGTACAGGAGAATAACTACAGTTTATATACTAAGTCTATAGGGGTTTGTAGATTAAGGTACAGTGTCCAATGACAACGGACAAGATTAATGCGAAGTAAATGAAGGGGTATAGGAACGTAGAGGGGTGATCGGGAACCCGAAAGTCGGGAAACCGATCATAACCATTTGGGATCCTAAAACGGTATCTAAGTTCGATTGATCAGATAGTTGATCTGATCAATGATCGGGTTGTTCGGGTTGTTCGGGTTCTGGAAGTAGAATGAAAAGATGATTCATGACATTACCCCCCCTCTAGGTGAAACCTGCCTCGGGTTTCACGATCAACACCGCTTCTTGTTCCACAGGTCCTGGCCGGTGATAACCCACTTCCGTCCGTGCACGGTCTCCCTTAGAGCCGCCAGGTACTTCTCGTAGAAGTCCTCAAGGCATTCCGTAGAATCCCCCAAGTGTTCCAAGGGTTCCCAGGTATTATCCTCGGGTCCATAACCCTCCTACCGAATGAGATATTGCAAACGTTTCCGCTTTTTCGTTGAGCCGTATCTTCAATACCTCGGCAATCTCGTAGAGATCAACCCCGTCGACCACGTCAGGCGGAGGGGGATCGTCATGATGCTGATGAGCCGCCACCGGTGGAACCCAGGGTCGAAGGAATACGGTGTTGAAGACCAGATGAACCTTTCAGGAATCGGGAAGTTTAAGCTCATAGGAGATGGCTCCCACTTTACGGACGACCGTGAAGGGACCATAGCGCCGAGCTTCGAACTTCTTCGTCGGGCGATGTGTGACCAAATTTGCTCCAGAGAGGTACACCTTATCGCCGGGTTTGTAGTCGGGGTCTGCCTGTCGTTTGGCATCATAGAACATTTTCATCGTCTCCTGTGCTGCGCGTATGGCGGCCCCCGCTTCCTCTCGGACCTTCGACTATCCGGGTTGCAAATTTCGTCGCATCTTCGGTTGGTACTTCAAGACGTGGTTCCGTCCCCTTCCGCGGGTGGAACCCCATGGTCATGAAGGGGCTGAAACCCGTAGTCTTGCTAACCTGGTCGTTGTGGTTGAATTTCGCCAGAGTCAACCAGTCCGCCCAGTCGTCCTGCAAGAAGTTGGTGAAAACCTGAAGGTACTGCTCAATGTTCTGGTTGACTCGTTCGGTCTGTCCATCGGTTTGCGGGTGATAGGCCGTTGAGGCGTTCGACTTTATGCCCAGGAGCTTCAACAGATCCCGCATGAAGTGTCCCACGAACTGCGTCCCCCGGTCGCTAATCACCACCTCGGGCAACCCGAAGTCTTTCCACACATGGTCGCGATAAATGCGTGCCATCCCCTCTCCTCCCAGGTGCTCGGTGCAAGGCACCACCCGGATTCCTTTCCCTAGTCGATCCACAATCACCGCGATAGAGTCTTACCCATTACTGACGGGTAGTTTGGTGATTAGGTCCACCGAAACATTCTGCCAAACCCTTTCCGGAACCGCGTTGGGATGTAATGGTCCTCGGAGCTTGGAGGGAAAGAGTTTCGTCCTCTGACACACGGGACAAGCCGAGACAGTATCGTTTAGCGTCCGATAGCAGAGAGGGCCAGTAGTAGTTCCGGGTTGCTAATTCCGCCGTTCGGAATTGTCCCGGATGTCCGGAAATGTAGTCGTCGTGGTGTGCTTGTAGAACCCGGTGTTGCAGATCTCCAGTTGGGGGAACATATACGGTTCGATACCGGGTTACGAACCCATCCTCGTGTTCTTCCCAGCCCTCGGCCTTTTCTTCTAGCGCTTTCTTCACCACATCTTCCCAATCAGCTTTCCCAGACTTGATGTCCTCCATGAATTGATCACCCGCCGGCATGGCTTTCAAAAATTCCTCCCTGTCCATCCTCCGGAAGTACTGTTCCGGCAGCAGCACAAGATTCAAATTATCCTGCGCCCCCTTCTCATGACCGCTTCGCCTCAAAAGCGCGTCGGTTTTCGTGTGTTGTTTCCCGGGTTTGTGAATGAGTGCGAAGTCGTATTCGCTAAGTTCCAAAGACCACCGAGCCTGTCGTCTATTGAGTTTCTTTGTCGTGGTGAAGTACTCCAGATTCTTGTGGTTGGTCCAGATCTCGAATTTAAGCTGACTGCCTTGCAGATAGTGTCGCCATTCGTAGAGGGCCCGCATGATCGCCAACATTTCCTTGTCGTGGATGTCGTAGTTCCGCTCGGTGTCGTTTAGTCCCTTGGACATAAACGCAATCGGAACCCACACTCTGTCCTGGCACTGCGTCAAGCAGGCCCCTGTGGCGTAATCCGAGGAATCCGCCTCCACCCGCCATTCCCCAACGTCTGTTGGAAAATGCAGTACGGGTTCCGAAGTTATGGCCAATATTAATTGGTCGAACACATTCTTTTCCAGTTCTCCCCACCTCCACTTGTAATCCTTCCGGGTAAGATGAGTCAACGGCTTCGCGTAATCCCCGAATCCTTTGATGAAGCGTCAGTAGAAGTTGAGGAACCCGAGGAAGCTTTGTACGTCTTTGACATTCCTCGGGGTTGCCCATTGTCGAATGCCCTCGACTTTTATGGGATCCATCCGAATTTTCCCATCGCTGACGATAACTCCCAGATATTTGACCTCTCTCTGTTCGAAACTCGCATTTCTCGGGTTTCAGGAACAACTCATTTTCCTGAAGAATCCGCAAGACCTCCTTGACTGTGGAGCGGTGTTCTTCCAGGTGTTCTGAATAGATGAGAATGTCGTCCAGATAAACAATAACCCATCCTTCCGCAATAAGATCCGCAAAGATATCGTTCATCATGGATTGGAAGGTGGCCGGCGAGTTCATAAGGCTGAAGAACATAACCAACAGTTCCCACAATCCTTGGTTTGTGACGAACGCGGCTTTCTCTTCATCTCCTTCCTTGATCCGAATATTGTTGTATCCCCATCGAACAGTCCAGTTTAGTGAACCAGGTTGCCTTACGGAGCATGTGCATGATCTCCGAAATCAACGGAAGAGGATACCGGTTCTTGATGGTAAGGGAGTTCAACTTCCGATAGTCCTGAACAGGCCGTAGTTTCCCATCCTTCTTCTTCACAAAGAAGAAAGGAGAGGCCCATGGCGATTTCGAGGGGCAAATACATCCGGTTTCCACATGTTCTTTAATGAACGCGTCCAATTCCGCCTGTTCCGGCACAGACAAGGGAATACTCCGCCCTTTTACGGGTTCTGCGCCGGGTTTCAACTCTATCGTGTGGTCCCACTTTCGCTGTTCCGGTAGTTTGTCGAAGTCCTTTTTCTCAAAGACCCCTCGAAATTCCTCCAGATAATGAGCGGGGACGCTTTCTTCCAGCGTCTTAGCTCCCTTGGCCTCGTGAGCAGCGGCTGCCAGCTTAGTAGCCACACTACCCATAGCGCAGAGGTGTTCGGCATCCCGTGTGTTCAGAACGTCTTCGGGATACATCTTCGTGACGAAGATGCGGTCTCCCTCTCCTATGTCGGTGTTGTCCTCCTCCTCCCACTCCTCCCATAAGCGGGCTCGTTTGCAAGCGGCAGGACACCTGGAGAAACAAATGGTTTGTTTCTGCCAGTCGATCTCCGGGTTGTGTTGTTTCAACCAATTGAACCCGATGATGACGTCGCTCTTCCCAGTATCCGTTACTGCAAACAAGAATACTTCGGCATGGTCCTGCATTCGGAGACGCATGCACGCAACGTGGGTGATGCGTCCTCCTTTGTTGAGGGAACCATCCGCGTTGTAATCGGAACCGCCACGGCTAGGGGTTCCACTTCGATCCCGTGCTCGTCGACGAACCACTGGCTCATGAATCCGTTGGTGGCCCCACTGTCCAGTAACCCGACCACTGTATAACCTTTAAGGTTATTTAGCCCTTCAAGGGTCATTGGAATCATCATGGAGTTCCCAGTGGCCCAGATATACTGTGGTGGCTATCTTTCAAGTTGTCCAGTATGCCCAGAGCGTCAGGGAAGTAAGCCATCTGGATTTCCTCTACCATCTCGTCGTCCACCTCTTGTATTCTGGCCGGGTGAGTCCACTTGGTGATGATCTCCTGCGCCTTCCATTCTTGGGCCCGCGCTCGGGTTGCAACCCGACGCGCGCTTCCGAGGAGGAGTCTGCGCCATTCCGCTTTCTCCCGCTCGGGCTTCCGGGGTTTCTTGCCCCTTCGCTTAGAGTCAGAGGGAGAAACGGCTCCCTCACTCCTCTCAAACTCAGAGGGAGTCCTCGCTCCCTCTCCTTCCATCTCCACTGTGTCTTCCCCCACACCGGGTTCTTCGATAGTCAAAACAGAGAATGAATTGTTCGAAGTTGTTACAGGTGGGGGGGGTATAAGAGAATCCGAGGGCACAGTCTTCACTCGGATTCGTCGGCAAAATCCTCCTTCCCGAGGTGTTCCTCCATCATTTCCGTAATCAAGGCTCGGAATTGGGGGTTGGTGGGTCCTCGGGTAGTGCAGTTATGGGCCATGTGCCCGATTTCTCCGCACTGGTAGCATCGGGGAACCGGCTTCTTGCTGACCACCTGATCTATGTCCATAGGCACGGGCCCTGCGTTAGGGGCCCCGCCAGTGACGACCGGGGCGGAACGACGGCAACAGGGGGATTCGTTGGAGCGCGCTGCTCGTTTCTGCGAAAGAAGTTCCCCGGGTTCTGGTTTTGTTGCACCTTGGGCACCGTGACGGGGCGATCGCGAAGCGCACCATCCATAACGTGGAAGGCGCGACGCAACCCGTCGTGCTTGATGACCGCCACCTTCCAGTCGGCATAGGTGATCGGCAGTGCGGTTTGTCCGTAGACAGACTGCAGAACCGGCTTCAGGATCCCCTGCTTGAGGAGCTGGACAAGCGTGGTTTCGTCGTAACCCGCGGTGTTGTTATATGTGTCCAGGAGCGTGAAGTACTCCGTGGCCGTTCCCACACCCTGGCGCAGCTTTTCGATTTTAGTCTGCGCAATTTCCACCTGTGCCCCTCCTTTAAAGGCATCAATGAGGTTCTTCTCGAAGACCTCGTAACTCTGATACAACAGGGTATTGGGGTCCTGCATGGCCTGCACGATGTTGTTGGCCCATGCCGCTGCCGATCCTTCCTTCATGTAGGACAGGACGAAGGCAATCTTCGTGCTGTCCCTCTCGTACGTCGGGTTGTCCAGGAAGTGCAACCAGCACTCTGCCAGATAGGAGTCCACCAATTCGGAGTCTCCTTTAAACGGGGTAGGGGCGGCGACACGGGCCGTCTTCACCTGTTTAGTCTCCCTGAGCCCTCCCGTAGAGGCTCTTCCCAGGGCTACGAGGGCATCGCACAAGAGTTGTTGGGAATGGGTGTTGTTCTCGCGGAGCAGACGATTCTCTCCACGCAAGTTCCCCAGTTCCTCCTGCATCACTCCAAATTGCCCTCCCACATGTTGTAGGGCTTGCAGCAGGACGCTGTCCCTCTCCTCGCCGTTTAGGGCAGCCAAAGCTCTCCATCGAGGGGAGCACATAGTCGTTGCTCATCGTGTTGTGTCCAGTCAGGTACGCCATGTAGAGACATTATTCTTTTGTCAGCACAGAGTAGATTCCGGGTTCTGAGGTGACGAGGGCGACTGAAGCACAAAGAGTTCCAAACAAATAAGCCTGGAGTTTAGACTAGAATAGTGTAAAGTACAGGAGAATAACTACAGTTTATATACTAAGTCTATAGGGGTTTGTAGATTAAGGTACAGTGTCCAATGACAATGGACAAGATTAATGCGAAGTAAATGAAGGGGTATAGGAACGTAGAGGGGTGATCGGGAACCCGAAGGTCGGGAAACCAATCATAACCGTTTGGGATCCTAAAACAGTATCTAAGTTCGATTGATCAGATAGTTGATCTGATCAATGATCGGGTTGTTTGGGTTGTTCGGGTTCTGGAAGTAGAATGAAAAGACGATTCATGACAGGGTGCGCCTCTCGCTACTTCCTCTGAATCAAATAAATTGTCACTATCTGAATACAGGAGGGCGTAGCGATTAGGGGACGCGACCGAGGGCACACCGCTCACTTGGCCGGGCGGGGAAAACCTGCTGGTTCCATCTCATCTCTGTCCACCGACTCGGCCGGAAGCGAGGCGGAGGTGGAGAGCCGGGCGAACAGCTCGTTGAGGAGGTCATCTCCGAGTTGACGAACGATCTCGTCGAGAACGTCCGTATGCAGGACATCGGCGGGGACGGGGCATTCGCAGGCGAGGTGTCCGGCAGCTCCGCACCGGAAACAGGTGCATGGGAACAGGGCGCGTCTGGGCCCGATCAACGTCCATTGGGACAGCTGCTGGAGGGACAGGTGCCGCAAGCAGGGGCAAACGTGACCGGAGCGAGCGCAGGAACCAGAGCCGGAGCTGGAGCCGGAAATACGCCGGCTGTGCGCGACCGCGGGAAAGCAGCCGGAAGCCGCGCCGGAGGGTTTCTGGTTCGGGCGCGGCCAAATGCCTCGTACTGCCGGAAGGCGCATAAGCGCCATCCGTCGTTGTCGGTGAGATCGGGCGCGGTTCCGGACATCATAATCGCGACGTTGATCCGCAGGTCGAGGCCGGAGTGGTACTTAGTGACCTGGACGAGAGCGTCCGAGTAACCGGCCGTTACAGCCAGTTCCTCGAAGTCGTCCGTGTACCGGTAGATGTCGCGGGAGCCCTGGAAGTACGAGTGGGACTCAAGCTTGGTGAGGGCTTGGTCCTGTTCATTCTCCTCGACGAACCGGAGCCGGAACTCAGCCTCGAACTGGGCCCAGGTGGGGAATGGGAACGGTACAGCGGACGCACGCCGTTCCGCCCATCGGGCAGCCATGTCCTTCGACATGAAGGACATGGCGAACCGGATGAGTTTTTCCTGCGAGACGAACACGTCCGCTATGAAAGCTTCCGGAACCAGCCGGTAATATGTGTGGACAGAGTAAAGGAACATCCGCCCTTGCGTCCGGTCGCCATCGAAAACGGCCGGAAGATTCGGTCAGAGGACCGTTTTGGGTGCTGGGTGGGGGGCCGAGAAGTCTGGACCCGGCGCCGGAGCCGGAGCGGCAGGGGCAGGGGCAGGCAGCGGATTTTGGTTGCCTGGCAGTATATGCCGGAGCGCGTCTTTGATGGCATTGAGAGAGCCTTTGACAGTGGCGAGCCGATCTGCAATTCCGGAAGCCGGATCCAGAGTGTGAACACTCGGGATCGCGGGTTGCGCAGAGTTTGGAGGGGGTAGCTGGTCCATCGGAACGGAGGAGGGGTTGAGATTTGAAGTGGGGGAGGATGGAGCACTGGAGTAGTGGTCCGAATCCGTACCTGCACCAAACTTCCCAATCTTGACCGGTTGATCCCTTGGATCCTTTCTTCTGCTGTAAGGGCAACCTTAAGCTCAGCGCAGGGCACGGAAACTAGCGGGGGAATCCGAAGTATAAATATGGGTAAATACAGGAGCGGGAATACTATGCACCTAGCGGGGGAATCCGAAGAGAAGAAAGGATGAGGATTCCCGCGCTAGGCGAAAACCTTATATACGAATCAGTAACTACCCAGTAGCACGTGTCCGGAGGTATCTACAATGATCACGGGCCTGGTCGCACAGCACGTGCCAACGAGAACGGGCGGGCGGAAAGCCGGAGGAATAGCCGGAGCGGAAACCGGAAAGATAGCCGGAGATATAGCCGGAAAGGCCGGAAGAGCGGGGGTTCCCCTGACAGGACCCCAGCAGTCATACAAGATACCCAGAGAAATTGGAACGAAGTGGCAGGAGGAGGGAACTGTTGGGATCAAATTTCCATATTGGGTCGATATTGGCTGCATCGCAGATGTTCATGTGACTAGTCACTTATCCTTTCTGAGTTCTTCTGCACTGAGTACTTAGAGATTTCCAAATGATGACCTAAGTTCTTCCTGAAGATGAAGAATATAGCACAGACAACACCAAACAGGCCATCTTATCCCCGAAATCCGACTTCTGGTCAAGATTTGCCTTTGAAATTTTTAAAAAAGTCTTTGACATCTTTGATTGTGCCCTCATTTGGTCGAACAGAAAGATGCGCACCCAAAGACCTAAGACCTGAAATCTAAGACAAAGACCTTTAAAGACTTCACTTCTATTGCGATGTTCGCACTGAGTGAAACAAGATATGAATGAATATTGTGAGGAATAAGTACAAGCCTACATACTCTAGAGAAATATATCTGGAGTGTACCACAATTTTAAAGAAACATGAGTAAGTAATTAGTAAGTGGAAACACGTAGAAAGTCGGTTGGTAAGACCATCCTGTAAGGTCCGAACCGTGGGAAGAATGAAATAACAACAAGCTCAAAGACCAAAGATCCCTCCCAAGGCCAAAGACATTCAAAGATGTCTGATACTTGTGCCTACCCCCGAAATCCTCACGGACATCTTCAATGTCTGAACTTGATGCAAATCCACCCTTATATCAATTGGGAGCCAAATTCTGGAGCACACTCGTTGTCTTGCGCCTAAAATAGACGACCCTCGAACACAACAATGTGTCGTGGTTCTTGCAGCGCCAACAGGGCTCGACACAGGCTCGATTTCCGTCACTCAACTTCTCAAGTCCATTGTGGGCAAAGAACTGTCCGATGCATGAAAGAATATCAACCGAGGAAGCCAGCGCCTATTATTGACCCTTGATTTTTGAAATAAAATTCAACCAGAGAAACCAAGTTTAAGGGAGCATGCACATCTTCGGCCGAATATAAAATATTTCCACCGATAAATCCCCTCTCATGCATGAACAACGCAAACTGCCCACACACTGCATTCAGACCCCTAGGTGACAGAGGGTGTGTCTGCTGCGCCGCGGCCGAGCGCGGCAGACCCGAGGGTGATGTGGTTCCGCCGTGGGTGGCCTTCCTGATGTGCAATTGCCAGGTGCGCAGTTAGAGCGCTCAGAGCTGGAGGTTGTCGACGGAAGCAGGCTCCAGATTAACTCCAGATCCTTCGCGCCACCTTTGCCGACCGCGTGTGACGGCACTGTCACGATACGGCCGATATCGCCGATGTGGCCTGCTCATGAGAAATTTTTGCGGAGCACCTTATGTTGATATACCTTCTGACACTGTGCTGAGTTGCATGAGAGGCCGTTGAGCGGCTGTTTGTGCTCATTGGCCAAAGACACCGTTTCTGTGAGCGGCCTCAAAATCAGTGTTAGGCCCTTGCAAATCAATCGGTTGGTAAGACAATTCCCACCTTCCTCTTTATAAAAATAAGCCATTCTGTCTGTCTGAAGCTTTTTAAACTCCGCTTTTAATGTATCATTCCGGCAGAAGTGGGAGCCGGCGAGCGCTTGTATAAGCTAAATATTCCCATGCGCTTCAAGGTCACCACGGTGGTATTTCTCTATTGCTGGCCAGGCAGCCCGAATGACGGATATAAGGGACGATGACAGCGCTGTGGTCAGAAGAGGAGGTAGGCTAGGGTGGCTGCCCCCGCCACGACCGATGGCGGCAGCATGCGGTAGACCCTTCTTGGCAGACCCTGTTGCATAAGGTAGGCACAGCGTGTCCGATGGCGGCAAAGCTCGGCAGCCTCTGCCGATCAGTGGCCTGAATGCAGTGACAGTGTCTCGCAGCTGTTTCACAGCTTCGGCCGTCTCCGAGGACATGAAAGTGTATGATGGGGATCGGCTCCACATTATGGTCGGTGCGGATGGTGTTGAGAAACCAGTCCGAATTCGACGACCAACATGTTAGGGACAATTCCACGTCGAAGATCAGCTCTTCAATCTGGCACCGAGACGTGAAGAGAGCTATCTCAAGTACAGTGGGAAACACCCTGCACATGCCGAGAGGCGTGAGAGCAGGGAGGATAGAGATGTATGCCATGGCCGATGCGCAGGCGCCGTAAATTTGCGAAGCCACCAGATCAAGCAGAGAAAGGGTCTCTGTGACGGTGCAGTATCATTAACAAGGAATCAATGGCAGTGCAAAAAGCAAATTCGTACACTTCAGGTATATCGACGGGTACACCTCGAGCCTCAAGTCATGCAGATTGCCCTCGAGACAGTGCAAGAATTTCGAGATAATGCCGAGTGAGACGGGGTCCGGCGCGCTATTCGAGACGTACAGGGCAAGTTGCCGTGTTCGTGGGTAGTCAACAGAGGAAAGCCATTGCAGGATTCCGGAGGAATGTTCGAATCCTTGTATGGAGAGGTATTCCAGCGGTGGAGGGCATGGCCAAACACCGCATTGGACTCTTCCCCAACTGACCCAACCCAGCTCCTGAATTTTAAGACGAGCTCCGTAAAATTAGCGCCAGAGGCGAATTTGGTGTGGCGAAGGGAGAGCTTTGTGACTTGGGAGAGAACCGGAAAGTTCTCTGGCGATGGCGGGAGAGCTCCCAGTATGACAGTCCTCAGATTCAGCACAGTCGGGAGACGACTGAGAATCTCGGACGTGTTATTGTCGGTTTTGGGGCGCCAAAGATGAAAATTCAACGTACGTGTATAATTCGCGACCGCACTCGATGGAAATTGTGCCAGATCGAGAAATCGCGGGTCGGCACGAGCCGTGAGAGATTTGAAGATGTAGCGGCTACTTGATGAAAGCCACTGGCTGCACACCAGCGAGCACGCGCGGAGGTCGGGTGGGCTGTCGCACAAAAGTCGATAATACGAGGAACCAGTTCTGGTGGGATTTTCGAAGCCATCTGTGAGGCGGAGACGTTCAAGATGATCCATAAATTGCCTTGCTGAAAACGTACCTTAGTCACCGATATGGGGCTTCTTAGGAGATCAGCACGGGGAGACGGAGGGGGAAAAGAGTCAGCTCGCACGATGGCTGTGATATACATATAAGCATGACGGCCAATCGAGGCCGCCGGATTGGTCCTGTTTCGCCGAGGCGTAGTGCTCGCAGAAAGGTTGATGGACTAATATCTTCGACGTAATACAAATTCTGAAGGCACACTACAGATTCAAGAAGTCATCAAGCGGGAGGGAGATCATGCATCAAGCGGATAGATGGATGATTCGGACAGATTAATTGGTGGTATCCGAGATAAGGCTGATATTTGATGGACACCGATACTTCACGCATCACAGGCAGTATCCTGGCAAATCCCAGCCCCATGAGATCCCTGGTCAACATTCACCCGCTTTTAATGCTCCTCTTCCAGTTGATTCAGATCAGGAAGGCCCAGTAAATTCAATAGGGTTGTTCACAGCTCCCTTTTGCTGCCCTTTTACTCCTCTTTTGTGCCCCTCTTTTTCTTGTTTTGCAGAGATAAGTAAAAAAATGAGTAGATAAATTTGGAAAATTGTAATAGAGCCCAGATTGGCCGTGTAGTATATAGGATCCAAGATATGATACAATTACCCCTCTGTGGTATGAAGAGACAAAGGAGAAAAGGAAATAAAAAAGGGAACAAAAAAGGAGAGATTGTTCACAGTGGACTTTTCCGGCCCTTTTGGGCCTCCTTTTTTTCTGATTATCTCCAAATTGTGTGTAAGACCAGAGTTTTCGTTTTGTACCCATTTTGCATGTCGAAATTGAAAAGGTAAAAGAAAAAATACCCAGAAAAAAACTGCAGGAATAATGAAAAGGAGGAAGAAACAGGAGTGGAAAAGGAGCAGAAAAAGTCTTCTGTGAATAACTCTAGTGTACATGAACACATAAACAATTCTGGTGCATGTACAGTCTTGTTACTGCCTGCTGTACATGCCCCCACCAATTCTGTGTTATTGTCAGCATGCTCTGCCATAATCTGTGTACTTGCACAGGGAATGTTTCCAGCACAAGATTAATTCTTTGTCAACTTCCTGACGTGGGCCGTGAAAATATGCATCCTTTGCCAAATTGTCCTGCCCCCTCTGCTCAAGCCTGTATTTGATGTCATCCTCCCCTGTTCGAGCTATACTCAATTTTAGATATTCTCGCCAAAAGAAAATCGAGTCAAGTCGAGATTCCGAGGATGACTGCTAAGTCATAAGAGGTCTCTAACAACAGGTGACAGCTTACCTTCAGCCATTGCAGCACATCATGGAATTCAACAGAGTGCAAATGGGGTCTCCCTGAAAATGCATTCCAAGGCGGAACAAACTGTTCTAGTTCATGGAGCAACTCAGAGAGTGTGATTGTGGAGAAGATCGAACATGGCGACCCTTTCTAGGCATTCATCTTCTGCAACCCAGTACCTGTGAAATATGTAGTCAATCAGCCTGCAACTATCAGTGATGCTCTGCTTACCCGTAAACCGTGGGCAATTCTCCATTATTGATACGCTGCATGAGCCGCATGAAACCGCAGGCCAGGTCTCTAGAAACTATGGCTCGAGGGCACAAACTGTCCAGTTTCCAACAAGGTTTGGGCAAGAACAGGAACAGGGTGTAGAAAAAATTTGATTCTTGGGTGCTGAGTGGATGTAAAGAGCAGATGTACCGCCGAACATCATCCTAAGACAGATCCAATAGAATGTGGATTTGGAACAAGGAAGTCCTAAGGGTTTTGGCTTGAAGATGCGAAGAAGTTGGGGAGACTGTGATAGGAGGCTCCGTAAGGTTTTTAGTATGACCTTCAATTCAACATGCATCCGGGCTTGTAAAGTATCTATAACATGGAGTGACGGGGCCAGAACCTCGGCACTGATGCTCAATGATTTTGACCAGGTACGTGCTCTCCTCAGCAACCTGGAGTTGATGTGATCCTGGAAAGTTCTTTGCAGATGTATAAAGCGATAATCTTCCCAGCACCGGATTAAACCTTGAGGGGTAGAGTGCATTTGCTTGCTGGAGGCTAGCCATTGTTAGTTGTCCAGTTACTGACCGTACTACCAAAAAAATAGAGTGCATTTGCTACATAATACAATGTAGGCATGAGACCAATGATGTATATGTGAGCAATAAGAAAGCATACTTTCAGCCAAATCACAAAGTGTTCTATTATTTCATCATTAATGTGACTGCAGAAGACAAAATCTGGGTTCACTAGTTGGACTAGGGGAACAAAAGCTGCCGAAGGTGTAACAGATGCCATGTGTTGGATCCAACTTGGGTTGCCGTATGAGATATACCTACGGACCATAGGAGTCAATAATTAGCGGATTAATGCTATGCAAGTACACACCAGCGAAACCCGAGATTGTCGGCCTTGTCTACCGGGTGTCTTTGCGTAGCTTGACATGGCCATGCAAGTGCCTTAAGAATTGAGCAAGCCATTTTCGCATGCTGGTGCGGAGAACCAACATGGAAAAATGATGACCGTTCTTGGTTGGTCAAAAAATCCCGAAATGAGGCATGATACACATCTATTTTCTGGTGCTCAGAGGGCAGTTCCAGGACCGAATGAAGGGGACGGAGAATTATTGAAACATCGCCAGGTTCAAGCCCGAGGAGTTCCTCTATGTCCCGCACAATGATTTCTCTTGGATAGTGTATGATAACACAAAGGATGTCGCAAAGAGCAGGACGGTAGTGCGCAGGAACTCGTGACAGAATTTGGATGTATAGCTTGATCGAGGGCCTCAACAGGTGATTTCGAATCATGAGGGACAAGATTCTGAAAAATGTCCAGTTGCTTTGACGGTCGTGAATACTCGTCATCAACAAACTTGATAACTGTGGCAGCATAGATGAAATATCCAGATGATTTCTTCACCAACATCTCTAGAACCTGTGATGATGGCCATGGAGTGGGAATGTTTCTCATGGTGGTGGAATGCTTGCGATGAATGCACGCAAATTCGTAGCGGAGGTAACCCCGGATGTCGTTGAATGACTGTTCAATATTGGTGGAATCAAAAAGTCGCCTGAGTGACTTGTCCTGGAACATCTCTCGAATATGTGGTTCTGGTCTGCTGGACAGGAGGATCCGAAGCACAGCACAATGCTTATCTAGCATGGCTCCTATCAAGTGTAATATTTCTTGATGAACATTGTGCCCGTCGCATTCATCCAACCCATCGATAAGGAGAACTGAATGTGTGCCCTCCTGCAGCAATTTGCACGGCTTGGAGATCAAATCATCCATTTGTGTATGCATTCCTCTCCCAAGCACCGATGGATCTACCTCCACCTTTTGTGAGATCGGGCCTCTCAGTGCAGGCTGATGGAGGGAAAGCTGGTAGGCGAGAGTTGCGAAGAGCAAAGAAGAAGGTCCCACCAAGTCGCCCAGAATCCTGCAATTGCCGGGACAGAGTTTGCATGATAGCTGATTTCTCTGCCCCAGCCAGACCATGCAGCCACCTAATAGGGCACGAGTTCCGGGCAAGTGCCCAGTTGAAAAGGTTGTCCAGAAATTCCGTGCGAGTTTGGGGAAGACATTTGGGTTGAGGAAAGCTCTCTGCAGAGTCATGAAGTACCTCTGAGGTGACAGCACGATGGAGAATCTGAATTCCAGCACCCTCAGTAGGGAGGCCACTATTACTCGTGAGCAAGGACAAAAATAGGGGATATAGTCTGACACACTGATTATGCATGGTGAAGTGTTCAGTCCTAATACTGTAAAATTTCATTCAATTCGGCGGTCACGCGTCACGCACCCCCTGTGCCGCGATGAATTTTGTTCTCGGTCACGGGTCACGGCGCCCAGTGCCGGATGTAAAATGCATGACATTGGGGCCAAATCTCCCTTGGAGGTACAAAAAAGGCAGAATTTTCGAAATTTTTCGTCCTGAATGCCGAATTTTTGGAGGTGTCACACCAAAATTTATTGAGTGCCGAAGTGCCGAATCGGTATTTTGGGTCACGGGTCACAACCCGTGCCGAATTGAATGAAATTGTACAGTATCGTACTTCATCCTGGGACCCTCCCCCACACCCCCTCTACCACCTGTGCCCTGTTCACGGCCCTCTCCACCAGAGGCTCCAACACCTCCTGTGAAGAATCAACAATGAGGGTGGAGTCTTCACAAATTTCGCACCATCGATGTAGCTATTAACTATGTGACCGATTTTACCCCAAGGAGACATGCTAGCTGGAGCTTGCAGTGTGAATCGCACGCTGCTTTGTGACAGCAGCATGTCAGTCTCCAGTAAGGGTTACACATGAGACAGAGCCAACCAAGGAAAGGATAAAGATGCTGGTATATTGTTGGTGCAGCGGATGTGGAGGTAAAGGCCAAGGACTGGTATCAATATCTGCGCTGGCAGACTCCCTGATTAATTAGATCTTCCCAGGGAGCTCTGTTTATAAACAGCTAGGCATCAATTGTCATGGCGTTCACGGTCGTGGGAGTGTAACAGCCACCCAACACACCAGGACAAACCCCATGGAATCCAAATTTGAGGTTCCCTTCTGGATCCTACATGGAACCAGCATGGAGCCAGTCTAGGGCTTCAACCCGTCGCCGTTTTTGACTGGGTCGACGGACGGGACGGGCAGATAAATCCCCGCCCGACTGGGCCCTCGAGCCAGCGCCAGGACGGGACGGGTATGGGACGGGTTGACCCGCTGACAGGGTACCCATTCCCGCCCGTTTGACGGGTTTGACGGGTTACCCTTCCTAGAAGGAAATCTGCATCAAATGTAGATGAATTTCATCCAATTTCCGAGAATTGAGGTGAAACCTACCCATACATAGAAACTCCCTTGCTGAAACATCAATTTCTACCCGCCACAAGCGCCTGGATGGCATTGCCGAGACTTGCCGATATTTGATCTGCGATCAAATTCCGATTAACCGAGCGATTAACCGTTTGCCAACACTTGTCTGGTTCTATATCAGGGTGTTTGAGATATTTTATGATACTTTAGATGTCCTAGTAAGTTCCCAGTTCAGTTTCAGACTGTCAATAATTTATCAAACTTACTTGCACAAATAGGGCTCCAGCACTTGTCAGAAACGGCTGTTATGGACGGGACGGGTGGGACAGCAACAGCAGGGTTCGAGTTTAAACCGCATCGTGTCCAACGATGCCCCTGGGTTTAAACCGGTTCAAGCCAACCGGGTTCGGACCATGAGTACTTCTCCTACAAAAGTTGCCTCTGGCTGTATGATTTGTGGCTCGAACCCAGTGAAGAAGAGGGAGTTACCCCAAGTGTGGTTTGAGATGGGGATAAAAGTGGTAGGAGAAATTTGGGGGCGTAGGATGAGAAAGCGAGGTAATCGTAAGGGAGAAGAGCGGGACTACGTATAGAAGAAAATACGTAGTAAGATGATTTCGTCCGATCAAAGTAACAGTATGGGTCCGAGATTTCGTAGGCAAAATCTGGACACAAGTGGAATATTGGTCGGCGGTCTAGAACGTAGGTGTTCTATACCGGGTCTAGGTTTTGTCGTCGAGTTGTTAGGTAGCGTCGAAAGTCGTCGAATACCCTGTGCGAAGCACGAGCAAGAAGTCTGCGCGAAGCACGACTATAAAAAGCTTTGACAGTCGGAACCGATCCGACTAAAATGGCGATCGTGAGAGACATTCGAGGTTCATATGCGAAATGGTAGTGTTGAACGAGACGTAAGACGTCTAGTTGACGCGACTTGAGTGTGTCACGTCTAGTTGACGCGACTTGAGTGTGTTGTGGCACCCGCTGTGGTGGTAAGAGGCAAACAAGAAGGTGGCTATGTTGATCCGTAAACAATTTACATAAACTATTACACACCCGACGCGCCCGTACTCCAAGGCCGTCAGGGCTGCGCTAATTAATAAAAATTTGGTACATAGCCCATGTCAAGGCAATAGACAGGCTTCCTCCCGACCAGTTCTTCCATCCACACAGGGGATGCGAATGGCCGCAATGTCTCAGTCCAAAAATATGCACGAGAAGCGAGGGGACCGCCCGCCAACGGTCCCAGTGCCGGCCTGCAACGACACTCTTCAAGGCTGGACCTACTAACCCTGAGTATTCGAAATTACTGTTCGTTTGGTCACCTGGTAGAGAAAGGTATGTAGTTATAATTAAAATAATTGTCGTCAAAATACTCCCGTAACCAGACTGAATCGGCGACGCCCGGGAACGTCACCGGGGATGCTGAACGAAAAAGGGGGATGGTGGATGCCCGAAGAATCTCGGGGCTTGCCTTGAGTTCTCGATAACGAAACACTGCTCATGTTCGCGAGGGTATACGCGTGACCGGGGCCACTTCGGACTTGAGGTCCGATAGACGCCGGCTAAGCGCCCTTCGGTCGCGAAGTGAAGTCCCTATGAAAACGACTATAAAATGTGTTCGTCAGTAAAATATAAAATGGGGGAAAAATAAAAAGAGGATTGAAAACAGAAAATCTGCCTGGTATAGTTGTGCGTTCCAAGAAAAAGTTGAAAACAGCGACGCTGTTGTGTAGGGGTCTAGGTGTCCTAACCACGTGTTTCTACACGTCGGCCATCCGCCCCCTCCACAGTGCGGGGGGTTTCGATGACGACCTCGGCATCGCTTTTAGATAGGAGGCAGGGTGGTTGACGCTGGATCACGCCTATTCGATGAACCGGTTCGGATCAGGGAACGGAAACAATATACGACGAGGGTTGTCGAAGGGGGTGAGTGAGGATGCCGGAACGTTTTCGAAGCCTAGGATGACGAGGGAAGAGGCCGAGGGGACGATGGACACCGCTCCAATCACGCTTTTCAGTGTTTGCCGATCCGGGTGATAGTAGAACAATTTCAGCCGGTGCACGGTAACTGTTCCACAGATGACCACGCCGTTGAGTTCTCGCAATGTGAAGACGTCGTTTGGGTGCTTTTCGTGGACGATGTATGGCCCTGTGATGCGGGTTCCGTAGGCCTCGCCAGGCTGGAGGGAAGCACACACGGATATCGTATCCGGCGCAGCTATGTGCGACGGGAGGCGCCGACTCGGGCCCTCCCCGTGTTGTAACCCTTCATCTAGGGCCCATGTCACCCTTGGATGGGGACTCCGCAGCACCGAGCCCGTGGAGCAGTTATACGCATGCTCAGGCATTCAGCAGGTCCGGGGCGGGGGGTTCCCTCCAAGTAGTTGTTCACGACATTGTAGCAGGTTGCAAGTTAAGATGGATTATGTAAGTACCGATCCCGGATCAACTGCTAACATAATAATGCGTACGTTGGTATGTAGAATTACCTGTATGTACATTACTGTCCTCGCACGGTGTCGTCTAGTAGCGTCCAGTCCGTACCCCGTCACAGAGCCCCCCACGCTGATAGCGTGCACTGCGCCTGTTACCGATTCTACAGCGCTCTCCAATCTCTTTACACTCCATTGTGGAGGCGAGAATCTAGCCCGGTAGTTTCAGCTTCCGTACAGCGCCTAGTGGGGCCCCATGCCAATGTCGTCGTCGTCCTCGGTGGTCCAGCGTCGCAGAGCGTCCTCCATTTCGTAGTCGCCATCCCCTTGCACGGTGTCAGGAAGCTCCTGATTTTCCGGAGCCTCCTCTCGACCGACCAGGTGCAGGATCCCGCTTGATGCAGCTATGTTAAGCGCAAACAAGGGCGACTCCTCCGTCTCGACGTCCGGCATTTCCACCTTGGAAGACTCCACCGCCTGGGTTCCTTCCTCCGCCTGCATCGCCGCCTGCATCGCTTCGAGCTCTCGTTGCAGACGTCCCGACCTCTTCCCTCGGCGCACCCTTTTTCCCCCTGTCACCTCCTGTGGCGCGCTCGATGAACCTTCCCCGTCCTCCTCCGCTATGGTCCAGCGACGTCTAGTTTGACGTCCGTCCTGTTGCGGTGTTTCACGATTGAGGAGGACCGCGAAGCGCGGTGGGATATTGCGGGGGTCGGGGCATGTGGCCAGGAGACCGGCAAGGGTCTGGTGCGCTGGCTTAGGGCCACGAGGTCCGCGCGGGGGAGTAAGATTAGTGGGTCCCCGCGATGAGGACGGCCCGGCGACGTTCGAGGGCGAGGGTGAGGGCTCCAAGCAATCTAGGAGTGAGGGCGGCGGCGCCAAGCTTAAGCGTTCCGTCAAGGAAGGGGCCGGGTTGGTTAGCCTCGACTCCAATGGAATCCTACGAGGTCCAGGGTGAGGGGGCGGTGGAGCTGTCAGCTGCTCTTCCAGAGTCGGTTGCGCCACACCCTTCCCTTTATTGCGCATCGCTCTGAGCTCCGTCGGAGGCGACGAAAGGGGTGGTCGGCTGTCACCGGTTGTATCCACTGCAGCGACGTTGGAAGGTACTCTAAGCGGCGGTGGAGCCACCCAAGGTGTTTCCTCCACTGAAGGAGGAGCGGTAGATTCCGCCTCAATCTCAGAAGACGGTGGTGACATCCCAGCTCCGGCAAGCTCCAAGTCCGGCTGTACCACGGGCGCGCTTATGGGTTCCTCGATGACCTCCTCGGTTGTCTCCCCTGGCGAGGGAATAGAGGCTGGAAGATCACTCGCGTCCCAATCCAACTCCAGAGAACCTTCCCATTCCAGGGCAGCTTGAGGAGTGCTCACGGCCAAAGGTCCCTCTCCTTCCGAAGCAGCTTGGAAAGCGCTCACGGCAGGTTGGAATGGGAGTTGTACGGTGGCAACCTCCTGCTCGATCGCGACGGCGGGGGCGTATGGAGGAGCTGGAGCGTCCTCATCAAAGTCCTCCTCGCGAAGCCATATGTCCGTGGTGTACAGCGCGGCCTCGTCGAACTCGTCGTTGGGTCGGAAGTCGATCTGCATCTTCTTCCAGACAGCTCCCAATGCCCCGAAACCTCTTCGGCCTGCCGTGACGTCCTCAAATCGAATCCAAATCAGCCCCTGCGCTCGTATGATTGACAAAGGACGTGCGCGACTGATCGAGAAGGCGTCCCTCGTGAGGGCTTGGAACGTCTGCGCAGATATGTTGTGGTTGGTATCGGCGACGGTGACTACGTTTGTCGCGGGGTTCTCCTCCTCAAATTCGTTCCCCTCCATGCCCTCCTCCTCTGAAGAGATCACCTCCTCATCCTCCATCTCTCGATCCTCCACTACCAGCACCTTCTTCTTTCCACCAGCGAGGGGCAGCCGTGAAGGATGAGGCGCCTCCGCTTGCTTGTCGCAGTCCTTGGTTTCGCCGTCCTGGGAGGGGTACATCCAATGCGACGGCTTCTTCGGGATCCAGCGATTGCTGCTCTCCACAAAGAACGGGTACCGAGGCACCGGTGACCCGAAGCGCTCCCAATCCAGAAGACCAGGGGGAGGGTCGAACTTGCCGAAGTACAAGCGTCTTCCAAGGGAACGGTCGTACCAGCACTTGGACTCCATGCTGACCTTCTTTCCCCGGTAGATCCAAGTACGCTTGTTGTTGACTTCGCCTAGCTCCCACTTGTCCCATTTGCCCTTCCAGTTACGGGGAATGGCTGGAGGAGCGATCCAGGGCACTTGATCTTCAGCAATGGTCCGCCTTTCCACTGGTGGAGCCTCTGGATGGTCGTTTGAGGCAGCAGGAGCAGGCAGAACGTAGACGGCGAGCTGGGGAATACGAAACACGGGGGCTGAATCTTCCCCCGACTCTTCTTCTTCTTCCGACTCCTCATCTTCCTCCTCATCCCTGGGTGCTGCTGAAATAAGCGCTCCCGAAGATGACCTGGCTCCTCCTCCTCCAGCGACCATCCTAGCCCCGGGTGCTGCTGATGCAATAAGCGCTCCTGAGGCCCTCCTCGATCCCCATCCCCCGGCGGTCATCCGGGCCATTTGCAGACGAGGGCGAGGGGCCCACAGTGGGCGAGAAGTCATATACATGGAAGATGACCTCTCCTCGTCCCTAGGGTCCGTAGGCACATGCTCTCCTCACCCATCCTCCGCACGGAACAGGGAGTCCAAACGTCCCTGACTCTCGGCAAGCAACTGATACGTATTGTTCCGTATCAGGTAAACGACGTCGGTGCCTTCTACGAAGCTAAAGAAGGTAGGGGGGCGGGGCGCCGCTGAGCGCAGCACCGAAGTCTCCGGAGGGAACTCATGTACGATGAAACATGGTACCCTCTGCTTCATGAGAAGCAGCACGCCAGCTTCGGTCATGCCATTGACCCACAAGCCCAGCCAATCGTTGTTTGCAACGGGCATGGTAACTTCCCGTAGGTCCGCGACGGGCGTCAGCGCATCGTCTTGCCGAGCTTCAATCATTCGGATCCACCCCTCCATCTCTCTGAGGCCTCTTTGGAACGCCACTCCCAGATCCACCGCGTCATCCCATCTTCTAACACCTAGCAGCGACTGAAAGCGCGCTCCGGTGCAATAGGACGGTTTGGTCGCCCAAGTGGAGGAACCGGGTCGGAATCTGGAACTAAGATTCTGCAGACGAATTTCCTGCATAGTCATGATGCTCCTCAAACTCTGCACGAAAGACGGCTCCCAGACTCCTTCGGACGCGTTGTTCAGAGAACTATTCCATCCTTCCATCAAGGGCTGGAAGGCTTGGTACGACAAGTCATTGGGAGGTACCGCCGCGACTCGTCGGATGAAAGCCCAGTGTGAGGTCGCTTCCAGGAAATACTGCGGGCTGTACAAGCAGTCGTGTTTGCCTGTGTGTCCGTCGTATCGCCGCTGCAGCACGTCTTGCGCTGCTGTGGTGGCCGGCCTCGTGGAGTGCTCGCCCGGAAGAAAGGGGAGCTGCTGCGAGTTCGGCGACCACAGCTCGAAACGACGTCCTCCAAACTCTACAATCCTGGCGGAGAGGGATGGGAATTGTTTTAGGTCGAAGATCATGGCCGAGTTGATGTTGGGCATGTCGTAGTACCCCGCCGTGCACGATATACAGGAGTGGCTGTACTTGGGGTTGCTGGAGGAAGACATGTTGGTAGTGTAGATTGAAGTTGGTTGTTCGAGTGATACGCGACGCGCTCACTTGGAAAGGAGCAGCAAGTGTACACCGAGTTGGTGGGAGTTAGAGACAGAGATGAAAATGTCGAGTCACCAAGCACGTGCTACATCTCCCACGCACGGGCCCACATGAGCGCTCGGCACTCATCGGACTTCTTCGGCCGAGTCCTTCGCGCTATCCTAAGTCAACTTATGAAGCCTTAAATACTCCCTCTTCAGCGCCAGCGCATTTCTCAAATCCCTCTCAGAGACCCAAGTGTCATCAGCCGGCCCGTATCCTTCCCAGCGGATCCGGAACATCCTCTGATTGCCATCCTTCCTGGGCCGCACCGCATGCCCCAGAATAGCCTCCACCACATACTCCTCCGACGCCTTCAGATACTCCCGCGTATCTGGCAGCTTGGTCCTCTCCCCCAGCTCCTCCTTGGACATATGGTACTTGCGCAAATGTTCAAGGTTGAAGACAGGATGCATGGAATAACTATCCGGTAATCGCAAGCGATAAACGACCGGATTAATCTTTTCCATGACCTCGAAGGGGCCAATGGTGTGCTGCACCAGTTTGCGACCCGTTCCCTGCACGTCAACCAACTCCAACGAGTGCGGATTTACCAGCACGTAATCCCCCTCCTCAATACTCTCCACAGGACACCTGCTTTTGTTATAAGCGCGAGCCTGTCTCTCCTGCGCCAACACTACTGTGTCCCACGCTGCCTTTCTATGACTTTCCAGCGCCTCTATGAAGTCCTCCCCTTTCTGGCTAGGAAGGGGCGAACGACGGGGTCTCCTCCAGGGTTTATAATTCCAGCGGCTCCTCTAGGGTTATAGCCGAATAGTAGGAAGTTAGGACTGTAGCCCGTAGAGCCATGTATGTTGGAGTTATAGGCGAAAGCGATTTCCCCGAGCCACTTCGCCCACGACGAACGGTCTGCAGCGACATAAGGCGCGCAACATCTGTTCTATCGTAGCATTGAGGATCTCCGTCTGCCCGTCCGTCTGTGGATGGTGCGCTGAGGACAGCGCCAATACACTTCCATATTGTAAAGTGATCGATCTCCAGAATGCAGTGGCCCATCGCTTATCCCGGTCCGAGATAATACGCTCCGGCATTCCGAAGACATTCACTACCCTTTCTACGAAGACGGCAGCGAATCCTTCTTGCGACAGGTTGGTGTGGGTTGGAATCATGACGGAGAACCTCGTCAATTTATCCACGATCACCAAGATGGCTGTGAACTTCTCCTTCCCTGACGGTGGCAGACCCGTGATAAGGTCTAGGGAAACGGTGGCGAAGGGACAGGGAGGAATGTGGGATGGTCTCAATCCGCCCATCTTCTGCCTGTGGTCCACTTTAATCTTCTGGCAGACATCGCAAGTTGAGGCGAATTCTTCTGCGTCCTTAGTTAGGGATGTCCAGAAGAATAACTCCCGTAGGCGGTTAACGAACTTGAACGGGCCAGCGTGGGCACTTTCGTGCGGAGATTCGTGGATCCATTTCAGCACGAACTGGATCTTCGACCGAGGAATGCATAGCCGATTTTTCCAGTCGGTGTCCACGAAGTATAACAACCCGTCCCGGCCTTTCTGGAAATGAGATGGTGTAAGCACCTTCTCCGGACTGGTCGCCTCCTCCGTGTACCAATCTCTGAAGTACGGATCCTCCTTATATCCTCGGATGAATTCGTCCTTCACTTCTTGAGAGACCAATACTAGTAGGTGGGAGCGTTTGTTCCAGTCTTCCTCGTCCTTGTCTGGCTTGGCTCCAGCTGGATAAGTCCAGTGATCCACTTGTTCAAAAGGGAAGGGGTTGTCCAGTGCAGCGACGTCATCGCGCTCTTGAACTTCCTCCCTTGCTCTCAGCATTCCCTCCTGGTCCGGTGCAGCGATGTCATCACGCTCCTGGACTTCCTCGTCTGCCTCCTCCATCGCTTTCTGCCTCCTCGTCTGTACCGGTAGTACGCACTTGTCCACTACATCCTCCCACCACCAGATCACAAATGCAGCCTTCTTGGCTGGCGCAAATGTTCCTCTGTCTTCCAATCGCTGAGCCTGCTCTTGTCTCTCCTCGTCCGGAACTATCGTACCACGCACGTCCTGAACTGGAGACTCGTGCGGCGGTGCACTCGGCAATCTTGATAGAGGGTCGACGTTCGAATGCACTCGCCCCGGCCTATGAATGATCTTTAAGCCGGGGTAGGCCGCGAACACTGCCCCCCACGCCGCGAGTCTCCTGTTCGCGTTCTCGTACACTCTCGCCCACTGCAACGCAGCATGGTCCGTCACTAGGATGACCTGCTCTCCCTCTATGAAAGGTTGGGAACGCACTAGCGCCTCCTTAGTGCCCAGCGCTTCTCTCTCCGTCGCGCTATAGTTCCGCTCTGCGGACCTCAAGCTCCTACTCCAATAGGCAATTACACGTTCCACGTGAACCACCAGTTTCGTCCAGCGTTGCCCCCCACACGTCCTCCAATTCCACCTCCTTCACCTCCTTTGTCAGCGTCGTGAATAGCTTGGGCACCGGCTCTTTCGCATCCCATGCAGCTTGTAGCTTCTCGTAGGCCACTGTACCCTTCAAGTCGGACACCGTGATCAGCTGCACCTGCTGCAGACTAGATCCTATCGCATAGTCCGATGCGTCCATGTACAGTCGGTACGGGAGTTCTTGGATTGGATGCCCCAGTCTCGGCGCTGCCGATAACGCGTCCTTCGCTTGCAAGAAAGCGATTTCGTGCTCCGCTTTCCATTCCCATCTCGCTCCTTTCGTTAGCAGGGAGAATAGTGGTTTAACCACGAAGGCATAGTAGGGGATGTAGGCTGAGAAGTAATTGACCATGCCCAAGAACTTCTGTAGTTCGAGCACAGAAGATGGTCTCGACAGCTCTTGAATGGCGGCTACCTTCTCTTTGTGCGTTGAAAGGCCCAGTCTAGACACCTTCTGCCCCAAGAGTAGTATCGACGAGTAGCCTACAAAGCATTTCTTCGGCTCCAACGTGATCCCAGCAGCTGTGATAGCGCTCAGGACTTTGTCGAGATGGACTATATGATCCTCCCAACTCTTCAAGAACACCACTATGTCGTCGATGTACACGAGGGTGAAGATCCACAGGTAGGGCGCTAGCACTCCCTGCATGATCCTCTGGAATATGGAAGGTCCGTTCCGTAATCCGAATGGCATGCGTTTGAATTGCCATAGCCCTCGGTGAGACCGGAAGGCCGTTTTCTCACGGGCTTCCTCTTCCATTTCCACCTGATTGAAGCCCGCTAAAGCGTAGAAGGAAGACAACACCTGCGCCCCTGACAGTGCTTGTATGATATCGGACTGTCGGGGAATTGGGAATTCGTCCGCGATGGTCTTCTCGTTAAGCTTGCGATAATCGACCGCTAGCCACGGTTTCCCATTGCGGAAAACCACTACAGCACGGGGCCCCCCATGGGCTGACCGAGGGTTCAATTACTTCACGCTCAAACCAGAGGTCCATCTGCTTATCAATCACTTCGCGCTTCAGCGGCGACGCCGCGTACATCGGTACCGATATCGGCTGCGCCCCAGGTTTTAACGGAATGGGAGCTTTATCCTTCACATGCCCTAGGCGCCCCCCTGACTCCGAACACAGCCGAGTTATGGCGCAGAACTTCGTCTAGCTGTGGGCGTATATGCTCTGGAACATCCGGACCCAGATTAACCAGCTGAGCTACATCCTCGCCTTCTTTCACTCCTTCGAAATCTCCAGGTAACGCTGTCGTCTTCGGTCCCCAAGCCTCATCCTCTTCCAACTGGTCCTCCGTCCCAAGCTTCTCCTCTGGCAGGCTATCCGGGTCTTGCGCGCACTGCGTTTCTTGAATTACGCGCGCTAGCGCCTCCGCAGAAGCTACGAATTTCTCCCACTGTTCCTCGTCCTTGGGGGTATCTGCGTACTCCGCAGGATCATGTAGACGGCCTACTATATCGCCGGCTCGTATATACCAAGGTCGAGTGCTGGGGTTGGCGATAGGGAGAAACGGAGAATCAGAACGAATGAGAGTGGAAGGAGCGGCCATGACACTCTCGTCTTCGGTGGCTATCACGACCTTCTCTACCAACCATTCCTCCTTCCCTTCGAAGGGGCCCGTAATCGGAACGTTGTGCATGGTCCCAGCGGCAATGAGCGTATCTTTCATCGCTAATACCGGGGGCGCTTCCAACTTCTCCTCTCTGCGCTTCCGGGCCTTGGATCGCTGGTAGGTCTTGCGCCAGACTCCGGGAAGTAGGCACTTCATGGACTTGGCCATGCTTGCTTGCCGTATCTCGAAGCCTAGGTCGACCGAGTGCACGGATGAGGCCGGTATGATATGGCGGGACTGCCCGACTTGCACTTCGCAATGCCCGGTGGCCAAGCGCTTGATGCCCAATTTGTAGGCAGACTGGAAGTCCTCCCCGAGGAGGAGAGGGACCTTCATGTTCCGTACGACGTAGGCTTCAAGGTCGAAACGGACCACCTCTCCTTCAGCCGAGACCATATACAGGGAGCACTTGACATAGCCTAGGACCTTCGCTTGACCCGTAAGATGATATAGGGACATGTGAATTCCTTCCTTCGGCTTGGGCAGTCCTAGGAATCTCCAGAACTCCTCTGACATCAAGGTTATATCAGCTCCAGAGTCTAGACGCGCTTTGATCACTTCGTGTAGTAATGATCCCACACGAACTTTGACGTGCAAGGCCCACGCTCCCAACGAACCAAGACCGTCCGGAAGTTGATGGGCCTTATGAGCTTCGTATATGGTGAGGCCGTCACTGTCCGTGCTCGAGGGAAGCTCAGCGACATGAGCGGCCTTCCGAAGGATTCGTCGAGGCAGTTTTGCAGGGTCATCGCTTTTCACCGCTTTCCCTTTATCACTGCTCGACTTAGCCTTCTGGAATGCGTCATGGCGCCTGCGATTCCAGTTGAACCCCTTATACTCGACGTGAGCAGCTTTGGCATCACAGTCTAGCGCGTCAACGGCGAGTATGTGTTTATGGGATTCCGAGCACTTAGAGCTGTCACTGGAGTAATCGGAAGAGGAGGTCTTTGATTCAACGAGCATAGCTATATAGTCCAGGCGTTCCTTCTCATCATCCGCGGGATCGAGATCGACATGTATGAGCATGGCTTGTTTGAGCGCCAACCATCTCCCATAGTGAGCACAGTCCCGAGCCATGTGTTTGGGGCTAGTGCAGATGTAGCATTCACCATTGGGAGGGTGATTGCTGACTCGCGAGTCGTCTCGAGCGAAGGAATATCCATTGATCGTCTTCCCTCCTGGCCAGTCTGGACGAGATGGTCCTGCTTCCCGCGAACTCCCAGTTCTAGGACTTCAACGCCGATCCGCCGCCAGGACCGTCTTCTCCTCCTCCTTCTCTTCCAATTCCTCTTCCTCTTCCACTTCTACCTCGGTGACATGGGCTCTGGGGCGGAATCGAGTGCGAGGAGCAGCGGGAGTCGCGCTCGGACTCGCCAGTAGCCGATCCACCTTGTTTGTCAGGACCCAAGTAGACATCAGGGAGGCTTGGCTATGTTGCGCTACTTCCATCAAGGAATCGATGGTCGGGCACATTCGCTCGTTGACTTCTTTATTCCATTCGGCCGGTTGCGTGCAAATGAGCCTCGAGACCGCGGTAGGCCCATCGTCGGCGTCGGAGAAGATGAAGCTATGGTATTGGGCGCGTCTTTGGAAGAAGTCCACTGGGTCTTCTGCTTCATGTCCTCGCTGCCTGAACTTCATCTCCTCGAACTCCTTGTTCCGATCCCTCACCCATTGATCCGTCAGATACGTGCGTCGTAAATTGTCAAGAAGGTGCGGCCAATCTCTGCTGAATTCCCTCCGTGAAGGTTCCGGCAGAGACGTCCACCACTTCAACGCGCGATTGGTGAATCGGGATGGAGCCATTTGTCCCAACTGACACTCCATCAAGGGGCTGAGCATGGCCAAGGAGGACCATCGTGATAACGTAGGGGATAATGGTCTCTTCTTTCCCATTCCAGGTCGGCACCACCAATATGTTAAGGTTGGCGTTCAGTTGCCACGGCACAGCGCTCACGGGATCATTTCCCGGTGCAGCTAATCCTCCCTCACTGCCTCCGTCTCCTCCTCCTCCATTTCCGCCTCCTCCAGCTCCGCCTCCTGAACATCCATGACCTCCTCCGGCTGATCTTCCTTTGTCGGGTCCGCCACCTCCTCCCCCGTGGTTCCTCTATGAATTCCCGTACCATCCTGGAGGAATGTTCCCAGGAGGGGGTCCCTCAGCTGGACACTCCTTATTGACTCCAGCCCCATACTGTTCTGCAGGCTGTAGGGGCTGGTAACTCACCCGATTCGGAGATCCTTGAGGCGGGCTGGTCTGGACTCGCATCACCGATGGCCCCCCAATGATAGAGGCTGCCGTCCAGGGTGTTCGGGATAAACCCTTGCCCGGGGAGTCGATGCACCGCTGACAAGGAAGGGGGAGCGGCGAACCGTACTCCATGGGTATCCGATTCTGTCGGAGGAGCAGCGGTTCGTGGCGCGCTCACTCCTTCAGCTCGTCCCTTCGTGGAACTCTCCTTGATCGTAGGAACACTTTTGCGCGGACGGTAATATCGCTCACGCGGGTTCTCGCCCAATCGACGAGCCATACTCGCCCGGGCCTCGTCATCAATCATCGCGGCTCACAAGGCGTAGTCCGGTCGTAGCAGCAGGCGGTACATTTCCTGTGTCGGGTTTAGTGCCCCGAACTCGCAACGTATCTCGGGCAGCGTAGAGTCGGCGGAGCTGCCGATATCGCTCCAGTCCTCGTCGACCAGGGCACGACAAATGCTATGGAAATAAGAGAGGATGTGCTTGTTCCCATTGGACAGCCGTCGCTGCAAGCTGGTCAGCTCATATGGTCAGAATAACTCATTAAACCCCTGGCCGTGCCCACGGGCTCAATGCGTTATTTCGTGGCAACTCTATATATGGAAACCCACAGGATAACTAGTTAACTGTTGGCCCTGTTGACGGGCATAACAAGTTATCTTGTGGACATTGCTGTATACAAAAAAAGGATGCCCATAGAGTGGATTGAACTTGATACCTTTAGCTATCAGAAGCGGCAGAGGGCATTACCATTACACCATGAGAGCTATAACAGGGTAGTTGTCTGTCTCAGCTAGGCTAAGCCTAGGCTTAGCCTACCTGGGGCTGCTTATACTCACCTCTAGGCAGGGAAGCTGCCCTAAGTCTTTGAAAACAGTTTTTCACTATTTATTATATGTTTTGGAGTGTTTCAAAACCCTAACCAACCCTAACCCCCAGCCAAAATAAATAAATATACCTACCCTACCCTCTAAACTGAACATAAATGATGACAAACTGTTTTCAAAGACTTAGGGCAGCTTCCCTGCCCTAGAGGTGAATATAAGCAGCCCCAGGTAGGCTAAGCCTAGGCTTACCCTAGCTGAGACAGACAACTACCCTGTTATAGCTCTCATGGTGTAAAGGTAACACCCTCTGCCGCTTCTGATAGCTAAAGGTATCAAGTTCAATCCACTCTATGGGCATCCTTTTTTTGTATACAGCAACGTCCACAAGATAACTCATTACGCCCGTCAACAGGGCCGGCAGTTAACTAGTTATCCTGTGGGTTTCTATATATAGAGTTGCCAGGAAATAACGCATTGAGCCCGTGGGCATGGCCAGGGGTTTAACTAGTTAACCTGACCATATATACTGAGCTGGTAACCGTGAAGCGCAGCTCTGCTTCGTGGGCACTGCGTTCCAGTAAACCAAGTAGTCCGTAGTCGGGATCCAGCATGAAACTAGTTCGCGGGTCCTTGCCCAAGAAGACCGTGAGGGCTTCCAGGATCTGTTGGACCGCAACGACAGCGTAGGCGATATGGCTGAGGGGTTCCAGCCCGAGACAGAAGAATTGTTTGGAGAAGACTGGGTCGGTGAAAGGGAAGCAAGGGAGATATTTCGCGTCGAGTTGCACCACCTCCTCAAGTCAGCGATCCTAGGTAATCCCACTCAAATAGACGATGTGGCTTGTCATAGCGGATAAGAGCATCCCACAAAGCGGCCGTCTGAGTGGAGTCCGTGTTGGGGAGATCTCCACCTATTGCACCGAATTCCGCCAGGACATCCTCCTGCGTGGGATCCTGCGGGAAGTACAACCCATGGTAGCAAGCGACCGAGGCCGGGAGGGGTTCTCGGAACACTTCAAGGGACTGAGCTAGTCCAGTGAAAATTCTGACTTCCTCTGGCTGTTTGAATCGGAAGGTGGCGGTGATACTCTCATTGTCCTCAATGCCCCCCGCTTCAGTCACATTCTCTGTACTGAAGGGGCCGAGGTCGGACTCCTCAGAGGGTTCCGTGGAGGACATGTGAGGAGGTGGATCTCTTGGAGATGGCACCGGTGACGAAGGCGCGCTCATCCTTGGGAGAGCAGCGTGTTTATTCGTCGGGGGGGAAGACCCGTAGTCCGGCGCTGCTTGGGGGAAAGTGCGCTCGGACGAGGTACCCCCTACTCCGGGTTTTGGATTAAGATGAGGCGGATGTTCCCGTCTCCCGCCCTCGGTCATATGGAAGGGCATTCTCGGGGTAACGCTGCCGAAGGGAGGACCCTTAGGAACTGGGGCCGCTACACCTTTAGCAGCGGAGGCAGCCATGGGTGTCATCAGACCGACCCTAGCCGTTAAGGGTGCAAGAATGGAAGAGCGTGCCGTAGGCATTGGACGCCCAGGGGCAGGAGGAACGGAGCTCTTGGATGCTTCAGAACACGCTTTGGGGTTCCCTATAGCACTTCGCCTCGGGGAAGACCCTGAGCTGGAAGCGGGGGCAGTGGGCTCGCCAGTAGGGGCAGCCATTTCCAAACACGTCGCTTGTCGAGTCGAAGCAGCTCGATTGATGATAGGATTCGGATTTCGATGGTCGAAGACGGGGTCGGAGGGCCCTCGGGATGTCTTGGACTTTGCGGACATGCACGAAGGAGTAAGTGAAGAGGGATGGAGATGGCGAGCAGCAATATATGCACTCTGTTATATCCGTGTCGGAAAGCCCGGAAGGACGGAAGGCCGGAAAGACGTAAAGGGCCGGAAGGACGGATAGGGCCGTAAGTGATACCACGTAGAGGATCGGGTACACCAACTAACTTGGCTCGACGATGAAGAAAGCAGAAGTCAGACCACGGAGCAAT